>CM076583.1:940313034-940667541 GCA_034641835.2 Pinus albicaulis | reverse complement strand
GTACATGAATGTACCCCATGGTGTTGTGAAAGTTGTCTTTTCTTGATCATCTGGATGCACAAGAATCTGATTGTAACATGAAAATCCATCAAGCATAGACATCCTTTGTGAACCAAAAATATTTTGCAGAATTGAATCCATCTTAGGAAGTGGATAGTTATCCTTTAGTGAAGCCTTATTCAAATTTCTGAAGTCAATACAAATTCTGATTTCTCCATTCTTCTTCCTTACTAGAACTAAGTTTGCAAGCCAATTTGAAAATCTGATTGGAACAATGATCTTTGCATCAAAGAGTTTCTTAACCTCCTTTTCAATCAAAGGCATGAGAAGAGGATTAATTCTTCTCAATTTCTGCTTGAAAGGCTTCTCATTTTCCTTGATAGGAATAGTATGTTGAATAATAGAAGGATCATATTGCTTTAAATCGAAATAAGTCCAACCAAAAACATCCATAAACCTTCTCATCATCTCAATATATTTGAATTTCACATCAGCTGAAAGAAGCTTTGAAAATTTTATCATTTTAGGCAAAGCTAATGTACCAAGATTACAGTTCTCTACTTCCTCTTCATTAGCTTGCAATTTTGGTGCTTTAAACACATCATTTTGATCAAAAATTTTCTCAAGAGGAATAATACCTTTTGGTATTGAATTATTCTTCAATTGCAAAACTTTAGAATTTTCTTTAGGATCAACAAGCATATTTTGCTGATCTACATATCTATTTTCAAATTCTTCTTTTAGCTCAATAAAGTTCTTTACCTGTTGTTCATCTTCAAAAACTTGCCAATTTATGATGTTATCCGATATAGTTGGCCTATGATGAACTTCAATCTCATATATGTCATTTGAATGCATAGGAATAATGAAAAGACTTGCGGAAACAACAAGGGAATCAACAATAGAATTGTGATCTCTAGTTTTGACTATGAAGGAATAAGACTGAAAGTTTTCCAACAAGTCTAAAACTAAATTTCTTCAAGCCCTCATTCTTACATCCTTCGTTTGATAGACTCCTTCAACTTGTCTAATAACCAATTCAGAATATCTGAAAACAGAAATATTTCGAGCCTTCATCTTTTTCAAAATATCTAGACCCAAAATCAAAGATTCATATTCAGCCATGTTGTTTGTGCAACCAAAATTCAGTTTGTAAGAGTAAAACTTACTCTCATCATTTGGATTTGTAATCCAAATTCCTGCTCCTGCCCCTTCTTTTCCTGCTGATCCATCAAAGCACAATGACCACCATTCCTCCATTTCTTCATCCTTTACTTGTCAATTTTCTGAATGTTGATTTTATGCTCTTATTCCTTCCTCAACACTATCAGCTGATTCATTGAAAAGAATGGTTTATCCAAGTTCAGTATCAAAGGCTAAATAGGAAAATTTTGAGGTTTATCTTTACTACTTACCATGTAGGCCATTCTAGTCTCCCGATACAACCTTCTTTGCTCACGAAAAACATGAATAGTGGCATAAGAAAGATCCATCTGCATTGTGCCTTTGATCTTTGCTGCCCAAGATCTTGAAAATAGCATACCAAATTTTGGCAGAATATCAACTACAACAACGTCCATAACAACTGTTTTTGCTGGAATTTGCATCAGGCCAACAACAACATCCTTGATTAGACCAGTACATTGAAACCTCTTAGAATCGAAAGAAAACAGATCCTTATACAGTATTGTGATTTGCAATCCCATTCTCTCCATGATAACTTTGGGCATGAGGTTATGAGAAGCTCCCGAATCTAACATAGCATTATGAAAAGTCATATCATGAATACTAATGCTTACATAGAAAGGAGGAAACTCTTCATTTTGATCATATTTTAACCTTGGACCTAAATATATAGTAGGATTATCTTCTTGGACATTCAAGATATCAGCAGCCCCTACTTGTGAATTCAAAATCTTAACTATCTTGCTTCTATATTCATTCACTTTGAGAATCTCACTTAAAGGGACTGATATTTTAATCTTCGAAATTTCATTCTCAAGGTTGAAAACAGAAACAAAATTTTCAGCATCTTTGACAAGAGGAGGAAGTTGAGTGTCTTTCTTAACAAGTGGAATATCCTTTTTACCTTCAGCCATCTTTGGGGTATCATTCTTAGCTTCAGCAGCCTTTGGATAATCTTTCTTGGGCTACACTTTTCTTGCAATGATAGACACATTTATATTTTTGAGATTATATTGCTTTTGCATCTCGAAAATATCATGTTGATACCCTTTAAGATAATCTGATGGTTCTTCTCCTTGATTAGCTAAATCAGACTTGTCATGCTCTTCTTAAGTCAAAAAAATTCCTCACATTTCTTCGTCAACTACCAGATTTTGCTGAAAAGGAGGTCTCACTGGAGGGTCAGCTTGCTGGTTTCTATTCTCTCTTGGCCTTTGCTGATTTTGAGTTCTCCTAAATTGTGGATTTCTGAATTGAGGTTCATGTTGCATAGGAGGAGCTGAAGTGTTTCCAACAAATAAACTATCCATCAAATTCTCCATGGTTTTCATCATTGACTCAAATTTTTCTTCAAAAGTTGAGGTGGATGGTTTCTCTTCTTCTTTCAATTTAGTTTTTCCCATTTTTGACTTTTTATCAGCTATCATGTTTACTTCAACCTTAACTGCATCACTTTTCATTTCAGCAAGTGTAGGTGACTCTCTTTCCCTCAACAAGATAGAAAAGTCATAGTCAAATGCTTCAGCATATCTCATTTGTGCTAAGGCTTCCGGAGGCTTCAAATGGGCTAGAATTGAGTCAAAAAATTTATTGAATTTTTTTGAAAATTTTTGGACAGATTCATCAACTTCCCTTCTAAGGCTGTTGTATTCAGTGAGTGCTTGGACTGGATTGGTTCTATTACCCTGTTTTCTTAAGAATTTATCTTCAAAATCATTCCAAGTTCTAATGCTACCCGGTGCAAGAGCCTTAAACCATTTTCTAACTTCACCAATAAAACTCTGTGCAAATAACGTTAGCTTCACATCCTCATCATCAACTTCTTCCCTGTCTATAAAATCATTGAATCTGTCTATAAATTCCTCTGCTAAAATTTCTTCATCACTACCGCAAGTAGGAATCCTAGCAGCATATTTACTAGGAAGGTCATGCAAAACAACATGAAGTACAAGTGGTGCATACCTAGCAGGAGCAGCCATGGCTGGAGGATGAACAATGGTTGTAGGAGGAGCAGAAGAAGATGAGGAACTGATATGAGGAGGAATGTTTGGTTTTTGTAAGCCACTGACAATAGAAATCCAATTTGGAAGGTGTAAACCAGCTTTGGATTTCAACAAGACTTCAAAAGGATCAATTTCTTTGACTTTATCTAATGACTCTTTTTCTAGCAGTAATTCAGAGGTAACAACTTTCCAAAACTGTTCCTTGTCTTCTTGTGTCACTAAGGCTGAAGTGTCAATTCCTCTTTTTTGAAAGTCTAAGATAATATCAATGATTTCCTTTTCACTTTCTGATCTAAACAACACTTCATGAATCTTGTCATCAACTTTCTTATCTTCAGGACTTATTAATATTTCATAGGACAAAAATTTCGAAGGAGATGAAGTACCTGATATTTTTGAAATTCTTTGACTTTTTGAAATAGTGTGGATTGTCCACAATGGTAGGTGGATTGGGATCAGGATTACTCCGTGTGTATCTCCTTGTTGAAGCCAAATTTAAACTTTGAAAAATGTATGGAGTCACCAAGGTATATTGCAGCCTCAAAAAACTTTCTGAGCTCCTGCTAACTTCAGAAGTTCAACTTCTTGATTTCAAGAATGAATAATCTTCAGACTCCCGGAAGATGCACCAAAATGTTACCACAAAATCTGACCCTGATAGGCTCCTAGTCAAGGAGACCCTGAGTAACTATTTCAAACCAAAATTTTAGTTGAAGCTTAGCCTCCTCAACCTAAGAGGGCTCTCTCAATAGGTTAATGATTTGCAAATAAAGATCAGATGGCTAACTCTGTGAATAAACTGAATAAAGTGAATAATTGGTTGTACAACTTAATCAACAAACATCTATTGGGTAAATGGAGTCAAATGCGCTTTCACAAAGCATAAATATCAGTTTTATATGGAAGTCAGGGCATTTCAGGGTTTAGATGCATCAATAGAACAATAGGACAAAGAATAAACATAGTTCATGAACATATGAAGGAAGTTAGAGCACCTTCAGTGAATTCTAAGTAACATACATTCATGTCACTGAAATTAATTTAAAGAGAAACATCATGAGACAATCAAACATCCATAACCCTTTCTGAATCTTGAGTGATGAAACAAAACTCTCTGTATTAAGATAAAAACACAGTTCTTTGATATCACAAAAAGTATTCTTGTTCAATGAAAATTCCAACCTTATGCAATTCAATTTCTTCCCTCTTATAGAGTGGTCATTACATCCTTGCATTCCTTCCAAAAATTTGAGAATAAATTCGAATTTGACACCTATCAACTTCTAAACAAACTTCATTTACAAACTGACAGTTAAACTATCTGTCTTACAGTCCTAATACAACTAGGACTAAAACACTATTTATTATATCTTAACAACCTTTAACAATCTTATTTAATTATTAAAAACTATGCTTGACAACTATTTCTTCTAGAATTCGACCATGATGTTGTTTATCTTCTTGCTGTTAGACCCCATCAACCTGCTTCTTATCCATTCCTGCAAAATAGGATCGTGTTCCATGTATAATAGTTGAATGCCTCACTTCTGTCCATTTGAACCAACTGCTGAAGAAATGGTGCTCAAAACATGTGGCAAATATCTTATAACCTTCATTTGAATTCGACCTTCCAGCTGTGCAAATCCCGAACCTCCAAAATGGTGCAAAAACTATCAATACTGCTGCGCTACGAAACTGCTGAGTCTATTGTTTTCGTAGCGCAGACTTTTCCTTTTAAAATCATGCTTCAAACCTCCATTTTTATGTGCCAAACCTCCTGGATCTTCATTGATATTCTACATATACCTCCCACCAGCATCAAAGCTCAAAACCAAACCCTTTTCACCTTTGAAAATTTCAAAAATTCTTCAAACTGCATCCTACAGCAGTTTCGTAGTGCGCTACGAAACTGCTGTGTGTCACCTTCAGCAGCTTCCTAGCACACTACAAAACTACTGAGTCTTCACTTTTCACAGCTTCCTTCCAAAAATTTAGTTTTTAACCCTTTAATACTATAATTCCAGGTGTATATCAGCTTTCATAACCCATAAACATCAACTTTAAACAACTCCAAAAATGAGATATTACCACATAACGTCAAAAATTTGTTAAAGGATGACACTTACTGTTTGCACTTATTTTAGCTGTGGCTGATCTTCAAATTGTGCTAGCTGTATTTCCAGGTCTTCTACTCTCCTCTTAAGCCTTCTATTGTTTGCTCTTAGCTTGGTATTGACCATCCTAATGAATTTTGTTTCTTTGATTGCAGGTAGGGTCCATATGAAGAATTGAGCTTGACTATCAATTAATTTAGGGTTTGGATTTTTCTCCATATCCCACAGTCCTTTCATCCTTTCAAAGTTCACTCTTTCTTCTGCATGCACTCTCACCTTTTTCTTCAACTTATCAATCTCATTATTTTCAAATCTGAGTTTGTCTTTGACAACTTCATAGCTGCTCTTTTCCTTCTGAATATTGAAAACCCTGTTTCTGTCTTCTTCAGGCATTGAAAATGATGTATTTGTGGTTTCTACAAAAACATTAGCACTTTCACCTCCTGTTTGATCTATCTCCATGTCTGACTATTTTAACTTCTTGGAGTGCCTAGTTGAGGGTTTTCTGGGCTTAAAGATAAACTCTGCCACTTCATCCTGAAAATCTAACATTTTGGATGTCTTCAATTTCTTTGATTTGCTGCCACCTGTATCCAGTTTGATGAAGTCTGCTTGTGCTAGGGGAGACTCTTCAATATCAATAGCTTGAAGTATATCATTCAAATTACCTCTTAACCCCTCTGTAACTACAGCCTTACCCTTTTCCTTTAACCTTTGACTCCTAGTCAACTTATTTTGATCTATTTTACTAGTTGACTGTTATAGAATTGTCTCCTTAACCAAATTTTTCTTCTTCTGTGCAGATTTAGGAGTATCTTGGATATTCAATGATGTTCTTATGATTGATTCTTTAACTTGTTTCTGAGGCTTGAGGTTAAAAAATCTTCTTGACTTTGTTTCTACAGGGGCAGTAATCTTTGATGGAGTTTTTTCTTTAGCTTAACGACTAACATCTGTTCCTTCAATCCCAATTCTACTCAAAAAGAGGAATTCAGCCCAATCTCTCTTTGCTTTCTGCAGCTCATGTAAGACTATTAACTTGACTAAGCCATGGTGAAATAACGAGGTTTCACATGACTCAACTTTCATTTGTACCTTATCAGACATCTTAGCCAAAATTCTGAAAAGATAAAAAGGTAAATCTAGAGATATCATCCCTGTGAAATGAAGTGAGAGTTTAAAGTGATAGGTATACACCTTGTGGTATCTCCCTTCATAGGTGAAGTACCTCTGAATACTATAGAGCAGATTGGAAAATGTATCTTTGACATAACTTCTTGGCACAACTTTGTTCAAGTCAACCTCTGTAAACTTTGGTTTTAGAAAGATTTTGCAGGGTACCATGTCAAACTTGAAGTTTTTAAAGCACCTGTCTTCTCCTCTCGAAATTTCTGTAACTACTAATATCACTTCAGGGGAAATTGGTAAATTGAGGAATCCAATCTTTGAGTTTGATCCTATGAAGTTTATGGCAAATTATTTGGTGACTTGAGTGTGCCCTCCTTGAAGTTTTTCACAAAACCTCCAGCAACCTACTTTCTTAAAGGCTTCTTCAACAGACTTGTCTTTTGTAAGGGCTTCTACACCTTTAGGTTCTATTCTTAGACAATGACCAGACCTATGACTCCTTCTTTCTTCAGCCATTTTCTTCTTGGAAACCTTGTATCTTCATAAATCTATGATAATCCCTCTGAAAACCCTGTGTCTTCAGAAAATTAGCAAATTAGCAATCAGTGCTTCCTGTTGAATGAAATGGCTCGCTTGGTAAATGAGTTCAGCCTTTCTTGATAACAATTCTGCCTCACTTGATGACAATCCTGCTTCCACCAGCAATGAATTTCAAACTCACTTGATAGAAAGTTTTGAAAATAATGATATAACTTGAATTTGAATGAGCAGCCTCGCTTGAATTTGTTTCACAGCCTCGCTTGAAAACTTTACAGCCTCGCTTGAATAATTTACAGTAAACTTAGGTCTTTCACCACTAATTTCTTCTTCAAAACATAAGCATGCATGCACTTTTGTCTTGCATGAGACAAATGAAGTAAAAAACGGCCAAGTATTTTCAAATTTGAAAGGACCAATGACAACTGACCCCTAATCGATGACAAATGACCCCTAATAATTATAATGAATGGTTGCATGTGTGAAGGAGAACTCGTGGATGACACCTAATGATGAGAAATTTAACTGTATTTGACAGATGTGACAGCTCAAACACAAAATTGAGAATCCCCGATTTCGTAGCGCATGATTTGCAAATTCGGGTTTTTGTGCTAGGAAATCACCATCGTTTTCGTAGCGCAAAATCCACTTTTTACACTGAGCGCGCTACGAAAATGTGGTTTCATGGCTTATTCATCAAATTTTCAAAAAAACTTTAAAAATTGGTTTCAAAGCGTGGCATAAGATATTTGAAGAATGAATCAAGGTTAATGAACATTGTTTGGTGATGGAATGACAATTTTAACCCATGATATAGACCTTTAAAAATATGAAAATGACTCTAACCCTATCTAGCATTATGACTTAGGAACAAGTGTAATTGACCAAGTTTCAGAAAATTTTTATAGTGATAACACAAACAATATTTATATCACAGATTCAATCTGATCTAAGAATGTACTAAAGCTAGATACTGAATCACTTCTACAAATCAATTGCGGAGATTAAACACAATCGCCAATCACATGAAGCAAAGAAAGAATCAAATTAAACCACAACACAGATAATTTCCCAGGGAAATATTGCTGCTAAAAATCCCACTATATTTTATTGTATATTCTACATGGAAACATGAAACAATTACAATGCACTCTTCTCACAAGAGTCTCTAGCACTCAGCTAATTTTCTCACACGTTCTTGGATAGAACTGGCCAACACTTAGCCAATTATCAGCCTCTAAACAGTCTGCCTTGCTTGCGCAATTACTGATGAATGCAAACCCTATTATTTAGGAATTTTGGCCTTCCTAAACTATGTAAGGATCATGTTCAATCCAATGTGTGTTTGGTTGCATGGGTGCAACCCAATAATCCTACAACTGATAGTTAACATCCCTTTCACCTTTGTCTCAACTTGGTCTCCACTGGAACTTACATGCATGTAAATAATAATACTAAATCATCAGTTGCATGTTAGATCACTGATTTTGAATTAAATAATATTTAATTCACTTGATCTCTCACTAGTGCAACAATCAGTTACAACTAGCTCAATTGAGTTTAACTCACCCAGATTGAGTTAACTAATTTCTCATGCATTAACTAATGCACCAACTGCTATTTGAACTATGTTACAACTATAATTACTTTGCATGCCTCACTAACTACCCTCAACTTGAAATTCATGATCTAATTGAGTTTATCACACTCAGTTAACTGTTACAAGTGATCATGAGATAAGATTACATTTTATTGTCCAATTTAACTAAGGGAAAACTAAATTAGACACTGCAC
This sequence comes from Pinus albicaulis, assembly GCA_034641835.2. Taxonomy (NCBI): domain Eukaryota; kingdom Viridiplantae; phylum Streptophyta; class Pinopsida; order Pinales; family Pinaceae; genus Pinus; species Pinus albicaulis. The sequence continues at coordinate 940,658,780 of CM076583.1, read as the reverse complement.
CAAATTTAGTCCATATCAGTGTAGGTTCTGTTAAGACTTGTTGGTCCCAGACTAGTGTAGGTGCTGCTAGGACCTATTGGTCCCACACTAGTGTAGGTGCTGCAGCTTCTTGTTGGACTTCAACACTCCCTCTCAACAAGAAAGGGATTATCTGCCACCCCGATCTTGCCTCTATGGTATTCGAATTTGCTTCTGGTGAGCGCATACATTAGAATATATGCATCTTGATCTTCCGTGGGAATGTACTGAAGTAACATTATGCACCTCTGAACACAATCTCTGTGATGGTGGTACCAAATTTCTATATGCTTGGACCTATCATGAAACACCAGATTCACCGAGAGTTTAATGCAACTCTCGTTATCACAATGTATCACTGTCGGATCCATCTAAGAACCAAACAAACCAAACAGGATATTTATCATCCATATGGCCTCACATGTAGCTTGAATTGCTGCCATGTACTCTGCCTCGGCTGAACCGAGTGACATAGATCAATGCTTCCCATTGTACCAAGAAACTACTATCGATCCTATGTTGAAGATACGTCCTGATGTTATCTTTCTGTATGATGGAATGACTGCCCAATATGCATGTTGGGCCTGTGTTATATTCTTTCCACCGATTGGCCCCACGCGGCGTATGTTGCGTCGGGCATAAGTGAGGGGGGTCACGAGGGGCGGCGCCGTTCCCCGTTGGGAGTCGGGGCCAAAATTTGTTTTGTGCGGACCCACTCCTAGGCGGATCCGCCCATGGTTTTGTGCATGGTTTTGCACATGGTTTTGGGGTTCGATGGTTTTCGGCCCCTGGCATTTTTGTAGATCCGGTCAAGGGAACTACGGTTATGTTCTAATCCAGGGTTAATGGATCTCATAGGCGGATCCGCCCATGGTTTTGTGCATGGTTTTGCACATGGTTTTGGGGTTCGATGGTTTTCGGCCCCTGGTATTTTTTTAGATCCGGTCAAGGGAACTACGGTTATGTTCTAATCCAGGGTTAATGGATTGGGGTTTATGTATGCTCCGGCATGTATATATATGTGTTGTAACACTAAAAGGAATATAATGAAAAATCAAGCTGGTCGTCCCGATTTGGGATCTAAGGGAAAATCTCTGTGTTTATCTGTTTTATGTTTTATGCTCTCGCTATTGTTTATTTTCTGTTATAATATTCGTGTGTGGTATATTCTGTTCGAGGTTAAAACCTACAATGCATGTTTGTGAAGCCTTGAAGCTTCACTCCCTCTGTCCCTCTGTACCATAATCCATACTATGTAGTGCCCCTGAGATATCTCAAGACATGCTTCCTCACCTTCCAAAAGAGCTTGGTTGGTTTAACCATATCTTGACTCGGCTGGTTAACTGCATAGAAAATGTCTGGTCTGGTGTTCACTAAGTACATTAGTGAACCTATTAGCTGCCTGTAGACAGTATCATCCACTACTTCTCTAAAAGTAGCATCCGATTTCCTCCAATTTCCTGGAAGATAAGTTTCCATGGGTTTACAACACTCCATGTGAAACTTACATAGTATCTCTTTGTCATACCTGCCTTGAGAAACAAAAATTGCACCATCCCGCTTCCATATTTTCAAACCAAGAAAATAGTGAAGGAGTCCCATGTCCTTCATTTCGAACTCCCTTGCAAGATCCTCCTTGCATGAGTTTATCAACTGCTCATCTCCTGTCAAAATTAGATCATCAACATAAAGTACGATAATCGAGAGCTTACCATCAACCACAATCTGGTATAGGTTTTCATCTGCTTCACATTTGGTGAAACCCAACCCGGTGAAATAGATGTCAATCCGAGTGTACCAAGCACGAGGTGCTTACTTCAGCCCATATAGTTCTTTCTTGAGTCAGCACACATGCAACTCACTGTCAAAGATCTCGAAACCTTCTGGCTGCTCTATGTACACTTCTTCCTCATAAATCCATTGAGAAAGACAGTTTTCACATCCATCTGATGAATGCGCCACCCCATCTGCGCTGAGAGTGCAAGGATAGATCTAATGGAAGAGTACCTCATGACTGGTGCAAAAGTCTCATCATAGTCGATCCCCTTAATTTGTGAGAATCCCCAGGCCAAAAATATAGCCTTGTACTTCTCCACACTCCCATCAGTAGCTTGCTTCACCTTATAGATCCATTTAGATCCAACCACTGATTTGCTGACCAGTCTTGGGACAATATCCCATGCACTTTTCTTGACGATGGACTCATACTCCTCTACCATAGCATCAACCCAAATTGGTTGATGCACTTCTTTCTGAAAGGAAGATGGTTCTGTCACAATAAAATTTCTCCTAAGAGCCATTTATTCAGTAAACCTATCTGGATATTGTCTTTGTCTGCACAGAGAAGTAGGGGCTCCTACATTCTTTGCTGCATTAAGTCTCAATCTATCAGCTTCCGTTGTGTACCGTCTACCATTTATGGTGGACGGATCTGCATGAGTGTTTTATACCACTTCATGATCCTCCGCATGTGGCTGCTCCACATCTTGAGGCTCATCCTTTAGAACCAAGAGTTCCTCCTCTGCATGCAAATCCAGCTCCCTCTCAAGAGAAAATCCCAGGCTTTTTCCTCATCAAATTTTATATCCCATTGCACAAAAATCATTATGTTGTTTGGGAAATACACTTGATAGTTGTGGGGAGTTTTAGTGTACCCCAAAAATATCTCAATCTCAGCTATTGGTTCCATCTTCTTCCTGGTGTCTTTGGTCACATGCACATAAACCGATGAGCTAAAAATCTTAAAATGTGAAACATCAGGTTTCTTACCAGTAAAATTCTCTTCTAGTGTACTCATGCCAAGTATCCTATGAGGACAATGGTTTTGCACAAATACCGTTGTGTTGCATGCCTCCACCCACAGATGCAACTGTAGGCCCTGATCATGCAACGTCGTTCGTGCTCCACCCACAAGCATTTTATTCTTTCTTTCTGTGACCCCATTCTGTTGTGGGTTATGAGGCACAATCAGTTCTCTCTTAATTGCTTCTTTGTTGTAGAAGTTATTTAATTCATTGCAGACGTACTCACAACCATTTTCGCTCCTAAGAGCCTTCACTTTGTTCCCCATGTCTTTCTCCACCAGTGCTTTGATCTCAAGAAACTTTGAGAATATCTAGTATTTCTTATGCATGAAGTAGATCCAACTCTTTCAAGAAAAGTCATCAACAAATATCACATATTACTTATGCTTTGCTTTCAAATCAGTAGAGAATGGTCTACACATGTTTGAGTGAACTCTCTCAAGTATTTCTGAAGCTCAGTTCTCCTTCTCATGAAAGGTGGCCTTTGCATACTTCCCCATAGTACATTCCTTGCATGTGTCTGACTACGTAAGTGTACCCTTGGGAAGACCCATAGAAATATGTTGCATGAACTTCAAGCCTCTGTGGTGAAGATGGCCCAATCTCCTGTGCCACAACTTACCCTCATCTCGGCTCACCACTTTGTCCACCTTACCCATCAATATTGTGGAGCCATCTACATCAAATTTATAGAGATTCTTAACTTGATTCCCAATCTTCTTGGCTTGTCCTATTGTTTTTTGTCACAGGAAATATTTTCCCTCACTGAAAACAACATCATAGCCTCTATCGTCCAACATTGCAACTAAGACTAAATTTTTCTTCAAGCCTGGTACATGCATTACATATTTTAATTGAAAGGGTTTACTTGAATGTCTATGGAAGGTAATGTACCAATCCTGGTAGCACTGTACTACCCATCATCACCCATTTCGATATGCATCTGGAGGTCCTTCTCCTCCAAGCTACTGAAAATTTCCTTGTATTCCATCATGTGAAAGGAAGCACCACTATCCAAGTACCACACCGATCCCATTGCACTTGACACCATGCATGAAATAAGCGAGAAGTCAAGCTTTAGTTGTGAGGTCAAAGCCTCACCAGCTACAGTTCCTGAAGCCTTCTTATTCTTATTCTTTTGTAGAAAATTAGTGGCATAATGTCCATGCTTGTGACAGTGAAAACACTTCACTCTGGACATGTCGTGCTTCTTACCATATTTACCAGACTTAGATTAGGAATGGAATTTATTTAATTTCCCCTTCTTCACCTTGGCAGCCAATTCACAATATTATTCATCTTAATTCTTTGATGAAGAGCCATCTCTGGTATTCTTCCTGAATTCTTCTTGCACAAAATCCGAACAAAGTCTTTCCCAATATGGCAGCTTTTCCCTTCCATTGACAAAGTACTGATAAATATGCCAACTCTTGGGAAGTCCTAGAAGAGCTAGGCTCACCAAATCATCATCAATGATAGTAATGCCAATGCTCCCAAGCTCATCCCGAAATTGGAAAAATTATGTTAAATATTTTGGTATGGAGTCGCCTTTCTCCATTTTGATCTTCCTGAGTTTATCCTTCAGTGCCAATTTTCTAAGATCACTACTACTCTGAAATTGATCTGTCAAAGCTTTCCACATTGCATATGGTGTCACTTTGCCATGGATAATTGAGACAATGTGGTCTCTTACTCCCTCCAATAAGATCCTCCTCGCCTTTGCAAAATTCTTTTTCCAAGCATCAAGATTTGTAGCATCTATTATAGCGGGTTTGGGAACATCATTGTCAATGAATTCTTTCAAACCATTATCCTCTAGTACTGCCTCCATCCTGTCTTTCCAAGAAATATAGTTAGAGATTCCCTTGAGTGCATAATCCAATCTCAAGCCATTGAAAGCCATTTCGATCCTGAATCGCCTGTAGCACCAAGAATGTCTTCTACAAATTCGAAATCTATTCAGTCACAAAATCAGCTTCTCCTCCACTATAATGATTTCCTGCGCTCTGATACCATGTAAAAATTATACAAAAAATGTGTATATCATGGATTCAATCCGATATAAAAATATACTAAAGCTAGATACTGAATCACTTTTACAAATCAATTGTGGAAATTAAACACAATCGCTAATCACATGAAGCAAAGAAAGAATAAAATAAAACCACAACATAGATAATTTCTCGGGGAAAGCTTTCTTCTCAAAACGCCACTATATTTTATTTTATATTCAGCATGGAAACATGAAATAATCACAATGCACTCTTTTCACCAGAGTCTCCAGCACTCAGCTAATTGTCTCACAATGTCCTGGACAAAACTGGTCAACACTTAGCCAATTCTCAACCTCTAGACAACCTGCCTTGCTTGCACAATTCCTATTGAATGAAATCCCTATTATTTAGGAATTTTGGCCTTCCTATACTGTGCAAGGATCATGGGAAATTCAATGTGTTTTTGGTTGCATGTGTGCAACCCAATAATATTACAACTGATAGTTAACATCCCTTTCACCTTTGTCTCAACTGGGTCTCAACTCGAACTGACATGCATGCACCTAATAATAGTAAATAATCAGTTTCATGTTAGATCACTAATTACGAATTAAATATTATTTAATTCACTTGATCTCTCATTAGTGCAACAATCAATTATAACTATCTCAACTGACTTTAACTCACCTAGATTGAGTTAAACTGATTTCTCATGCATTAACTAATGAACCAATTGCAATTCGAACACTGTTATAACTAGAATTACTTTGCATGCCTCACCAAATACCCTCAACTCGAAATTCATGAGCTAACTGAGTTTATCACACTCAGTTAACTGTTACAAGTGATAATGAGATAAGATTACATTTTAATGTCCAATTTAATTAAAGGAAAAATAAATTAGACACTACACTAAATTTAGCCCACACCAATGTAGGTGATGCTAATACTTGTTGGTCCCACACTAGTGTAGGTGATGCTAGGACCTATTGGTCCCACACTAGTGCAGGTGCTACAATTTCTTGTTGGAATTCAACACTCCCTCTCAACAAGAAAGGGATTATTTTCCACCCCGATCTTGCCTCTATGGTATTCGAATTTGCTCCTAGTGAGTGCTTTCATCAGAATATCTACATCCTGATCTTCCGTGGGAATGTAATGAAGTAAAATTATGTGCCTCTAAACAAAATCTCTGAGATGGTGGTATCATATGTCTATGTGCTTGGACCTATCATGAAACACTGGATTAACCGATAGTTTAATGCAACTCTGGTTATCACAATGTATCATGTCGGATCCATTTGAGAACCAAACAAACCAACTATGATATTTCTCATCCATATGGCCTCACATGCAAATTGACTTGCTTCCATGTACTCTGCCTCAGCTGAACTAAGTGCCACAGATTGCTGCTTCCTGTTGTACCAAGAAATTGTTGTCGATCCTATGCTGAAGATCCCTCCTGATGTGCTCTTTTTGTTTGATGGACTGCCTGCCCAATCTGCATTTTTGAAGCCTTGAAGCTTCACTCCCTATGTCTGTTTGTACCATAATCAATACTCTATAGCGCCCATGAGATATCTCAAGACATGCTTCCCCGCCTTCCAAAAGAGCTTGGTCGGCATAACCATAAATTGACTTAGCTTGTTAACTGCATAGAAAATTTCTGGTCTGGTGTTCACTAAGTACATGAGTGAACCTACTAGTTGCCTATAGATAGTATCATCCACTAATTCTCCAGAAGTAGCATCCTCTTTCCTGAAAATTTCTTGGAAGAGGAGTGTCCATGGGTTTACAGCTCTCCATGTGAAACTTACCCAATATATATTTCACATACTTTTCTTGAGAAACAAAAGGTTCACCATCTCACTGCCATATTTCTAAACCAAGGAAATAGTGAAGGAGTCCCATGTCCTTCATTTTGAACTCCCTTGCAAGATCCTCCTTGCATGAGTTTGAGTTTATCAGTTTCTCATCACCTGTCAAAATTAGATCATCAACATAAAGTACAATAATCAAGAGCTTACCATCAACCACAATCTAGTACAGGTTTGCATCTGCTTCACTTTTGGTGAAGCCCAACCCAATGAAATAGTTGTTAATCCGAGTGTACCAAGAACGAGGTGCTTGGTTCAGCCCATACAATGCTCTCTTGAGTCAGCACACATGTGACTCACTATCAAAGATCTTAAAACCTTTTGGCTCCTCTATGTACACTTCTTCCTCAATAACTCCATTGAGAAACATAGTTTTCACATCCATCTGATGAATGTGCCACCACATCTGCGTTGAGAGTGCAAGGATAGATCTAATGGAAGAGTACCTCGTGAATGGTGCGAAAGTATCATCATAGTCGATCCCCTCAACTTGTGAGATTCCCCGGGCCACAAATATAGCCTTGTCATTCTCCACACTCTCGTCAGCAACTTACTTCACCTTTTAGATCCATCTAGATCCAACCACTAATTTTCTGACCAGTCTTGGGACAATCTCCCATGCACTATTCTTGACGATGGAGTCATACTCCACTACCATAGCATCAACCCAAATTTCTTGCTGCACTAGTTCCTAAAAGGAAGATGGTTCTATCACAATACAATTTCTCATAAGAGCCATGTATCTAGTAAACCTTTTTGGAGTCTGTCTCTGTCTGCGCAGTGAAGTAGGGGCTCCTACATTCTCTATTGCATCGTCTCAATCTATCAACTTACGTGGTGCGCCTTCTACCATTTCTGGTGGATGGATCTGCATGAATTTTTTCTGCCACTCCATGATCCTTCACATGTGGCTGCTCCACATCTTGAGGCTCATCCTTTGGAACCAAGAGTTACTCCTCTACATGCAAATATAACTCCCTCTCAAGGGACAATCTAATGGATTTCTTCTCATAAAATTTTATATCCCGTCGCACAATAGTAATTATGTTGTTTGGAAAATACACCCGATAGTTGTGGGGAGTTTTAGTGTACCCCAAAAATATCCCAATCTCAGTTGTTTGTTCCAGCGTCTTCCTGGCATCTTTGGTCACATGCACATAAAAAAATGAGCCAAAAATCTTAAAATGTGAAACTTCAGGTTTCTTACCAGTAAAAGCCCCTTCTGGTTTACTCATGCCAAGTATCCTATGAGGACAATGATTTTGCATAAATATCGTTGTGTTGTATGCCTCCACCCACAGATTCAACAGTAGGTCCTGATCATGCAACATCGCTCGTGCTACACCCACAATCGTTCTATTCTTTCTTTCTATGACCCCATTCTATTGTGGGTTATGAGGTTCAATCAATTCTCTCTGAATTCCTTCTTTGCTACAGAAGTTCTTGAATTCATTGGAGATGTGCTCACCACCATTTTCGCTCCTAAGAGCCTTCACTTTCTTCCCCGTGTCTTTCTCCACCAGTGCTTTGAACTTAAGAAACTTTGAGAATGTTTGATATTTCTTTTGCACGAAGTAGATCCAGCACTTTCGAGAAAATTCATCAACAAATATCACAGAGTACTCATTCTTTGTTGTTGAAGCAGTAGAGAATGGTCCACACACGTCTGAGTGAACTCTCTCAAGGATTTCGGATGCTTGGTTCTTCTTCTCATGAAAGGTGGCCTTTGCATACTTCCCCATAATACATCCCTTGAATGTGTCTGATTGCGTAAGTGTACCCTTGGGAAGACCCATAGAAATATATTACATGACCTTCAAGGCTTCGTGGTGAAGATGGCCCAATCTCCCGTGCCATTAACTCACCCTTATCCTGGCTCATCACTTTTTCCTCCTTACCCATCAATGTTGCACAAACATCTACATCATGTTTATAGATATTCTTAACTCGAATCCCAATCTTCTTGGCTGGTCCTGTTGTTTTTTGTCACGAGAAATATTTTCCCTTATTGAAAACAACATCATAGCTTCTATCCTCCAACATTGGAACTGAGACTAAATTTTTCTTCAAGCCTGGTATATGCATTACATGTTTTAATTGAAAGGGTTTACCTAACTATCTCTCGAAGGTAATGTTACCAATCCCAGTAGCACTGTATCACCTGCTATCACCCATTCAATATGCATCTGGAGGTCCTTCCCTTCCAAGCTACTTTTTAGTGTCAGTATTTGCATACTTCCACCAGAGATCAAAACACACATTTGCATGTGCATCTTAGGTGTCCCATTTAGAATAAAATTTTCACCATTCCTTTAGGTCATGACATAAAATTGTTTCACTGGTGGTTGTCCTTGTCAAATAAGCTTCTTTCTCCCTCAGAAGATCATATTGGCTAACTCATTCTCATGATTCCTTGAGAAAAATAACACCTATGGAAATGCTCTGTTCACTTGGAAATCTTTAAAGTCAAAATCTCATTCAAAGGTCAGGTCAAAAAAGAAGTCCCATTAGGTCATTAGGGTTCTGCATTTCTCAAGGTCAATTCTTCATTTCAGATGAGATCAGCACATATATGAGAGGGACTAAATAAGATCATCATGATGTAATTATCATACTTTCAAAGTTGTATTTTTAGTTTAATGACTTTTATATCAAAATGTCATTTTGATAGAAAAGTCAAATATGTAATTTATTTATATTTTTCTAAATGTAATTTTATGTTATTATATGTAATAAATGCAATCCCAAAGCTGTCAAAGTGCAATCTTGTCCAGCCTAGGTGAGAAAGGAAAGCCAAAATCCATGTTGATCAAGCCTACAATGCCAAAAGTGACAAAGAAAAAAGAGTATCAGTGTCAAACAGGAAAAATGAACATTAGAAAAGTGGGTAATTTAAATTAAATTTAATATCCACTAAAGCTATAAATCCCATCAAGCACTTCAAAACAAGTCATTTTTTCCATTAAGCTATTAAGAGTCTTTGGCAAAGGAGAAAATCTGAGTTTTTGAGAAGTTTGGGAAAAAATTTCTTGGCGCTGCATTTTTTCACCTCGGTGTTGCGCTAATGCCTAAAAAACGTAGTGCATTTTACACAGGTGTTCCGCTAATAACCGGAGGCACTGCAGTAATGTCTGAGCTCTATGCTAATGCATAGTTTGGTCCATAAGCCTCTAAATTCAGTCAAAGTGCCTCCAAAACTTCAGCAAAGTTTCTCTAATGCCTTTGACAAGTAAGAACATATGAATTTCACCCCATTGCTATCTTCAAAAGGATTTTCATGGTGATTTTGTTTTCTTTGTGAAATTTTGAAGTTGGATAGGCTATAAAACCCTAGATTCAGTCTTTGTTCCCATTGTTCCCAAATTTGGCACTCATAAACCTCATTTTCTTCCTCCATCAATATAAACCCTACTCCTTCCCTACAACATCATATCCCTATTCCCTAGACCTATTTCAATCCCCATCCCCATCTACCTCATCCCTAGTGTTTCAAATATTTCAAGCTCAAGATGTCTGAAGAGGAGGATAGAGATATCAGTGAGGAACAATCATCAAAGAAAAGAGATCACAAAGGAGGGAAAATTAACAGATTCAAACCAATAACCACAAGGGAACTCATGGCCTCTCCTCTCACTGTGTCTTGTTTCAAACATGTTGGTTGCTTTGAGTTTTGTGAGAGGGTGTAATAGATTCAATATCAACCTAGGTTAACAAGGTTTTTCATCACAAATCTTCATGATGGTCATGTCACTCTTGTTGGGGTCACTTTTACCATGTCCGCTAGTGCTATTTCAACTGTTACAGGGATCATTAATGTAGGAGAGAAATGGTTTAAAAAGGTAAACCTTGATCTAAGCTATTATGAGCCATACCTCATACCTAGATATAAGGATGATAAGAAAACTGTTTTCCCTCTCTCATCTCCTTGACCAGTATTTTCCCATGATGAAAATAATAATGAAGTATTTCACTTGTGAGGGGAGTTTATATCGACTTTATTCCTACCATATCTGACTCCTTGTGCACTTCACTAGAGTCTGAATGCTTCATATACCTTACTATATCTCCCAAAGCATTGACAAGATGACATACATTTTACAAAGGAGGAATTATAATCATCAAACGCAAAATATTTTTCACCATTCACTCATTAAGATGGTAGTCATTCATCAGCTTGAGCAGAAGAACATTTCATGGGATACATTCATTGCAAATGAAGTTTTCACTACCCCACCTAGTCATCATGAGAAGAGCATCCCTTCATCATATCATCCTCCCATATCCACTTCTCCATTTCAGCTTGCTACTCATACATCATCACCTAGTCATATGCATTCACCTCATCTTGACTATACTTCTTCACCTTTCCGTAATCCTTCACCATCATCACATCATGATACTGAAGCATCAAGCAGTGAAAGGGACATTGAGGTAACTTGGGCTAATGTGTCTGATATTGAGCCATTTCCAGGGATCTATCAGAGAGGCCATAGGCATGTGTTTGCTTCCCTTGGAGTGAAAGGGGCCATGCCTTCTTCATCAACAAAACAGGTAGAGAAGGGCAAAGAGCCAATCATTCAGGAGAAGGAGGACAAGCATGAAACAGAGCAAGAGTTTCAGCTAATTGACCTTGATGATGAGGATGAGGATAGAATCACCAGTGCATTAATTAGAGGCAAAGAGGAAAATATTAGTGAACTTCAAGCTAATCTTGATAGAGCACAATATGTGATTGGTTTTCTTGAGCAAGAAAATCAACAGCTAAAAACCAAGCAAATTATTAGTGAGGTAAAGAGCATCAAAGCAAAGAAAGAGGCAGAAAGGGCTAAAGCCTTGTTATAGGATACCTTGGGCAGATTTGGTGAGATTGATGATGATGAGGATCAACCTCTAAGACAGAGACCAAAGACAATAGGGCTAAAGAGAGCTCCAGCCCATGAAAGACAAAAAGAAGTTGAGTTGGTAGAGTAGCTCACTCCAAGTGAGCTACTTGCCCTTGAGATTATAAAAGATAGAGAGTCATGTCTTGATAGAGCCACTTGCATCTAGAGAGCTTGCTATAGAAGGCCAAGAAGGACAATAATATTCAGAGGAAAATGGCAAAGCACTATGCCATGAGAAACAAAATTGCAAGGGCCAAGCTTAAACGAGCCTATGCAAAGATTCAAGCTTTGACCGAGCAAAAGGAGAAGGAGAGGTTAGAAATAATTTCTAAGGTGTCTCTTCATGCCTCTAACCCTTGATCAGCAAGTAACCTCACAATTTTGACAAATTTTGGCATATTTGGCACTTTGGTGCATTTTTTGGATTTTTGGGCAATTTTGACACATAGTCAAGGGCGCTACGCTTTTTCTTGGAGAATCCAATGGAAAAATGGTCACCACCATAATGTTTAAAATGATGAGGAAATCAACTCCAAAAAGTTTCAGAAAATTTGGAGGAAAACTGGTCCCTTAAAAAGACAAAAAACCAACAAAAAACATGTTTCTGCCCTTGTTTTTGCCTAGGCACTGCGCTAATACCAGTCTTGGGAGAAATGATTTTTGACAGGGAATATGGGAACCATTTTGGAAGCTGAAGGAATATTTGGAAACTATACTCAAATAGATTTCTAATTAGCTATCATGGAGCTGATTTTGACACCGGTAAGGCCTCCAAAAATGGCTTGCAAGAGAAGCTATTTTTTCTGTCATGGCACTACACTTTTGCCAGGAAATTGTCATTTTCACCATCTTCAGTAGATTTTGACTTTTTGACTTTTTATCTTGGGAAATGAAAAATTATTGATGTAAAAGGTTAATATAAATGTAAATCTCATGTTTTTATTGTTATCTAGGGTAGATACATTAGATAAGTCCTCTAGAGGTCAAATGAACCAATTTCCTCTCTTTTAGAGGCAAATTGTTGAGTTTTCCTAGTATTCAGATTCTTGTTTGGGAGTAGGTGAAATTGATCCCTATCTCATAGATTTTACTCCATGAGGCTAGGAAGAGTGGTTTTTAGGTTTATTTGATGTATTTTCTCAGTTATTTTAATGGTTTGACTCACTTGGAGCTTTGGCATCTCAAGGACACACTTTTGTATCAGTTTGGCCTGGACATTAATGATAAATTTGCAGCTATTTCTTTGGGATCCATGTGGTATGAATTTTTTGGCATAGTTTCTTCTTTATGATCATTTGTATGAATGTATTGTAAGCTGGTAAACCATTTTCATGTCTATGATATGCTTAATTTCAAGTTGAAAGGCTGAATTCATGTTTCATGCTCTGTTTTGGGGAATTTTGCATAATTTGTTTATTTTATTCAGTTTATGGAGAATTAATCTAAGATGCTCTTCCTAACTTCTCACCAGTCTATTCACCTCACCATAATCATCCTTTAAATGTCAAACCTTCTACCTACCTTTCCCCTTAGATCACCCTGCGTAGTTTGACCTAATTTACTTGCCCTAGCTGCTTGACTCCTCCCGATTTAGCGAAACCCTACCAACCAAAATAAAAAAAGCCTGTGCTACTATACCTAGCCTAAAATCTCTTTCCTCAGTCATTTTGACTGTGATATATACGGAGAGATCCCTCTCCTATCCTAGTAGGGCTAACTACTTGGTTAAGCGTGGTTTGAGGTTACCTCAAAATTGCCTCTTTTAGCCTGAGGTTCAATCTGAGTGATAACACTACTGAAAAGTTCCTTGTCTCCTGTCATGTGAAAGGAAGCACCACTATCCAAGTACCACACCGATCCCATTTCACTTGTCACCATGCATGCAATGGGATAGAAGTTAAGCTCAAATTGTGAGTCCAAAGCCTCACCAGCCACAGATCCTAAAGCCTTCTTATTCTTCTTATTTTCTAGACAATTAGTGGCATAATGTCCATGCTCGTGATAGTGAAAACAATTCACTCTCAACATGTCGTGCTTCTTGCCATCTTTACCAGACTAAGATTTGGAATTGAATTTCTTTCCTTTCCCCTTCTTCTCCTTGGAAACCAAATCACAATCTTCTTCATCTTCATTCTTAATTGAAGATCCATCTCTGGTATTCTGCCTAAATTATTCTTGCACCAAATCCGACCAAAGTTGTTCGCAATCTAGCAGCTTTTCCCTTCCATTGATAGAGTCCAGATAACTATGCAAACTCTTGGCAAGTCCTAGAAGATCTAGGCTCACCAAATCATCATCGGGAACAGTAATGCAAACACTACCAAGCTCATCCCAACATTGGAAAAACTTTGTTAAATATTTTTGCATGGAGTCACCTTTCTCCATTTTGATCTTCCCGAGTTTATCCTTTAGTGAAAATTTTCTATGATCACTACTACTCTGAAATAGATCTGTCAAAGCTTTCCACATTGCATATGGTGTCACTTTTCCATGTATACTTGATACAATGTGGTCTCGTACTCCATCCAATAATCCTCCTTGCCTTTGCAACTTTCTTTTGCCAAGCATCAGGATTTGCAGCATCTGTTATAGTGGGTTTGGGAACATCATTGTCAAAGAATTATTTCAACCCATTGTCCTCTAGTACTACCTCCATCTTGTATTTCCAAGAAATATAGTTAGATCTTCCCTCGAGTGCATACTCCAATCTCAAGCCATTGAAAGCCATTTTGATCCTGAATCGCCTGTAGCACCAAGAATGTCTTCTACAAATTCGAATTCTATTCAGTCACAAACTCACCTTCTCCTCCACTATAGTCATTTCCTGCACTTTGATACCATGTATAAATTATACAAATAATATGTATATCATGGATTCAATACGATCTAACAATGTACTAAAGCTAGATACTGAATCACTTCTACAAATCAATTGCGGAAATTAAACACAATCGCCAATCACATGAAGCAAAGAAAGAATCAAATCAAACCACAACACAGATGATTTCTCGGGGAAAGGTTGCTGCTCAAAACCCCACTATATTATATTGTATATTCAACATGGAAACATGAAACAATCACAATTCACTCTTCTCACAAGAGTCTCCAGCACTCAGCTAATTGTATCACACTGTCCTGGACAAAACTGGCCAACACTTAGCCAATTCTCAGCCTCTAAATAACCTACCTTTCTTGCGCAATTCCAGATGAATGTAATCCCTATTCTTTAGGAATTTTTCCCTTCCTAAACTGCGCAAGGATCATGGGAAATCCAATGTGTGTTTGGTTGCATGGGTACAACCCAATAATCCTACAACTATTAGTTAACATCCCTTTCACCTTTGTCTCAACTGGATCTTCACTGGAACTGACATGCATGCAACTAATAATAGTAAATCATCAGTTCCATGTTAGATCACTGATTTTGAATTAAATAATATTTAATTCACTTGATCTTTCACTAGTGCAACAATTAGTTACAACTAGCTCAACTGATTTTAACTCACCTAGATTGAGTTAAGTGATTTCTCGTGCATTAACTAATGCACCAAATGCAATTCGAACTCTGTTATGACTAGAATTACTTTGCATGCCTCACCAACTACCCTCGACTCGAAATTCGAGCTAACTGAGTTTATCACACTCAATTAACTGTTACAAGTGATCATGAGATAAGATTACATTTTATTTTCTAATTTAATTAAGGGAAAACTAAATTAGAAACTACACCAAATTTAGCCCACACCAGTGTAGGTGTTGCTAAGACCTATTGGTCCCACACTAGTGTAGGAGCTACTAGGACCTATTGATCCCACACTAGTGTAGGTGCTACAATTTCTTGTTGGAAGCATGTTGTTACAACGTGCTATTACACAACGTTTCTAACACACCCAAAGTCAACACTTTGGCTGTCACATCTTTCTTTCTTACAACACGATGCTGCTACAGATGCGCTGCTACAGTTGCATCGTTGTTTGCATATCGCTAAATTCCGGATGCTGATCTGTCTTTGAAAGTTGTTATTCTGCAACTATCGCATTCTAACAACAACTGTATGATTTATCATGTATTGTTGTTTAGAATAACAACTTGAGGTAGTTTTGATTAAAATATAGGATTTTCCATTTAGGATTTTTATTGAGGGAATTAGTTATAATTATATTTACTCTATTTCGATCAGAATGAGAATCAGATGATTCTCATGACTGATCTGTTTCTCATTTTTTTGGAAATTTAATTATTATATAAACACTCGGACCTTCAAGGTCGGGGGGGTTTGCACAAAATAGTATCGCCATTTTGACTCTGTAACCTTTGATCACCATAATACAGAATATCGTGTTGTTGTTGTTACATGTGTTGGCTGATCTAATTCTAATTTAGTTCTTAATTCTTCCTATGCCCTGCTAGGGAGGAAGGACCCTCGTGTTGAGCAGGGATTGCAGTCGTAAGGTAGTTGTATTATATATCATATTCTGCATATTTGTGGAGTGTTATTGTTTTCGTGTCAGTTATAAGTAGATCTACTTCAATTCCAGGTATTTATCATATTGCTACACAAATCCAATTAGAGGTACCAGCTGGTGTAGTTAGTGTGTGGTGCGCTAGATAATGGCTTATTTGAAATGTGGCTACATTCCTGCAGATCCTTTTTATTCCTGCATGAGTGTTAATTTCAGCAATTGGTTCAACAACAATTTCTTCTTGTTCTATTTTTGCTTCTGGTATGATGTATCGGCATACACATTGCAACTACCATTGAAATAAAAGATGTCCCTAGTCGATAATTTATGTGTACTGTCTTAGTAATTTAAAAGTGATTAATACGAGCCAACATTTTGGCGTCATTGTTGGGGATGCCAGTGACAATATAATAAGCCATAATTGTTTGTTTCATAATAGAGTGTTCCTAGTCTATAGTCGCTGGGCGGTAGGATGAGAGGTAAGAACCTGTGCACCGCTCTAACACACTTGAGCGTGCTCATCGTTTCTACACTGGGGCACTTAGGAGTGTGATTTTTGGGTGTTTTTTTTAATCGTGTCTTCAGCTATACAGTTGTTGGGTGGTAAGACGATAGGTAAGAACCTGCGCATCACTATAACATACTTGGGTGGGCTCACCACTGTAGAACTGAGGCGCTTATAGTAAGGATTGATACACATAGGGTCCATGTCTACTCGTAGGACAACGCAAAACCAAAATACCCCCACTCTAACTAACCACAGGAAAGACGAGTCGTAAAAAGGAAAAGATGAGTGAAAATTTGGGAAGGAAGACATTATTTGGGGATATGATTTCAAAAGAAGAGAAAGAACACTCCACTTCATACAGAGACAATAGGAAGACAAAACCACAAAAATATATTACTATATCAAGGCCTGAGGCATCTGCACCCTCTGTGTCTGGAGCTCATCACCCTTCAAACAACATATCCACTCTTGAAATTAAGACCCTGGATCTAAAGCAACAATGGGAAGCCATTGATCAAAACTTAAGAATTGAAGGACAAGGGGAAACCAGTGAGGGAAAACCAGGGAATAAATTGAAACAGATTCTACTTGATCATCATTATATGGATTCGGGTAACGCAGTGAAACAACTAGTCCTGGAACATCTTGAACCTTCACCCATCAGTCAATCCCCTACACATTCTGAGGTCAGTTCATCTCATCAGGAAGGATCAGTCATGGGGGATGAAAACACTAATGATACTTTTTAGTTTCATAATCTGCATTCTGCCATCAATGATCAAAATCACTCTTTTTATTCTCATTTTAGGTGTCCCACTCTGAAGTTTTTATTTCATTCCATTAGGTCATGCTAAAAATTGTTTCATTGATGGTAGACCTAGTCATACAACCTCACTCTCCCTCACAAAATATCATTTTTTGGCCCACCTTAATGTCTTTTTGAGCATAAAAACACTTTCGAAAAGCTCATTTCACTATGTCTTATGTCAGTCAAAGTCAATCATGGAAGTCAGGTCATTCAAGGTCCCATTAAGTCATTAGGTTTCAATGTTCAAGGTCCAAAAATGCACCATTTCATCTCAATAAGGTCAGAAAAATGTGTGAGAGTGACTCAATAAACATTTCATTTTCATCTACAGAAGATTATCAATATGTAAATATGATTTCTTTAAATTTGCAATTTTGATTTTTATGATTTTTATATCAAAATGTAATTCTGATATGAAAACAGAGATGTAATTTATTTTTAATTTTTTATGTAATTTTATGCTTCCTATATGTAATAAGTTCGGTCCCTAGCTTCCAACTCAAAACACACATGTGAAATTGAAAGAGAAAAGTGTCAAAATCCAGCAACACCATCCTGCAAGAAAGAAAAATCAGATGAAAGGATAATCAACAAAACTCTTCAAAAAGTGAAAAAAGACATTAGAAAAGTGGGTTTTTAAATTCAAATTCAAATTAAATTAGCTATTTATGACTAATAGACATCAATTCAAATTCATTTTCCTCCTCCAAAAATCAATTCAATACTCTAAGAGATCAAAATTTCGAAATTATGAGCGAAATTGGCAAAGAAGCAGATTCGAGGGCGCAAATTCTGAAGTGAGGGCACAAATCAGTTCAGGAGAGAGAAAATCAGTTCAGGAGGGTGAAAATCAGTTTAGGAGGGTGCAAATGTGTTGTAGATGGCGCAAATGTACTGAGCAGGGCACAAATTTGTTGTTGAGGGCGCAAATATGTAGAGGATGGTGCAAATAGCTTGTCGAGGGCGCATATGACCAACAAGCTCAGGAAAGCATCCAAGTGATTAGAATTACCTTCAGAGCTCTCCCACTCAGTCATTTATTTCCAGCAAACTAGTAAGAGACATATGCCATAAAAAATCATCTTCTTTAGTTTATGTGTTTTTTCAAGTTGAAGTTGTAATTTGGTGTCTTCTTGAATGTAAAACCCAAGTTTTTCTCCTTTGCACTCATAATTCCCAAAATCCCATTTTCCTTACACTCAATACTATCCCTAAATTGTTAAAAATCATTCCCTGATCCCTGTTATCATAATCCCTACCCCTAAGCTACTAATTCCTAGAACCCTAAGCCCTAGGTGCTCTTTTAACCTAGGCTCCTAAATCTGAATTCCCATCGCTCTTTCATTCATTTTCCCTTCCCCATTTTCATATCCCTAAACATTACTCCCTATCCCCTCCCCATATCACATATCCCTATCAAACATCTCCCTCATTTTTCCTTTCCCATTTCCCTTCCCTAATCCCTATAGTTTTAACAAAAACACCAGGGCAATAGAAGAGGAAAACAAATCATTCACTGAAGGAGAGGAAACAGAGATAAGGAGGCCACATAAAGGAGGAAGAGTGATCAAAATTGAGCCTGAAAACACTAAGGAACTCTTAGTTTCTCCATTGACTGTCACATGCTTCAAACACGTTGGCTGTTATGATTTTTGTGATAAAATTCAGAGGGTTAAACATCACCCCATGCTAACTAGACTTTTCATATCAGGACTCCACGAAAACCAAGTTAAACTAGCTGGGGTCACTTTTACCTTATCTACTGTTGTCATTTCAGATGCTACAGGGATCCCAAATGTTGGGGAGAAACTGTTCAAGAAAGGAAGATTAAGGAAACATGATTTTGACTTCTTCCTAAAACCAAGACACCAAAATCAAACAAAGAGGTTCTTCCCTTTTTCACACCTCTTGGATAGATATGCACCTATGATGAAGATTATAATGAAATATTTTTCATGTGAAGGTAGATTTTCAAGGCTCTATTTTTATCACATCCAGCTCTTGATGCATTTCACTAGGGTAAGGATGCTTAACATGCCCTATTATATTTTATGAAGTATAAATAAGATGGAATAAACTACCAAGAAGAAGGAATATGAACAAAAAATTATAAGCCTATTCCATCATTCCCTCATAAAAATTATAGTCCTCAACCATCTCAATCAACATAACATTGCATGGAGCACCTTCATAGCCAATGATGTTTTCATTGAGCCATCAATTCAACATGCACAAAATGTCCCTTCATCATCTCAGCCATGACTCACTCATCATTATCAGATCAGTCCCCTTCACCTCCTTCATCTCCATCTCATCATGATTTTGGGTCACCTAGCAGGATAGCTGACATTGAGCCTAAGTGGGCTAGTATGGTTGAGGTTGAACCATTTCCAAAAACCTACCAGAGAGGCTACAGACATGTGTTTGCTTCACCTGGAGTGAAAGTGACCATGCCTTCTACATCAACACAGCAGGTGGATAAAGGTAAAGATAAGGTCATTGAGCTAGTCATTCATGATGAGGAGGACAATCATGAAACAGAGCATGAATTTCAGCTGGTTGACCTAGATGAGGATGACAATGAAAAAATAAAAAATGTTGCTATCAAAGGTAAGGATGCTAATATTAGTGAGCTCCAAACTAATCATGACAGGGCTATATATGTCATAAAATTTCTTGAGCAAGAGAATGAGCAGTTGAAAACCAAACAGGTCATTAATGAGGTTAAGTATTACACTGCTCAAAGAGAGACTCAAAAGGCCAAAGTCATGCTAGATGAAACATTGGAGAATTATGGCTTAGTTGATGATGAAGAAGAACATGAACCAAGAAAAAGACATAGAACTAGAGGGCTGAAAAGAGCTCTAGCTCTAGAGAGACAAACAGAAGTTGAGCTAGCTAATCAGCTGACCCTAAATGAGCAGCTTGCTATAGAGATCAATGAGAATAGGGAACCATGGCTTGATAAAGCCAATCAAAACTTAGAGAATCTACTAGAAAAAGAAAATAAATATAATGACTTGTTGAGGAGGAAGGTCAAACTCCATGCCCAAAAAGAGAAAATTTCATTGGCCAAGCTCAAAAGAGCCAATGCCAAAATTGAAAAGTTGACCAGGGAGGAGAAGAAAAAGTTGGACATTCTTGTTGAGGCTTCCCTCTAAGCTTAGACACACCATCATAAGCCATTCCAATAATTTTGAGGCATTTTCTAACTTTTTGTCAAAATGTGGAAATCTCTGTGTTTTTTGAGACAATTATTTAGCAGAAAATTGGGCATTTGTGCATTGTCCTAGGCGCTACGCAAATAATTGACACACTTTCTGAGGAGAATGAATGCACCATTGGATTCCTAATTACTCATGCATCTCAGAAAACCATGTTTCTAGAGTTGTTTTGCAGTTTTGATGGGTGAAAAGCTCAAGAAACCATAAAAAAATCATCTTTCTGCCCCTTTTTGACCTAGGCATTGCGCAAATACTAGTATTGGGAGAATGAATTTTTGAGGGGGAAAATAACCTCCATTTTTAGAACTTGAGGCATATTGGGAAAGAGGACAAGCATGGCTTTCCAACAAGCCCTCTTGGGCTTGATTTCAACACCGGGAAGACCTAAAAAGGTGGCCCTGAACACATAGGGCGAAAATGACCAATGGAGGGCACAAATGCATAGTGGAGGGCACAAATGCACAGTGGAGGGTGCAAATGTCCAATTTGCTGATTTTTTCACATTTTCTCTGAAATTTTCACTTTGCCTCAAGAAATTGCATTTATACTCATGTAATTCATCATGGTAAAAAGTAATTATGTTTGAGGTTACTTATCTAAGGTAGATTCATAGGGTTAAAGTCATTAATGAATCATAATGAATCAGTTGAATGTAATGTGGAGTGAGTCACTTGGACCATCCTACACTTCAATTTTCAGTTCTACAATTAGTGGATCTCTTCCTCACCTCATGGATTCAATCCATGAAGATGAGTGAAGCTTGTTTTGATGTCTATTTAGCCCCTTTCTTCACTCTAGTGAAGGGTTGGAATTAGTTGGTATGTTTGCTAGTTGCTCAAGGAAGCCTTTGTACTTAGTTTGGCCATCTAATAAAGAGGAGTTGCAGCTACTTTATGGGATACTTATGGTATTGATGTCTATCATTGTATTTTCTTCAGTATCATATGTTTGAATGCATTTTATCCATGTTCACTTCATTTCTATGTTATGATCTCTTACAAGTTAGATAATCAAAATACATGTTTGCACATGATTTGTTTTGGGTATTTGATCATAGTTTTTCCATTTCCCCTATCTAAGAAGAATATATCTCCCATGCTCTTCCTAGCTTCTTTTCAATCACAACACCATTCCATCACAATCTTCTTCAAGTGATAAGAATTTTACCTACCTTGCCCCATTGATCCATGCAACCCTAACTCATTTACTCTGACCTAGATTTCCTTGACCTAATTCCTTCATCCAGTGATTTTCCATCCAAATAAAACTAAAAAAACCCCTGCACTCCATATCTAGCCTAAAACCCATAATTTCTCCAGTCCTCCTCACTGTGACCTATTTGGAAAGAGCCCTCTCCGACTTGATAGGGCTAGCTATCAAGTTAAAAGCTTGGTCTTTGGTTACCTCTATTGGGATTCCTTCATCAAGCTTAGGAATCTGGCGGAGTGCTAACATCTTGGCGTCGTTGTTGAGGAATGAAAAGACAAACTTTTCCATTGGTGTACGAAAAAAAAAATCATCGTAAACATATCCTTTGTAAGTGTTGAGGCCTTAGAATTTCATTGCCACAACATGGGGGAAAACCACCCTGTCCAGACCTTAAAGCAGCTCCTTTTCCGTTTGGTGTGGTAGCTCTGACTGGGGATAGTGGGACAAGTTTTCGATTAAGGATGATTTGGGGCGTGTTTTGATTATATAACATGCAATGGAAAATGATTCTAATCTATCACATGCATCTATCTAACACTATTTAATTTTACTATATTCATGGGGTGTCTCTTCCTTTATGCTATCTAAAGAGATATCCTTCAACTATTAGTAATGAAGATTATTTAACAGTTGAAAGAGATGAAAATTATGTAAAGACGATTCTTCTAAAAAAATATTTTGATTAGAAGAATTGCGAAAAATATATCGCATTCATATGTGTGATTATATATCCAATAATAAATCACAGACAAATATTAGTATAGAAGTGTATTTAACACTCATCTATGATGATGTTTCAAATATATAATGCAATAAAACAATGACTATCAATCTAGAAAGAAAAACTTAATACAAGTGAATAGAAGTACCACATGTACGAAGTTATACTCATGTAAACTGACAGTATATTTATGATTCTCTTCACTTTCAATAAATTTAAAGGGTATAGTAGTGAAACATCATTTAAACATCTTCAAATGTCAAAAGATAACACACTGTGTTCCATTAATTCATCAAAGCATTCACAAACTTACAAAAGTGCATTCTTTGCAAATGTTTTTGACAAATTTATGGACTCTTCTCTAAATTCATGAGGGGTTTAAATACTAAACTAAATATGTTTAAAAATAGATTATTACACAAAAATAGAGTAGGTTTCAAACAACCATCCTCGTAAGACAAACTTCAACTACAATCTAGGAAAATAAAGTAACGATATAACTATGAATTCTTATCTTTCATTTAGATTTGATCCTCAAGTTGAAAAATATCTAGCATGGGCTTGAGCTGAGCTGACTGCAAAATCCTTGATCTAACGTGTCCCATGAATAATGCGTTTGAGAGTGCTAGCCGCAATATTTTTGTTGAATTAGTTAAAGACTGCAGGGTTTGGTACTGATGATAAGGTTTGATCAGAAAATTCCAATAATTTTCTTAATCAAACTTATTTACTTTTTTAATCGTTTCTTCATGCATTTTTTTTCCTTTTGTTTCCACTGCGTTTCCAGCTGCTTTATTTCTAAGAGAACTTCTGATGTGCACTCTTTGATAAGTTTAGATTTCAAAAGCTGTTCAAATACAGATTCAGTAATTTCCTTTGTCAACCTTGATGCTTTCACTGCTGCTTTCTCTGCTTGCTTTATCTGTGCTTCCCAATACTTAAATAGGATTACCTTGTGGAATTTATCTACCTAGGGTAGATCAACTTCCTTGCTTGAGTCTGAAGCTTGCCATTGAATGTGTTCATTGATTTTCTTCTCAATCTTCTCACACTCAGGTTTCTGGATAGCCACTTATTGGATCAGTATATTACTTGAGCCACAATAAGAGTTAGTGATAGAAGCTTGTTGGAAAAATAATTCTTGTTGCTACTTTAGTTTAGCATTCACATCCAATGCTTCCTTTATTAATTTCTCTAGCTGTGGCTGGATTTGTAATTTCTATAAAATGCTCGATGGAGTTAGAATTTTATTGCTTTAACAGTCTCTCTAAATCTTGTATTTTATCTTCTTTCTGCTTTAGTAACATTTCAACTTATGTGGCCTTATCAATAGTGGCAGTAGCATATGCCCTTGCAAACTGTGATAGCTTGATTAAATGTTCTGTAGGATCAGCTAGAGGATCCTTCCATAAAGCGTCTATAGATTGATTTGTAAGACTTGAGACTGTATCATCAATTCCTCTCCTTTTTCTTCTCTTTACTACAACCTTATGACTAGGAATGTAGAAGAAATCCAACGAAGGGATTTCCTCAACTTGTAACACTATCTGCTCTGTAGGATAAGCCGAAATGATATCTCGATCATGAGTTTCAGGAACTTGTTGTAGTGGAGTAACAATTTCCACTAATTTTTTAGAATGTTCTGGCATCTGAAAACCAGTAGATTGATCAGTATAAGGATTTGTTTTAGGCGTTTTCATTTCCTTAGAGAACTTATCCCATTCACTCTTCAAATCCTTTGGCTAAGATTTTTCTGACTGATCAAGTGTATCTTGGCTGTGCTGATCTTCTTGGGAAGATGATTCTGTTCCATTACTTCTTCATTTCTCTTGCATCTCAATCTCTTTGATTACCTGATTAATTACATTTTATGGGTTCTCATTTATGTTTTTGGATTCATTTTCGGAATGATCCGAATTCTAAGATTGATGTTCTGATTTCCTTGACTCGTATTCAGGCATGTATTTAATTTCATTTTCCAAGATAATACTTGGAGTTGGTCTGTTGACATATTCAATAGTCAATAAATCCTGAGGAATCCTTTCTAGTCTCTTGCTCCTGTATGCTTGGAAAGCTTCCAATTCATTTTGATTGAGTTGACTAGATGAAAAATTTAGTACATCTGAAAACTTTTCAATACCTTGAAAGAAATCATAAAATATATCTATCTCTTTCACAAAAGGCTTCATTTTGAGCTCTGTGGTGAAGTTCTTAATTACATCATTGGGGTCATATGGCCATTTTGCAATTACAGCAAAATTCAACAAATTAACATTTGAAATTTCCTTGTAGGCATGACCAGTATCAAAAAGTGCAAAAGTATTGCACTGTAAAGGAAAGTTAGGCCAAACCACCTTCTTAGAATCTTTAATCTATTTTGAAATACCATTTACAACAAGATGGTAGGAAATCTCTCTAATAAGTAGTTTGTTGGGAACATAGTATGACAGGACGTGAGGTGAAGCATAACTCCCAAATACTATGACATACGTGAAATTTTATTCTGTAAACCATCTAGAAATGGGAAAAATGTTTGTACTAGCTTCTTTGGAAATCCTAGGGGCTTTCTCATTGAATATAATTTGGTGCATAGGTAACATGAATCTATGGAAATGTTTTTAAAAATGTAAATGAAAATATGATTCTCAAAGGGCTCTGTGGTAAATGTGGATTGGATTAGGGTCTTGGGTCGTCCATTTCCATCCCATGGTAATAAAACTCAAAGAAAAGAAAATTACGTCCATGACATAGGCACTCATGTAAAAGGGTGGTATTTCTCTAGATGAAACACTTCTTTTAGTTCTATACTCCATGATATTTCTGGCTAAATTATCAGATAGGATATTTTCCCAATTCATAATTAAGGAATTGCTGATTGTATCAATTAATGGGACCCAATCTATATAAAACCTAGTTGTATCGGGTTTTTCAAATAATATACACAACATAATAGCATCATAGCAGTAAGGGGAAGGAATTTATGCTACTGGGTACTTACCAAGTTTTTCTCATTTAAGCTTGCCTTGGTCATCCTTCCATTCCTGTATGACTTTCATTAGGTCTGGATTTTTTTTCTAAAGATTTGAAGAAAAGCTTTGTCATAGTTCTGCTGCGGGATGGGTAAGTGGTACATTGTCCTCAAATCTTCTGCCCTAAATGAACCGATATTCTTGCCCTTTGAATCCTTGAATGTTCTATCTTCTATGTTCAAGTGGTCAATTACCGACTTAACCATATATGTATAGGGGAGAATCTTTGGCCTTGCTACTACCTTATGGATGAATGAGCATGCAACGCCGAAATAGGTCGGGTCTGAAGGAACTAATGCACTTGCTATAGAAATTTTGATTATTACCCTTGGATTTTCATCCTCAAAGAACTGATGCATTACTTCCCATGAAGAACTTCCGCAATATTTGTTGCAGGTGGTATCTGAGAATAGGGGAGACATATATAAGCCTTCGGTAGGTGATTCTTGGGAAATCTCTTTGCCTTTCTTTATCATCTCTATTTTCCTTGCTCCATTAAGTGGTTTCCTGATTTCAAGCGAACAGAGAAAACATTAAAAATATAAAGAATAGAGAGGTGGATAGAATTAAAACAAATCCGGTGTTCAATCATTTCAAACATGCTTGAAGTAGATATGAATCTATCAAACCTTACTCCTACTAAATCCTATTAATCACCGATAATCTTTTAATCAAATCTCTTACACACCTTCACGTGAAATTTTTATCGATCAACTTCAGACGCTTGATTTTATATTCAGTTTTATTTGATGTGAATCATTTTTCATGCTTGAGAAATTAACTACCCGTTATCGCATATCACAACTTATAACTATTCTTATTTGTGATGTTACCAATAAATCTCATGAAATGTAGTCTGCGCAAATCGCACATCGCAATTTTTATGCGGTAATAAACTTGATTTTATATATGTCCTGCAAAATGCGAAATGCGCTTTAAGAAATCAAGGCACTATGCTTTATCAGACTTCGGAGTTTTATGTCTATTTCTTTATTGGTTCATCGGGTTCGTTTAATCGCAATTATTACAAATTTTTTTATAAGTTTGATTGTTTTATAAGGCACAATGTAATTTTTGTTTATAACAGCGTTTAAAGCGTTTGCAATAAGAGTTTTATATAAATTCGGAAAGGGTTTAACGCCTATCACAATCCGCATGAATTAATAGATTTTAAGTTGTTTAAGCTTGTAAGCTATGTGAATTGCGATGCATGCTAGGGAATGACAGTGGAAAGCAAAAGAAACTTTATTTCCTAAAGCTTTTGTTACTTAAGCTAAAAATTAAACAAAATAATTTTCCTATTTATTTTTAAAGGTCCCCATTTAGTAAAAATAAATGGGGGTTTTTGTATAGCACAACAATTAGCAATTCACTTGGGAGAACCAACTATCTTTGATTAAATTTTTGAAATTTATAAAAAAAAGTTTGAAATAAAAATAGTTGCAGGAATGAATTTCAAATAAATGATATCTCACTAAGCAACGAAATCTCTCTTAATTATAATTCATAAGAATTCCTCTTTAAAAATAAAAGTATGAGTATCTATATGAGTCTTTACTTAGTTCAAAAAGATAAAGGAGGTGGCTCTTCCAAATTAGCTTTATAAGTATTTACTCTTTTATCATAGGTAAAGCCTCTGATCCAATAGGCAATTTAAGCTCTTGGCAGGTTTACCTTTTATCCAACAATGATTCATTGTCCGATCTAGTCTTTCTTACAATTTTCAAAAATAAATTCCAATGTTATACAATTGATCTTTTTTTTTTAAATTGTTTTTTTGTTTTTGTAATATTTTTATTTACTTAAAAGCCATTGTCTTGGATTGGTAACCAAATATTGACAATTCCATTCACTAGTTGTAATTAAACTGATCAAGCTGTCTATTTATTAGACCCCTTTTCCTCTTGATATAATCTCAAGTCATCACCCTGTTTTGGTAGGAAGTATTGGTAATGTCAGTTCAACTATTTTCTTATGAACATGGTAAACAAGCTCATAATGAGACTTATTATCTTTTAAGTTTTTCTAGCATAATATTTGTTGAATTTATTTCTAAAAATTGATAAGTTTTCCCGGATGGGGTGAATCATTGGTCCTTTTGAGGATTCTGGATGATAATTTTTGGAGTTTTAGATCGCTTCTCTGTAAAAGAGTCTTTACTATGTTAAAGTTTCTTTTCTTGAATGATAATAGAATAACCATACTTTAAAAAGATGAGAGTTCATCAGAGAATAAATAACTCTTGTGAAAATGCATCTTTTAGTGAAAATAGAATCTATTTGTCTTTCGAATCTTTCGATTATTTCCTTAAAATTTCTTATTTCTATAAGCGGTAAATTAAAAAGATCGTCTAAGATGTTTATTTGAAAATCCAAAAATCAATACTACTCAACTTTTATTTTCCTAAGGAAAAGAAAAAGACAGTAGTATACAGAGAATAGAAGGGGTTACCTCCTATGAAAAGTATTTCTTTAAAATCTTCCCATTAATAGGCAAAGAATCTCTTTTGCTTGATATATCTTGCAATAAGAATGTTGATGGGCCTATTTCTTCAATTATTTGAAATGGACCTAACTAGAGTTTTTGAAATTTAGTGTGTTTACCTTTTTCCTCATTTGCTTTGTCCCATTTCAATATCAGATCACCAATTTGAAAGTTTTTTGGAGTAACAGAAGTTGAATCAAATGAAGCTTTTACTATCTGTTGATGATGTTCATGAGTATGCTTAGCTTTTTTCTCTTTCTTCTTCAAGTTTAAGAATTTGGAATTGTCTTACTTCTAAGGAGGAAGAAGGAGATTCATCAATAAATTGAACTAAGGCAAGAGAAGGAATAACTACATTGGTAGGAAGAAAAACTTATTTTCCATAAATAAGATTGAATGGAGAAGTGGCAATGGAAGCTTTCTGAGGTATTCGGTCTAGCCAAAGAGAAAATATTAATGGCCAATTTCGTTGGTTTTGATCAAAAGTTCGTTTGATGATTCTAATAAGGTTTTTATTTGTGGATTATGCTAAAAAAATTCCCTTGCAGATAATAATGTGTAGAATACTTAAGTTTAAAGCCTCTTTTGATTGCAAATTCTATCATGGCAGTTCCTGAGAAATAAGATGCATTATCGAACATTAAAGCAGTAGGTAAACCAAACCTAGTTATGATAAATTAGTCAATGAAATTAATAATATTCTCAGAGTTGGCTACCTTTAATGGAATTTATTCCACCCATTTAGTAAAATAATCTGTAGCTATGAGAATATATTTATGTTGTTTGGAAGAGTTAGGAATGATCTCACCGATTATATCTAATCCCCATTGTACAAATGGTTGTTCGATATTAACTGGATGTAATGGGAAGGCTGGATTCCTTTGTCTTCCAGAAGCACTTTGACACACTTTTCATTTTCTTGCATATTCTTGAGCATCTTTGAAAAGTGTAGGCCAACAATAACCTGTATGCATGATTTTGCGTGTTGTTGTATTTTCTCCAAAATGTCCTCCAGCTGGTCCATTACGGAGTTCCTACAAGACTTTCTCTGCTTCAGTTTTCTCTAAGCATCTTAATAGTACAAAATCAAAGTTTCTTCTAAACAATACATCATTAATTAATTAATATTTATTGGCCTTTAATCTCAAAGCACGTTTTTTTTTATAATTGAGTTGGGTTGGGGCATATCCATTTTTCAAATAAAATATGAGATCAACGTATTGAGATGGCACATCGTTGAGGCTTACCTCTGATATTTGTACATGTTTACCTGAATCTTCTTTTGATGATAAATGGGATGTTACTCTTATAATTCTGCAAAAACCTTGACCTCTAACAATTTTAGAGGGTCTAATTTCTACATCATATTCTTGTAAAGAAGTAACCCAATTAGCCCTTTTCTCTCCTAATTATTTTTGCATCAACAGTTGTCTCACTGCAGAGAATGGAAATATTATTTGGGTGTGATTTTTTAGGAGAAATGGCCTAAAATGCTTTATAGCCTTAAAGAAAACAAATGCTTGCTTCTCAACAGATGAATAATTTAGTTTTGCACCTTGCAATTGGAACTGAAAAATGATATTGGTGCTTCAATTTTTTTGTCATTAAGTTGTGTTAAAACAACATCGTATCTGATGAAAAAGTATATAAAGTAAAAGGATTAAGAAAATTGGGGGTATTCAAGAATGGATCATTGATAATGGATTGTTTGATCAAATCAAATGCTTCTCTTTCATTATGTCCCCATTTAAATACTGAATTTTTCTTAATGATGTTTTGTAATGGTAAAACTATTTGCGAAAAGTCAGGGACAAACCTTTTTACAAATTTTATTTGTCCAAGAAACGACTGCATATATTTCTTGTTATGAGGGAAAGGAATTCTTTTAATCTCTTCAATTCTTTCAGGATCAATATAGATACCTTTCTTTGACACAATGAATCCTAAAATTTTTCCTTCATCTAAAGCAAAAAATGACTTCTTTGGGTTTAATGAGATGCCATACCTCTTACATCACTCAAAGACTTACTTTAGGTCTTTCAAATGACTGGTTGCTCATTTATAAAACACTGTAATGCCATCTAAATAAATAACCACTGATTTATTGATGAGCCCCCTAAAAGTTGTGTCCATAGCTCGCTGAAATGTGGCACCTACATTAATTAACCCAAATGACATCTTTTGATAGGTGTAAGTTCCCCACTTAGTCCTGAATGCAGTCTTTAATTTGTCATCTGGATGTATGATAATTTGGTTATATCCTGAAAATCCATCTAGAAAAGACATAAGTTTAGAACTAGCTACTATTTGCAGTACTTGTTCCATGGTTGGTAATGGAAAGTTGTCCTTTTGACATGCTTTGTTTAAATTCCTAAAATCAATACAAATTCTAATATCACCATTTTTCTTCCCAAAGGGAACCAAATTTGAAAACCATTTAGAATGTCTAACTAGAAAGATGATATTTGTTTTGAGGATTTTGTTCAGTTTAGTTTTGATTTTATTTTCAAGATTCGAGTGAATCTTCCTCAATTTTTGTTGTATAGGTTTCTCATCTGGAATCATAGGAATTGTGTGTTAAATCACATAAGTGTCATATGTTTTAAGATTAGTGTAATCCCAAGAAAAAACAATTTTGTACATTCTTAATAACCTGATGAATGATAATATTTCGTTGGAAGATAGACCAAGACATAGATTGACATTTTGAGGTTTATCATCAGTTCCAAGATTCACTAATTCAAATCTCAAGATAGAACTTTGAGTTTTTGAGTTAGTAAGTCTTTTAAACCTATTTTTCATATCATAAAGGTCTTCTAACTTGAAAACTGACTTAGGAATTGGATTTTCATGTTGCTCTTCCTTTATCTGAATGTCATATTCATTTTCATCCAAAATTTGACTATCATGAGATCCTTCAGATGTTAGGAAATATATGATATCTGAATCATTATTGAATACTCTCCAATTGGTAATATTGTCAGAAAAAAATGTTCTAAATGTTAATTCAATGGAATATATATGAGGACTAAATTCTTGAGATGGAATTAACTTTGATGCTACATTAGCTAGTATATTTGCACTAGCATTCTGTATTCTAGGCATGGAAGAAATATTGAAGGCTAAGAAATGAATGGTCAATTCTTGGACTAATGATTGGTAATGCTTTAAATGTCCAGAATTACAATGAATGGTATTTATTACCTATCTAACAGTGATTTCTGAATCTCCTAGGACTTCCAGATATTTGATGTTAAGATCAATTTCTTTGTACAAACCTTGGACTAATGCTTCGTATTTGACTATGTTATTTGTGCAACCAAATTCAATTATGCAAGATAACATGGTTTTTTATCCTTTTGGTCTTATTAAAATACATCAAACTCCTGCACCATCTTTAGATTTAGAATCGTCAAAATAAAGAGTTCAAAATAAATAATTAACTATTTGTTTATCTACAAAATTTTTTTATTTCGAAATGTATGTCTAGGAAAAATTCTAAATCTGAGAAATAACCACATTATCAAAAAAGGGTGATGGTTGAGCATTAAAATTTCCCAAAAATGATTTTGCCAAGTAATTTCCAATAATATTATTATTGAATGCTACTAGCTCGTTTATTCCTTCAAGATCAGTGACTATATCTTTCATGAACTTTTCATGGTCTACCCAGATTGGATTTGGTTTTCCATTATATGGTAGCCACATATGTGACCAGTCTGTTGCAAAATATCCATGAAGCTTTTCAGATCAGTCTCTGCTTAACACTAAACCGTAAAAATCAGGAATATCAACCACTGATATATTCATTATTTGAGCAACCTTGGGATTTGATGACTATCTGATAGAAAAAGAATTTATTTCTCCCACAACCTCTACTTTAGTTCTATCAAGTTGTACTATATAAACAAGAGGACTTTGAGGAGTTATGTTAAAATTAGCATAGACTGATTTTGGCATTATATTAGAGGAAGCCCCTGAGTCTATTAAACAATTATGAACATTTTTATTATAGATCTCATAGGTTAAGAGAAATGGAGGAGTATGAGAGATGGCTTGATCACCTATCATAATCAAATATGTAGCATCTATTTTAGTTGAAGGAGAAGGTGGTTTACCCATTTCATTAGCATCTTGAGCTACTACTGGAGCAGGTAAGGCTGAAGCAGGAACCAAATTCAAATCTTTAAGTAAGATTTTCTATTGCTGCTTTAATTTAGTAAGTTCATGAATTGAAATATTGGCCCTGGTCTTCTTCATATCTTCAACTACATTATACTTAATAGTGTCTGAGACTACCATTGTCTTTGATGTAGGTGGAGTATCTGAAGTAACAGGACTTGTTTTCATAGCCTTAGAAATAGACCTTTTACTTACTATTTTATCCTTAGCAGGCATTGAATTCTTCTGTTGTTGATTTGGCTGCGTTGCTTCAGTAGTATTTTTGCTCCTTGTACTCACAGGTAAAGCTTCTTGTTGTTCTTCATTTGGTAGGATGAAATCCCATATTCCATTTATTTCAACTTCTTCTTCTTCTTCATTTTATTCTTCCTCTATTTTCTCTTCATATGTATATTGATTAGTCTCGGTTTTAGATATGATATTCGGTGCTTGAGTATTAGAGGACTGGTTTTTATTAAAGGGTCTGAAAGTCTTTTTTGAGCTAGAACTTTTAGTGACTTGTTTCTTGATATCTGCCATCTCATTTTTCATAGTCTTTAAAACTTTATGAAGACCTTCTACATCAAAAGGGTCTTTAGATGGCTTCTTTCACTAGAAGGAAAATACCCTCTAGCGGATGTTTTTGAGGAACCCCTTATAAAAATACCCCGAAAATCCATTTCTAGCGAAGGTTACTAGAGGAAGTTGGAGGGTGGAGGTTTTTGCAGATTTTTTTCCTCTGGTGCGCTTATCATCCTAAACCGCATCGGTGCGTTCAACAAGAGAAAGCACCGATACGCACAAAAAATTGGCACTCCAGACACCGTGCGCTCCGTACACACCCACTTAATGCGTCTTATTATTGTAATGCACCGGTGCTTTACAAATATTCTCCAGTGATGCGTCCAAAAACACCACGCCAAAACTGAAACTGCCTAGTGCGGTCTTAAGAAACCGCACCGGTGCGCCTATAAAACCCCACACACCAGAACAGGGTTAAATAAAAAAAAGTACGGTAAAAAAGCCGCAATTTTCACTTTTGTCAGTGCTCTAGAGCTCTCAAGCACCGGTGATATTTATCCTTGTCTGAGCTGCCCTGACATCAGTGCTCCCATTGCACCCATTTCACACATTGCTGTTGTGCATTGCTAACCAATCTCCAGCTTGAATTTTGCAAAACTGTGGGAAATTTTTCTTTTGAAAATTCTAGCCAATATGCCTCCTCGATGGCCAAATGTATAGGAATTTTTCTTTTTTTTCCATAATTAAGCCTTTTAACATATTAGAATTTCAAATTGCCTTAAAATTAACCATTTAAAAGAAAAAAAATTGTTGCGTAGTGCACTCAAGCCATTCGATTGGCACCACTTCGCGGTGCTACATGTAAATTTACAGGCCGCACCACAACTGGTGCTAATGGTATCCGCACCGGTTCCGAGGCGGTACCAAAAGGCGCACCGTGTTATTTTAAAATTTAAAAAAAAGTGCAATGCGATTGATTACCCAGCCACACCGTTGACCATGTGGAATAGCGGCAATGCAATGCGTTGACTTAAATATATGCCCCTGGGCGAGTATTTTTGTCATCACACCGCATTCTACATTTTGACAGGGTCAAGGGCGTGGCCTGTTAAAATACCACACTATTGACTATGTAATGATGTCAGGAGGTTGGTGCGCTGACCAAACTATATGCCCTAGGGCGTAGAGTTTAGTCAGTGCACCGCACTCCCGACACCATACATAGTCAATGGTGCACTGAAAATTTTCAGGTGCACCGCGGCCGGTGTACTGAATATTTTCTGGTGCACTACCATGGTGCGCAAAAAAAAAAAGATGCACCAGTGTCAGTGCATGCCTGTTTTTTGTGGTGCACCAACTGTTTTTTTTTTCCAAAAAAAATTATATATTTATATTCCTAAATACATGTCTCCTTTAATAAAAATATTGTATTTAATATGTTAGTCATTCAGAGGCGTGAAAGGAGAGAAGAGGGGGAACAAAAACAACAACAGGTGGACCAGTATAACATGGTTCCCCTCGCCCTATTACAACAGCTACCCAGGGGCTCCTAAGGCAGGTAGGCCTCCTCAAGTTCTATGAGGAGGCTACTTCCCTAAAGGGCCATGGTGTGTTTTTGAGACATCTTATCCGCAGGTGGAATGCCCACCGACAGGCTTTCTGGGTTAGTCCTAACCAGTGGTATGCACCCACTAAGGAGGACATATATTTCATTAAAGGGATATCAAGGATAGGGGTGTATTTTCCCTCGTTCCCAAAGGTTCCAGTTGGGTATGCAGTAGGGAGTCGGTTGGTGTACTCCCAGAGATACATTAGCACAGATATACTTTCTCCTTCAGATTTTTAGGTCTCTAAAGGTCAGTACGTATTGGTGCATTTGGTATTCAGGAGGTGAGGTGCCTCTCACTTCTGCTTTCGACCATTTCACACAACACCAGTGACGGGAAACGCATTATTTTCTCGCTTCTATATTATGTTGATTATTTAGTATAGGAGCCACGACTTGTCAAGTGGTCTGCCATTTTTTTGCGGTAGTTCTGTACAGCCTTAGATAGATGGCATGCTCATGCATAAGGGAGGGTCAACTTCCCTTTTTCTTCTGATATTTTTTGTTTATTTTTTGAGAGGTTTCCAGAGATGAGGCCTACTTTTGTTCGGCAGCTTCGTAGGCTGATGTTCGAGGCACGTATGCACATGTGGGGACAGATGATGCCCAAGAGGGGCGAGACTGTGTTTTCCGCAAGGATATCACATGATACACTAGAGTTGCTAGCCAGTGTTGAAGAGCATCCCTTCATTATGGTCCCCTTTGCTTATGCGGGTTTGGATTGGTGAGGGTGTGCCAACATCCTCTTCACAGATGATGAGCTGCCAGATGATAGAGGTAATATTAATGTTTTATTTAAATTGATTCTAACATGTTCTTTAACTTGTTTTTATTAAATTCTGTAATGAAATTGTCTAATTATTATTGTGTACTTGTATATATTTTGAAGACATTAGGTATTTTGATGGTGAAGACATGACAGCACCACCACACGATCTAGGTGTGTATCTTGATGAGGATCAAGATATGCCAGATGCCGAGAATCATCAGGAGGCCGGTGAAGAGAGACCTGCTCCTGCTGGTATGCCGGTACCACCTTTTTCTAGGTGTGGTAGGCTTGATAGCAAATTCATGATGGATTTGGGCGACCAACTCACTGCATTGATTGTTGGGCCGGAGTCAGGCTCACTACTATGAGAGACATACACGCTGATGGTAGGCTGTTACATATGTGGAGAGGCATGCCGCGTGACATGTACAGCCTGATGCGACATGTCGTAGGAGCTATGACCTTAGTTACGCGGCTGAGGAGGACCATTGCATGTTATAGGCGTGGTCGATAGTCCGCGAGCAGTGATGCATCATCTGATGATCGTTCACCTCGTGTCGTGCTAGATGAGTTGCCTCCACTAGCATCGAGCATCAGTCATCATGGAGAGCAGGCTGGACCATCGGCCACGTCCAGTCAACAACCTACAACATCCAGCAGTACTCATGATCATGAGCAAGCTAGACCATCGACCATGTCGAGTCATCACGATGAGGAGCCGATAGTTGATCCTGATCAGCATGAGGCACCAGTACCAGATCAGTAGGCATGTGATGATCAACATGTACCTGAGCTTGTTGAGGTTGCACCATTGACTGAGCAGGCCTCAACTAGTACTGCTATTGATGATGTACCACCAACTGATCCATGAAATTTATATTACAGTTGTATATTTTTGACATTATTCAGTTATATATATATATATATATATATATATATATATATATATATATATATATATATATGGTCCATGTATTTTATGTTCATGTTGCAGTTGTACTTAATTTACATGTCGGTCATCATCATGATGTGTATATTGTTAGGTCATGTTAGATATGTTCATTTAATGTGCATCTTGCAGATAGATGTGTATGTGATAACAGGTATTTGACATGAGATGTATATTTGATGTTTGTGTTGTGATGATGCTATACAATGCTAATTGTGTTTTGTTAGATGATCATTATCATGATGATGTTAGAGAATTTGAATGTGTTTTTTAGTCGAATATGATGTTTGTATGATGGTTATCATGATCGTGTTGTTTATTAACTAATTTAATATTAAATGACCATGATATTTATTAAATATTATCTAGTGATTGTAATTGAAATTTTAATTTTAATTGTATGTAAAATTGTAAAATTATATGTGTATTTGTAATTGTAATTTTAATTGTAATTGTATGTAAAATAATTGTAAAATTTTAATTGTAATTTTATGTAAAATTGTAAAATTATATTTGTATTTGTAATTGTAATTTTAATTGTAATTGTATCTAAAATATTTGTAAAATTTTAATTGTAATTGTAATATTTAATTTATTGTGAAATGATTTAATTGTAATTGTAATTGTAATTGTATATATG
Organism: Pinus albicaulis; assembly: GCA_034641835.2. NCBI lineage: Eukaryota > Viridiplantae > Streptophyta > Pinopsida > Pinales > Pinaceae > Pinus > Pinus albicaulis. The sequence goes on along the minus strand of CM076583.1, from coordinate 940,622,111 downwards.
ACAAATTGTAAAATTGTAATTGTAATTCTAATTGTATGTAAAATTCTAAAATTGTAATTGTATTTGTAATTGTAATTTTAATTGTAATTGTATGTAAAATTCTAAAATTGTAATTGTAATGGTATATATGTAAATTTGTAAAATTGTAATTGTAATTGTAAATTTTATGTAAAATTCTAAAATTGTAATTGTAATTGTATGTAGAATTATAAAATTGTAATTGTGATTGTAATTGTATGCAAAATTCTAAAATTTTAATTGTAATTGTAATTGTAATTGTATGTAAAATATTTGTAAAATCTTAATTGTATTAATGTGAAAATTTTAATTGTATTAATGTGAAATGATTTTATTAAAAATTTTAAATTTGTAAATTAGTAAAATTGTAAATAATTGTAAAATAATAAATCTAAAATAATATGAATTTTTGTAACATAAAAAGATTAAAAAATAATGCAAATAAATTCATATACTTTAGAATTATCATTATTTTATTATGATCTTACACACAAAAAAAACTTTATACAGTATGCCATTTACATTGAGATCAATATAATTGCAAATTATCAAGTGAAATATTGATTTTAACATTAATTCAAAATACATATTATAATGTTTCAAAAAAAAGAGTCTTATAAGGTATAAGGTAATTAAGTCATCTTATTTATAAAAACCCATCTTAAAAAGTATAAATATTGATGAAATAACATATGTACTATTTCACATCTACTAATTCTACTGAACATATTTTACAAGAATTCGAGTATATTACCATTGCATTGCCTCTTATGGATGCTAATTCCATGAACAGATTTTAGAAGAATTCGAGTGTTAAGAATGCAATAGACATTTTGCATTTTTTGTACTGGACTATTTTGCATTTTATTAAAAGGTTTTTGAGATTTTTTGTGGGGTTTATGGGTTCATGGGACAATAGACAGTATCAACCCTTCCATATTGGTATTTCAGTTGAATTTTTCCTAGCAGCGATATGACCGAATCTTGTAGCTATGCATTTAACAAAGAACCCATATATTTTGAGAATATGATTGAAGATTGTTGTCATATACTTGAGCACTATTCCATTTCTTCACCATCTTAGCACAAAATAGAAAGAATAATTTCTTTCACCATAATAACACACAACTTTCAAAAAAAGGAAAACACTCCATTTTGTGTTTTGAGGCATTTTACGCAAATGATAGGCATTTCTATGGATTTTTATCCATATTCTGCAGTTTAATGAGAGTTAGAGAGAGCTTACAATCCTGTATCTGTTAGTAACTACACCCTTCGGTAGAACCAAAGAAAATTCAGGCAGATTCCTCAGCGAAGTAGATTGGCCATAATCAATTCGTTCGAGACCTCAATAGAAGAAATATATATGCATGTTAGAAATAGATATGCATGTCAAAGGCTCCTGTTGGCACCTTTTCTTGTTGTAAGTTGTGGAAAGGTTCAAGTTTCTTTTTCTGAAATAAGAAAAGGTGTAGTTTTGAAAAGGAATGGCCCAAATATTTTCATAGAAAAATGTACGTTTCCAACATGTCTGAAAACTAAAATATCTCCAACTTCAATAAACTGCTCAGAAACAAAACTTTCCCAACCATTTGTGAAAATTGCCCATGTCTTAGCATAGCACAGGTTCACATGCCATAATTGCCCACTTGGGCCCTGTAGTATTGCATCTTCACATGCCCCACATTCCATTCTCTCCACATAATTAGTGGGGACCTCCTGCAATAAACAAAATGCAATGGAAGAATAGTTATTTCCATCAAGAATTTATCCAATTCTAATTATAATTCTAATTCTCAAGAATAAACAAAATTCTAATTCTAATTGCATATTTCCATCAAGAATAAACAAATTATAATTCTCAATTTCTATGGTTGGAGTTCACTAAATTTAGGTGTACACACCTAAAAGTAATTTTGGTGCCTTAACCGCAAATCGGTGCTAATGTACATATAACCGCACCGGTGCATTTTAGTTACTATGCACTAGTGCCGTGTTAACAATGGATGCAACGGTGCGGTTCTATTAGGTGACGCACCGGTGACGAATAAATGCAAATAAAAAAAACAAAACTCTATTTTCTTTAAGTGAAAAAAAAATGGTAAATTGAAAAATGGGTAGCAAAATATTTTCGAAAATCTAATTTCATAAACCAATTCTTTAAATACTAAACACTTTTCATTATTTCACTATTTTTCCAAAAATCTTTAGCCAGAGATTTGTAGGAGAGATACCCAGAGCAAGAGAGCACGAGAGCACTGTGGAGTAGTGAAATACATTTGAACAAAAGTATTCAAACAATCAAAATTCCAAACCTCTGGTGATTCAAACCCTGTAGCATAGAATTTCAAATGATCTCATAATTAAATTTGATTATTTTTTTTTACTTTTTTTCTGTAGTTTTTTTATGAAGTATGAAAATGATTTCAATTTGTTTTTCAATTTCAAAAAAAAACAAAAAAAATCCATTTTTACCCTAAACCCTTCATTCTTTTTGTTTCTGCCCTTTCTTCTCCCTATTTTTGTGATTTTAGAATTAGGGCTTTTCATTTTAGATTCACATCCAACCCACAGGACGACTTGCATAGTCGGATCCCAATCCATGTCTATCCTTGCGTGAATTTTTGAATTTTTTTTTTTATCAGTGCGCCCTGCGTAACCTAGCACACCGGTGCGTTGTATTATCCCAGCGCACCGCGAAAGTATTGTGTAATAAAAAATTTAAAAACAATTTTTTTTAATCAGTGCACCATATGTAAAATAGGGCACTTGTGCACTATTTCATTATGGCGCACTACGAGCATGCTATTACGCAAAAAATGTTTTATTGTGTTAATCGGTGCACCATGTAACATATAATGCACCACGCTGGGTCGCCTAGTTAACAGAGAGAATCGTATGGTGGTCCCTTGTTTGTGTGGGGCGTTTATGCTACAAAAACTAACACTGGATGATTTTTATATTTTCTCTGTGTTAATCGGTGCGATAATTAACATGTAACGCACCGATGCTCCATGTTGACATAGAGCACTGTACGGTTTATTATACTGTTTGTGCGGTGCATTTATAAGACTCCCACGCACCAACGTCGGTGCGTACACCATGAATGACGCACCGGTTTCTTGATATATATATATATATATATATATATATATATATATATTTTATCCTAAAAAGTTGACAAATTATTTATATATATACTAATGAATGATATGGTGTAGGTTTCAGATTGATAAAGAAATGGCTGACAAGAGATCAAGTAAAAAAAATACTTATAACACATCAAGAAAAGAAAAAAAGTCAAGTTCTTTGTAAATTCTTTACAAAAAATATTATTTTTGAACTATATGTAAGTTTAAATAATATGTATTTTTTACTGTGTATCATGCAGAGCCACAAAATGACGAAGCTTGATAAGGTTATTGTTGTGAAACTAGCTCCAAAAAGAGAAGAACAGAGATATCAACACCTTAGAAATAAGCCACTTCGAGGGGGAAACCTCCAATACATTACATAAATGAACAATTCTTGGATGATACAATTTACAAAACCTCCTTTCTATATATAGGAGTCCATGGGGCCATAATGTAATCCTAGTGGGGCCACAATGTAATCCTAGCTGACCTAACAATAATAATTTAAGGGCACAATAATAACAATATGGGAGTTACAAGGGTACAATAATAACAATAAGGGGGTTACACTAACAACAATAAGGGACTATACTAGTAATATAGGGACCTAACATGCCCCTCTCCTTCAAAAAAGTGTTGTCCTCAATGCTTGAGTAGCTCTGGGTGCTTCTGTATAAAATTCTCATCCTCCCATGTAGAATCTTGAGTGGGTAAGTTCTTCCACTTGATGAGATACTCTAAAATTGATCGATTCCGTAGTTGTCGAGTTCTTGTTTCCGTGACCGCTTCTGGTTCCAATATGATTTTTCCTTCCTCATCAAGTTCTGGCAATATTGTTTGAACTCGAAGATTTTCACCTATAACCTTCTTTAAGCACGAAACATGGAAAACTGGATGTACTCGCGAAGAAGCAGGAAGCTCCAATTTGTATGCCATAGTACCAATCTTTTGCAACACCTTGTAAGGACCATAGTACTTTGGCGATAATTTATTATCCTTCTTTGCTTGCTTGAGGGACATTTGTTTGTATGGTTGTAACCGTAAAAATACCCAATCTCCTACATCAAAACTTCTCTCGCTACGATGTTGATCTGCCTGTTGTTTCATTCGATTTTGTGCCAAATTCAGGTTATCCTTTAAGAGTTGGAGAACTTCTTGTTGATGCTCGATGTGATCTTCCATTGCTTGAACCTTTGAATTTTCTCTTAAAGATGATGTGATGGATGGTGGATGATATCCATAAAGTGCCATAAATGGGGTCATTTTTGCTGCAGTATGGAAGGAAGTGTTATACCACCATTCAGTGAGAGGTAACCACTTGACCCATTGTGTTTGTTTATCAAATACAAAAAAACAAAGATATCCTTCCAAACATTTATTTACTATCTCAGTTTGACCATCAGATTGAGGATGATAAGATGAGCTATGAGCTAATTGAGTACCCAAACAAGAAAATAACTCCATCCAAAAATTTCCGGTAAAAATGGGATCTCTGTCGCTCACAATAACCCTTGGGCTTCCATGTAGCTTTTGAATTCTATCCATAAATGTAGTAGCAACTGTACTTGCTTTAAATGGATGAGATAATGCACAAAGGTGTGCATACTTGGTAAGTCTATCAACTACCACCATGATGACACTCTTTCCTTTGGACTTAGGTAAACCTGTGATAAAATCCATTGAAATCTCCTCCCAATGTTGACTTGGAATGGATAAAGGTTGTAGAAGACCCGGGGTCTTAATTGTCTCAACTTTATTCTGCTAGAAAACCAAACATTCCGCCACAAAATTTTGAATATCAGATTTAAGGCCATCCCAAAAAAATTATCTCTTCACCCTGTGGTAAGTTTTTAAAAATCCTGAGTGTCCTCCTAAAGGAGAAGTGTGCAATTCCAAAAGAATATTTTGTTTTAGTTGGGAATTCTTACAAAGATATAAGTGATCTTTATACCATAAGGAATCATTTTTCCAACTAAATGTATCAGATGTACTAGGATCTTGCTGCAACTTTTGAATGAGTGTCCACACTTCTTCGTCCTTCTTTCATTCATCTCTTGCTTCGGTTATCCAATCTGGTTGGATAATAGAAATGGCACAAAGCAATGCTTCCACCTCTTCATTCTTTCTTGAGAGTGCATCTGCAACAACATTTAGCTTCCATTTTTTGTATATTATTTCAAAGTCATAACCCAACATCTTTGTGACCCATTTTTGCTGCTCTTCTGAAGATAGTCTTTGTTCCAAAAAGTGTTTAAGACTATCATGATCAGTTTTTACCTTGAATTGTCTTCCCATTAGGTAAGTTCGCCATTTCTTTAGTGCATGCAGTATTGCTAACATTTCCTTCTCATAAATAGGTTTTTGTAAATACTTTCCTTTGATTGGACGACTTTCAAAAGCAAAGGGTCTTCCTTCCTGCATTAAAACTGCACCAATTCCATTTCCTGAGGCATCACATTCCACAATAAAGGTTTTTGTGAAGTCTGGCGTAGCTAAGACCGGTGCTAGGCACATTGCCTCTTTTAGATGTTCAAAGGCCTTAGTTGCTTCAGGAGTCCATGAAAATGCATCTTTCTTCAATAATGTTGTTAGAGGTGCTGCTATTCTCCCATAATTATTAAAAAACTTTCGATAATACCCTATTAACCCAAGAAATCCTCGCAACTGCTTTATGGTTGTGGGGACTTTCCATTCCTTAATGGCTTTAATTTTGTTAGGGTCTACCTTAACACCCTTGTGAGATATAATATGACCTAGATATTCCACCTCTTGTACTCCAAAGAAACATTTGGATGTTTTTGCATATAATTGTTTCTCCTGCAATAGTTTGAGCACCCTGTCAACATGTTCAACATGATACTTCCAAGACCTGCTGTAGATTAGTATATCATCAAAAAATACTAGCACAAATTTTCTAAGGAAGGGTTTGAAAATGGAATTCCTCAACCCTTGAAATGTAGAAGGTGCATTGGTAAGGCCAAAAGGCATGACCAAAAATTCATAATGACCCTCATGAGTTCAAAATGATGTTTTTGGAATATCTTCAGTCTTCATTCTAATTTGATGATATCCTGAACGAAGATCCAACTTGGTAAAATAAATTGCTCCATGTAATTCATCCAATAATTCATCAATCACAGGAATGGGAAATTTGTCTTTAATGGTGAGCTTATTGGGCTCCCTATAATCCGGACACATTCGCCATGATCCATCCTTCTTGTGTACCAATACTACAGGAGCAGAGAAAGAACTTTGACTAGGTTGAATTATACCCGCCTCTAACATTTCTGCAATCATACGTTCAATTTCGCTCTTTTGGACGTAAGGATATATATAAGGCCTGATGTTTGGAGGAACACTTCTGGAATCAAATGAATAGCATGATCATGATCACGAATAGGTGGGAGTCCTTTGGGAGTTTCAAACACCTTGGAATGATTGTCCAAGACTTGTTGGAGATCTGCAGAAATAGATGATTTTGGTGTTGGAACTTCTAGTGAGCATAATTGTGAAATTACGCCTCGTTGTTCTTTCTTTAGAAGCTTTGTCATGACATTAGAGCTTATTATCTTTCCCGGCTTCCCTGTCCTTCTAATGGCAGATTATCTTAGATTCCATGCCAGCTTCCATGCCATCTATATTAGATTCCATGCCATTCTTCAAACCATCCATATTATATTCCATGCCTTTCTTCAAACCATCCATCTTAGTTTCCACGCCTTTCTTCAAAAATTCCATGTCATTTTTTGTTGCTCTTTGCGAGAGCAAAATTTGTTGCACTTGCTCTTGTAATTTTGATATGTCATGTTGCCATTCTTCGTCTTCATGAGTCATAGTAGAGCTTTCTAAAGGCTTAGCGGGTGTTGAATTCTTTTTAGGGGCCATTTTAGAATCCAATACTGATATCTATTCTACAATATGCCCTTGGAATCAATTCAACTTTATTCTTCAAACAAGACTTATGTAATTCGAAAAAAAAAATACACACCTTTTACTTGCTTTTGAGGAGCTCAATATTGAAATTGAATTATCTCTATAATTGTAGATCCTCAATCTAGCCCTATAGTAGCCCTTTGAAGCTTCTTTCAAATTCCATAGGTCTGATTTGAGTTGGATTCTTCAAGCCAAAGTTATGTCCAATCTCCCACAATGACCCAATTTTGGACTAGTTTAGTAGAGTGAACTTGTACGACTTGCCACGTGTCATTGTTTCCTCGTTTGGCTCTGAAATTTATAGACTGAAAACTACATTCTGTGTACTTGTGGCCACTTTTTACAACATTCCAATCCAATGCTCAAAGAGAGAGCTATGAAGATTTTCCCACGATCACCTCTTTGAGATGAAATTCAAAAGCCTCAAAAAACCCTAGCTTCCACAGATCATATCTCCGAAAATATTGCGAACCAATATCTAAAATTTTGTGATGATGTTCCTCAGGATTGCGGCTTATTACTCTAAAAATTTCAGCTTCTGAACCTTCGTAAAAAAAACGTTATTACGAAAATACCATGATGACTTGTTTAGGTTAAATTCAGGAGCCTGCAAAATGACCTAACTTGCACAGATCATATCTCCAAAAAATATTGTGAACAAAGCTCTAAAATTTTGCGACGATGTTCCTCAGGATTTTGGCTTCGCACTCTAAACAATTCGTATTCTGAACATTTGTAAAAAAACAGTTATAGCGAAAATGCCACGATGACCTGTTTGGAGCAACAAAACCCTAGAATCTCAAAGCTCTAATACCAAATGTTGTGAAACCAACTCCAAAAAGAGAATAAAAGAGATATCAATGAATTAGAAATAAGCCACTTCGAGGGGGCTACCTCCAATACATTACATGAATGAACAATTCTTGGATGATTCAAATTACAAAGCCTCCTTTCTATATATAGGAGTCCATGGGGCCACAATGTAATCCTAGTGGGCCATAATGTAATCCTAGCCGGCCTAACAATAATAATTTAAGGGCACAATAATAACAATATGGGGGTTACAAGGGTAAAATAATAACAATAAGGGGGTTACAATAACAACAATAAGGGACTATACTAGTAATATAGGGACCTAACAGTTATTTCTGATCTAGGAAGAGAAGAGCATAAAATCTTGATGGAAAAATTACATATGGATGAATCAAGTGAATGGAAAAATACTATCGATCCAATACGAGTTTATTTTTTTAATTTTCAGTAATAATATACTTAAAGTTATTAGATAACATGTGTCAAACAATCTGTTAATTCACACCTGTGTAATGTTCTACAGGGACCAACAACTCAGAAAAGGAAAGTTGTTCTAAGAAAAGAAAAAAAATAGAACATGCAAATCAAAATGAATTTCTCCTCAGCTCATCTGGAGTGGCGCTGGAGGTTAACGAAAGGGGGAAAGAATTTTACAAAAGTTTGAGGGATCTAATGGAACGAATGTATAGACATTCTTTCCACTTACAATACAAAAATCAATCCAATGATTCCAAGAACCAAATTTTATCTAAACTACAGGAAGAGTTTCCATAGAATTGGTCAATGAGATATGTCAGACTTTTAATAACAAAAACATACAACAACAAAAAGGAAGGAATGAAAAAGTAATATTCCTTTAAATGTTTGTCTAGCTAGAATTATTTATAAATATCACTTTTGTTATATTTAATTTTCATATATCAATATAAAAATTAAATAGTTTATTGTCATGTTACATTTTCAGGAGATTATGAAAATCTCAAAATATGAACGAGATTATATCAGAAATATGCCAGTAGGAATGTCGAAAAAGGTGTACAAGGAGATGGTCAAAGAAATGGACAAAATTTCATCGCAGGAGGATCCATCTCAACAACAACTTGCTTCAAATGTAATATGTAATCATTGAATTTTTTGATCATTAGGTACAATAAATAAAAAATTTAGCATTAAATATTAATTTTCAAGTATTTTCTTGCAGAAAAGAAAAGAAAATGAAACCCATTCAACACATAAAATAGGATGACAAGGAAGAAAAGGGTTGATATCTAAGTTTGTGAGTAATTGTTACTTCCTTATAACAACTTAACTAGATTTAATTTTTTTATTTTTTAAGTTGTTTTACAAAAATCATCATTGAATGTCTTCAAACAAGTGCTAACATACAAAGAAGAACCATCAGGCGAAATTACTGAAATTGGGTTAAATATGGGCTGTGAGTATATGTTGGCATATCATAAATTAATTGTGGAATTTGTATGCATCTATCGATCTTGTTTTACTTAGCTCTGTCTATAATTAATAGAACAATTTTTTTTATATTAAATATATGATTTGTTATGGGGTATAAAACTTACAGGAAACAAAGTATGGAACCGCGCTAACAGATGAAATCTTGAAAGATGGCATGATACATGGTTTTGAAAGAATGTGTATAGTTTATGAGTCAATTTTTTCTATGGTACGTCATTTATTTTTGACTTACATTGATTTATATTATTTAATATTGAAATTTTCATTATTCTCACCATTGTATATACATTCATTATAGTTTATTTTTATGTTTGTAGATGGAAGGTGAAGAAGAAGAAAATAATAAAAATCATGAACAAAACATTCCTGAAAATAACCCAAGTCATGGAAGTAGCTCTAATAGTGACAATAGTTCAAGAGAAGAATGATGATCACTATGTTTGGATATCAAAGAAAAGCGTTGTATTTTTTGAAATATTTGTCTGTGAAATTAGACATTTTGTTTAATGTAGTGGACATAGTGTAGCAATTGAAAGACAAAGGGATACCAATAATTGTCCCATTTTCTACGAGAAAGACTGTGTGTGTGTGTTTTAATTTATTCTATTGCATTCTCCATTGTCGTTGTGAAATGTAACACCACTGATTAAATTTATGGATGATTAAATATTATAATGAAGAGATGTGAAATTTGATGATATGATATAACAAATTAATCCAAACATCACATTCAAATGCACTAATAAAAATTTAATGCATATGAATACTGTTATAAGATATATATGTGTTGAATTTTGATGAATAATGAATTTAATAAAACACACAATAATTATGATATGATGTAAAAAATTAATCTAAACATCACATTCAAATGTATTAATAAAAATTTAATTAATATGAATACTTTTATAAGATGTGTCGACTTTTAATGAATAATGAATTTTAAAAAATCACAATAATTGCACTGTCACAGGTCGATGTTTCTAAAAAATACCAAATGAACACCAGTGCATGTCAATTACTGTACACCAGTGTGTTTGTATGATGCAATGCACCGGTGCGTTTCTACGACCTATGGGTACCACACAAATACCAAAACCAATTAAAAATATTGGTACATTTGTGTGATAATGTGCACCGATGCGTTTATGTGAGACTACGCACTGGTGCATTTGTACGACCTTTGAGTATCACACAAATACCAATACCAATTATAAATATCAGTGCGTTTTTCAAATGTTAAACATGGGTGCATTTCTATAAGTCTACGTACATGTGCGTTGAGACGACCTATGGGCACCGCAAATCCCAAGACCAATTAGAACAGACCTGTGCGTTGTATAACCAACACTATGCCCGGTGCATGCACCTTCGACTGTCCCAGGCCTGTTGGGAAAAATACTTGGGGGGGGGGGGGGGTGAATCAATATTTAGAGCTCATATCTATATACGCGGGTTTTATGAACTGAACTCGTGTATACACGCAGATATGCTGAAATACTGATATAAATTTCTAGTTTATAAAGTATCTCTGAAACAGACTTTAAAACAGATTTACTAGTTATGCATCAGGTTAGATAAATAGGAAATATGTGCAGTAACAACAGTATAAAACATCACACAAGTGGAACACACATGAACACCAGTATTTAAGGTGGAAACCCAATTTGGGAGAAAACCACCGTTGTTTTCGTCTCTATCTTCAATATTTATTATATGGAAAACTTTTTACAACATTGTACTAATGCAGGATCATATCAGTACGCAGGATTCTACCTGCATAAGGCTGCAACCTTCACTTGTTTACCAGCTGCTACTGGAAGGGAGCTCCAACCCCCTGATCTCGTTTACCAGCCACTCCTGGAAGGGAGTTTCAACCCCCTGAACATAACACCAGCTTCTACTAGCATGAAGCTTCTACTTCCATACTGAAGGCTTCAACCCTCAGACCCACTGCAGACCACGTTTCATCAATTTTCATACTGGATCAAACAACATTAACATAACCCTTTATCATCAATGATAAAATTTGCCTAATACTTTAATTAGAACAGTGAAAACACTGTAACAAGAACTTCAGGAATAACCCAGATTTCAGAATATATATGCAGATACAAACTCAACCCTGAACAGTCATTAATTCAAATAGCATATGCTACTTTGCTTCACTGAAGCCGTGTATATACGCGCTTTTCTGCACACCAACCTACGTATACTTCAGTGTATTCTTCAGAAAACCCTAACTGTCATACGCATTTTTAATGAAGTGAACCCGTGTATATACGTGCTTTTACTGAAACCAAATAGCGTATAGATCTGTAAATTTATATTTTGTAGAACATGCCAGATCTATAAAACTTACCCAGATTTATTCATTTTATTCAGCATATTTGCGCCAGTTCTTCATCATTTCTTCAGTAAATAAACCTAGAGATTCATCATCTTCAGATCTAGAGATCTTGAACCATCATCATATCCACGGGTGCATCATAGATTCAGATCTATCAATTAAAACTAGAATTCATCCATGCAAATATTCCTTAGAAAATGTTTCATTCATTAACAACCCTTCCTCATGCACACCTTGCACTATGATCTTCTTCACCTTAAATAGATTTAGCTTTTACCCATACCATGAGTCAAAACACCTCAACTGCTGATGGTAATCCTGGACGGAATAAAATAGATAATACAATGCTCAAAACTATGGGCTAATACCATGGTAAAGCCCCCTGGTATTATAAATTTGGAGCACAAATAGGCATACGTGACTTGGGACATACTTATCCGCATGCATACACGACTTTTCCTTTACAAACCCGCGTATACATTGTGACATATTAAAAATAACATTTCTCTGGCACATACTGGAATTTTTCTCTGTCACATATGAATTGTTATGTAGATACATCATTCTTACATCTTTAACACATAGGTTGCTTATCATAGGCAACTTATCAAGTAGGCTTCCATCAAGGACAACTTCATCAAGTAGGTTTCCATCAAGGACAACACATTACATCATATTTCCAACAAGGCCACCTTCTAGATGACATGCACTAGGGCATTTAAACCTTAGTAGCGCACCGATGAAAAAAAAATCCGTAATAACCTCCAGCCGCCCAATTTTTTTAGTTGTGTTGAATTTCCATTAAAAGCTCTGCCAAAACCTCTGTAACCATAAACAGCTGTTGTAGAAAATGTTTTTTTGACAATTTTGGCCAATTTTATAACACTAAAAACCTCCTTTATAACCTTCACTAGAGGGTATTTTCCTTGTAGTGTTTTTTTTAATCATCTTTGAAGGATACCTTCTTTGATTTCCTATCTTCTTGGGAATTCTTCTTCTCAAGAGCGCTTATGTGTTTCTCTATAGATAAAGATTCTTTCATTTTTTCTGTGAGTCTAGGAAGCTTTTCTTTATCAACAAAAATGGCTATATTGGATGGAAGAGATGAAATATACCACTCAATTTGAACTTCTGCACCAGGAATTTTATTGAGAAATTTATTAAATATTGAATTAAAATATTTTATTTTCTCCCCTGTTTTAGGCTTTATATTTAATAAATTGTTGATGAGCGTTGCAGTGATCCTATCATCCCCAAACTTAGCTAGAAATTTTTCTTCAAACATATTACAGCTAGTTATAGAGCAGGCATGTAATGAAAATTACCAGGATCCTACAGATCTTGTGAGAGTATATGGAAATAATCTTACAACACAATCCTATTCAGCTACCTCTTTTAAATTGATGGATAACATATAATTAGGAATGTGTTCTTTTGCTGGAGGACCATCATCAGGATTAAATTTATTTAACTATCTTTCAGGTGATTTTGGAAGAACATGAAGAGGATCGAGCATATTTACAGCCCCTGGATTGTTCCATGGTCGTACATTTGGTGGAGGTACTTGGCCTGCCATTAGAACTTGGGTGGATGTGATGGATTGAGTTTGAGTTGAAGAGGAGGCAGGCTAAGTGTTAGAACTAGTTGAAGGGATAATAGTCTAAGTACTAGCACTAGTTAAAGTAACACATATTGTTGGAATAGAAGTGGTGGAAGTGAGTGGAGGTAACGAAGGTGAATGGGGTGGATTATTGGATAAGATATCACTGGTGATTGAATTTGATTCAGTCTTCTTTATTCTCCTTCGAGAACTATCGATGGGAAATTCAAAATGAAGGATTCCTGTCTTTTGATTGTCTGATCGAGTTAATATTTTTCTAGGTTGTAAAGAAGATGAAATACTAATCTTAGATGTTTTAAAAGATTCAGGTTTTTCAGCATTAATGGATACTCTCTCTAACTTTTCTATCAAAGACTGAACTTCAGGGGAATTTTGATAAAAATCAGGAGACATGTTAGGTCCTCATATTACTAGTATAGTCCCTTATTGTTGTTAGTGTAACCCCCTTATTGTTATTTTTGTACCCCTGTAACCCCCATATTGTTATTATTGTTCCCTTACATTATTATTGTTAGGTCGGCTAGGGTTACATTGTGGCCCCATGGACTCCTATATAGAGAGAGGAGGTTTTGTCATTTGTATCACCCAAGAATTGTTCATCTATGTAATGTATTGGAGGTTGTCCCCTCGAAGTGGCTATTTCTAAGGCGTATCTCTCTTTTCTTATATTTTTGGAGCCGGTTTCATAACAAGACATTATGATTTGAGTATCACTAGGAGAATTAGGAGAAGATTGTTCAACTTCAGATTTTAAAGATGTAGATCTAGACAATTTTTTGGAAGTTGATGGGGATCTAGAGGGAGAGAGACTTTTAGATTGACTTTTAGATTGATTAGACCTTCTTGCCATTCACATGGCCCTCCTTCTAGTGCCAAAATGTTTAGGCCTCAGAATTCCATTTCCACAACATGGGGGGAAACCACCCGGTCCGGACCTTAAAGCAACTCCTTCTCTGTTTGGTGTGGTGGCTTTGACTGGGGATAGTGGGACCAATTTACCAATAAGGATGATTTGGGGTGTGTTTTGATTATATAACATGAAATTGAAAATGATTCTAATCTATCACATGCATCTATCTAACACTATTTAATTCTACTATATTCCTGGGGTGTTTCTTCCTTTATGCGATCTAAAGAGATATCCTTCAACTATTAGTAATGAAAATTATTTAACAGTTGAAAGAGATGAAAATTATGTAAAGACGATTCTTCTAACAAACTAGTTTGATTAGAAGAATTGTGAAAAATATATCACATTCATATGTGTGATTATATATCCAATAAGAAATCACAGACAAATATTAGTATAGAATTGTATTTAACACTCATCTATGATGATGTTTCAAATATATAATGCAATAAAACGATGACTGTCAATCTAGAAAGAAAAACTTAATACAAGTGAATAGAAGTACCACATGTACGAAGTTATACTCATGTAAACTGACAGTATATTTCTGATTCTATTCACTTTCAATAAATTTAAAGGGTATAGTAGTGAAACATCATTTAAACATCTTAAAATGTCAAAAGATAACACACTGTGTTCCATTAATTCATCAAAGCATTCACAAACTTACAAAAGTGCATTCTTTGCAAATGTTTTTGACAAATTTATGGACCCTTCTCTAAATTCATGAGGGGTTTAAATACTAAACTAAATATGTTTAAAAATAGATTGTTACATAAAATAGAGGAGGTTTCAAACAACCATCTTCATAAGACAAACTTCAACTAAAATCTAGGAAAATAAACTAACGATATAACTATGAATTCTGATCTTTCATTTGGGTTTGATCTCGAAGTTGACAAATATCTAGCATGGGTTTGAGTTGAGATAGCTATGAAATCCTCGATCTGACCAGTCCCTTGAATACTTCATTTGTTAGTGTTGGCTATGATATTTTTGTTGAATCGGTTAAAGACTGTAGGGTTTGGTAATGATGATAAGGTTTGATCAGAAAATTGCAATAATTTTCTTGGTCAAACCTATTTACTTTTTTAATCATTTCTTCCTGCATTTCTGACTTTTGTTTCCACTTCGTTTCTAGTTGCTTGATTTCTAAGAGCTCTTCTGATATGCACTCTTTGATAAGTTTTGATTTAAAAAGCTGTTCAAATACATATTTAGTAATTTCCTTCGTCAAACTTAATGCTTTCGTTGTTGCTTTCTCTGCTTGCTTTATCTGTGCTTCCCAATCCTCAAATAGGATTACCTTGTGGAATTTATCTACCCGGGGTTGATCAACTTCCTTTCCTGAGTCTGAAGCTTGCCATTGAATGTGTTCATTGATTTTCTTCTCAATCTTCTCACACTCAAATTTTTGGATAGCCGCTTGTTGGATCAGTATTTCACTTGAGTCACAATAAGAGTTAGTGATAGAAGCTTGTTGGAAAAATACTTATTGTTTTTTCTTTAACTTAGAATTCACATCCAATGCTTCCTTTATGAATTTCTCTAGTTGTGGTTGGATTTGTAATTTGTTTATTGCTGCTTCCAATTATGTTTGCTTCTCAGTGAGTTGTACCTGATGCTGCAATTTTAAACTTTCAAAATCTTTTTGAAATTGGGACATCTTCAATTCCATTTGCTCGCTGGAGTTAGAATTTTATTGCTTTAACAATCTCTCTAAATCTTGTATTTTATCTTCTTACTGCTTGAGTAACATTTGAACTTATGTGGCCTTATCAATAGTGGCGGTAGCATATGCCCCTGCAAAATGTGTTAGCTTGGTTAAATGTTTAGTAGGATCAACTATAGGATCCTTCCATAAAATGTCTACAGATTCATTTGTAATTCTTGAGACTGTATCATCAATTCTTCTCCTTTTTCTTCTCTTTACTATAGCCTTATGACTAGGACTATAGAAGAAATCCAACGAAGGGATTTCCTCAACTTGTAACACTATCTACTCTGTAGGATAAGCCGAAATGATCTCGAGATCATGAGTTTCAAAAACTTGTTGTAGTGGAGTAAAAGTTTCCACTAATTTCTGAGAATTTTCTGACATCTGAAAACTGGTAGATTGAATGTTTGAGGCGTTTTTATTGCCTTGGAGAACTTATCCCATTCACTCTTCAAATCCTTTGGCTGAGATTTTTCCGACTGATCAGGTGTATCTTGGTTGTATTGATCTTCTTGGGAAGATGATTTTGTTTCATTAATTATTCCTTTCTCTTGCATCTCAATCTCTTTGATTACCTGATTAATTACCTTTTCTAGGTTCTCTTCTCTATTTTCAGATTCATTTTTAGAATGATCTGAATTCTTATATTGATGTTCTGATTTCCCTGACTCATCTTCAGACATGTCTTTAATTTCATTATCCAATATAATACTTGGAGTTTGTCTGTTGACATCTTCAATAGTCAATATATCTAGGGGAATCCTTTCCAGTCTCTTGCTTATGTATGCTTGGAAAGTTTCCAAGTCATCTTGATTGAGTTGACTGGATGAAAAATTTATACATCAGAAAACTTTTCAATACCTTGAAATAAATCATCAAATATATCTATTTCTTTCATAAAAGGCTTCATTTTGAGCTTTGTGATGAAGTTCTTAATTAAATCATTGGGGTCATATGGTCGTTTTGGCATTACAACTAAATTCAACAAATTAACATTTGAAATTTCCTTGTAGGCATGACCAATATAAAAAAGTGCAAAACTACCGCACTGTAAAGGAAATTTAGGCCAAACGACCTTCTTAGCATCTTTAAGTTGTTTTGAAATACCATTTACAACAAGCTGGTAGGCAATCTCTCTAGCAAGTAGTTTGTCAGGAACATAATATGGTAGGATGTGAGGAGAAACATAACTCCCCAATACTCTGACATACGTGAAATTTTATTTTGCAAACCATCTAGCAACAGGAAAAATGTCTGTACTAGCCTCTTTGGAAATCCTAGGGGATTTCTCATTGAATATAATTTGATGCATAGGTAACATGAATCTATGGACAATTTTGTAAAAATGTAGATGAAAATCTGATTCCCAAAGCGCTCTGTGGTAAATTTGGATTGGATTAGGGTCCAGGGTCATCCATTTCCATCCCATGGTAGGAAAAATCGAAGAAAAGAAAATTGCATCCATGACATAGGAACTCATGTAAAAGGGGGGTATTTCTCTAGATGAAACACTTCTTTTACTCCTATACTCCATGATATTTCTGGCTAAATTATCAGATAGTATATTTTCCCAATTCAGAATTAAGGAATTGATGATTGTATCAATTAATGGGACCCAATCTATAGAAAACCTAGTTGTGTCAGGTTTTTCAAATAATCTACACAACATACTGTCAGCATAGCAGTAATGGGAAAAAATTTGTGCTATTGGGTATGTACCGATTTTATCTTGTTTAGTCTTGCCTTGTTCATCCTTCTATTCCTTTATGACTTTCGTTAGGTCTGGATTTTTTGTTCTAAAGCTTTGAAGAAAATAGTTGTCATAGTTATGATGCAGGACGAGTAAATGGTATATTTTCCTCAAATATTCTACCCTGAATGAACCGATATTCTCGCCCTTTGAATCCTTGAATGTTCTATTTTCTATGTTCAAGTGGTCAATTACCCACTTAACCATATCTGTATAGGAGAGAATATTTGGCCTTGCTGCTACCTTATGGATGAATGAGCATGCAACGTCGAAATAGGTCGGGTCTAAAGGAACTGATGCCCCTGTGCAATTTTGATTATTACCCTTGGCTTTTCATCCTCAAAGAACTGATACATTGCCTCCCATGAAGAACTTTCACAATCTTTGTTGCAGGTGGTATCTAAGAATAGGGGAGATATATATGAGCCTTTGGTAAGTGATGGTTGGGAAATCTCTTTGCCTTTCTTTCTCATCTCTATTTTCCTTGCTCTATTAAGTGGTTTCCCGATTTCAAACGAACATAGAAAACATTAAAAATATAGAGAATAGAGAGGCAGATTGAATTAAAACAAATCTGGTGTTCAATCATTTCAAACATGCTCGAAGTAGATATGAATCTATTAAACTTTACTCCTATTAAATGCTATTAATCACCCATAATATTTTAATCAAATCTCTTATACACCTTCACGTGAAATGTCTATCGATCACCTTAAGACATTCGATTTTATATTCAGTTTGATTTGACATGGATAATTTCACATGATTGAGAAATTATCTACCCGTTATCGCATATCGCAATTTACTCCTATTCTCATTTGTGACGTTACCAATAAATCTCACGAAATGCGATCTGCGCAAATCGCACATTGCAATTTTTATGCGGTAATAAACTTGCTTTTAGTTATTTCCTACAAAATGCGAAATGTGCTTTAAGAAATCAAGCACCTGCGCTTTATTGGACTTTGGAGTTTTATGTCTATTTCTTTATTGGTTTGTTGGGTTTGTTTAACCACAATTCTTACTAAATTGTTTATAAGTTTGATCGTTTTATAAGGTGCGATGCGTTTTTTGTTTATAACGGTGTTTAAAGTGTTTGCAATAAGAGTTTTAAATAACTTAAGAAAGGGTTTAGCACATATCGCATCCCACATGATGTAATAGATTTTAAGTTTTTTAAGCTCGTAAGCTATGTGAATTGTGATGCGCACTAAGGAATGAAAGTGGAAAGCAAAAGAAACTTTATTTCCTAAATTTTTTTGACTTAAGCTAAAAATTAAACAAAATAAATTTCCTATTTATTTTTAAAGGGTTCCCTTGTAGTAAAAATAAATGGGGGTTGTTTTATAGCACAACAGGATGATAGGATTGAGTTTCATAAGGTTGATTTCATAATTGCAGTGCCTAATAGTAGATCTGGCTTCTACAAGATATACTAGAGAGAATCCAGACCCTGATCCAGTCGATCCGGTTGATGATCCAGAGAAATTATTTCGAAGACACAAACATCAAACTCTGCATATTCAATCAGGACTAGTTACGTTGGTAAGATCGATTTTTCTACCTGCAAAGTTACTTTCCCTAGAAGATATACCCTGTGACATAAAGTTTGAATTATCTTTATTTAAGTCCAAATCTAAAAATTATTTGTCCGATATAGTATTTCATCCCTAAAATTATCCGAGGTAAAATATTTTCCTGAATTAGACTTAAGTTCTTTAAAATATTGGTTTTTCGAAGAAATTAAGCCCTAGTCCGACCATGATATTAAGGAGTGGATCCAATTTTATCATCCTGAGGAAGTTTTTGTTTCATCTGAACCTCAAACTCAGTCAATCATAGTGTATTCATTTGCACCTTTTGTTGGTTTCCAAGTGTGAATGAATATTAAAATCCTTTCCCACACTAATTATCAATCCAGGTGTGTTTGGTTATTGCAAGGCTAACACACATAGTATGCGTAGATTACAATAGCACAATTCTATATTAATCATGGATTCAATATTAAACAAAGAAAAAAATCACTGTAACAACAATAAAATAATGGCAGTAATAAATTTTAAAGCTTGAAATGCATTCACAATGATAAAGATACCAGCAATTACATCTATTGTTACGGAAATTACGAAATATGCAAAACAAAAAATAGAATTAACAATGTACAGGAAATACGCAAGCACCTGATCAGAGAGTGGGCCCAACTCTTTGATCAAGGTTGCGATATGCTCACAATTTACAGAAGTAACAGGAAATTAACTTGCATTAACTTGATCAAATAATGTTATGTTACACAACTCCATTCCTTACATAGCCAACCCTCTATGCATTGTCTCCTATGTGTTCTATCCCCTTCTCTCTGATTTGTGCCCTTTTAAATATACAAACAACAAAGGGGAAATAAACTGATTACAAAATATCAATAAGAAATATGAGATCTAAAAGATATTTCCATCATGATTCAGCTGGCACAAGTCGAATCTGGCAATTACAATTGGGGTAATTTTGGAAAATGACCACAATAGAAAATCTACAAATCTGTCCTTGGAAAAACCCTATGTTTATCTCAATCAAGACCAAATTTTGGAAAAATGATTATAGGAAAAATAATTTGGTTTGTTCTGCACAAAACCCATATTTCAGATTTTCAAGATTCTTCTTCATTTACCCAAAATGTTCAACGTAAAACTGTCTCTTGTTATTCCAACAAATTTCTGAGTTGGAATATTTAATTATCAGCTGAAGATAAAATCTGCAATCTGCAAGAGATATTGGAGGCTAAAATAGCGAGTGATGTTATAATGAATTCATTAATAAACCATCATTGGAAAAATCATGCATAATAATTATTAATTTATTAAAATAAAGGAGAACAAGTATTATGTATCCAAAAGAGCATAAATAATTATGAAATGGAATCACATAATAAATTATGATAAATAATGTGATAAAAGAACATTAGAAATTGATGAAATGGATGTTAAGAAGTAATAACAATAATACAAATTAGTGGCCCAAGATCTCCCCCAAACTTAACATGTTGCATGTCCTCATGCAGCCCAATGCCTCAGTATTAACCAAGTTGTAATACAATAATCAAAATGCTCACCCCAACACATGATATTGATGGAAGAGAGGGCTTCTTCCTCAAATGCTTTCCTAAAATATTTTTCATGTATACTTTCAACCGTATGTATATGAAGTTGCAACAAAGTATGATACAAGTAAATACAAACTTCATTACAAACCAGATTTTGTGGAAATTTTGTAAGCAAATTTATACTATATTAATGCTTCTCCAATCCGAAAATCAAATCAATGCAATGAACGGATTTCAATATATCAGAAAAATAGTTTTAGGTAATAATGCATGATTTTTTTGGAATTAAGAAATTGGTTTATCTTGAAAATTTATGGGTTTAATGATACATATTTGTTGTCCAAAAATCAGAAGAATCCAGTTGATAGTTTTAAGGATATACAAAAATCAATTTTAGGATTGTATACCTTAAATGAGGAAGAAATGAGAAATCATTCATCATGCATAGCAACCCTTCCCCCAAACTGGAGAATTAGAATGCCCTCATGCTACACTAGAAAACAAATTGGGGTGGTTTCTACAATCATGGCTGAAATCTTTGTTTGGTGTATAACAACATGGAATAAGAGAGATTTTGAGAATGAATAATGAGATCGATGGATGATAAAGAATATTAATGGCATGTTCATGATAATCAAAGTAACACTCAACCAAACTAAAAGATTTTGTCTCTGAAAAATGGGAAGTGGTAAAGAAAGGGAAATAATGGTTGAAAAATATGAGTGAATAATGCTCAATGGTTTTTCATGACATTCTCCTAAAATTTTAATAATTCAAAACCTTATGCTATTTTAGCTCAAGTTTTACCTCCATAAAAATGTGGAATGGCATGTATGGATTGACAATTTTTTGAAGCTGATGTGGGCTGAGCTGATGCTAAAAGTAATGCGGAAGGTGGAAGCCATGCACACTAAAAAAAGTAATCAGAAAGTGTAGCAGGGTTTCCTTCCACCAAACTGATTACTTTCCCTATCATCTATAAAAAAGTCTCATGAGTATCCTTAATCAGTAATTCATCACGTCAATAACCTCATTACATCTAAAAGTGACATAATCATATTGTGAATGGCATAGGATAATAATGGATAAGAAGGAAAAATATGCATTCCCTATACCTGTAAGATTTGGTTTTTATGAGCACATAAATTATGAGAATTAGTTAACTGAGTCTTTTCTTCTCACGGTCTTTCCAATTACATGGGATTTAAAATCAGAATCAGGCCTCTTAATGGTGTTGTTAAGATATGAATAAATGGTGATTTCTTGGGCAAGAAACTATATTTGGTTAACTGTATGATACTTGTAGAATAAAGGAATTATAGATTAGATGATACAAAATGTCAAATATCAAATATCCTAAAAGTTTCATCCCTAAAATGTAAATTAAATATTTATAACTCAATAATAGATATAAACCATAACCACCATCATCTAAGAATTGATTAAATATTACCCCATGAACCATGAGTTCTGGAAAACCTTGTATATGAAATAGTCAGCTTTATCGGAAATTAGCTTTGAGAAAATAAGGTAACCAAGTAGATTATAGTATTAAATTAACTTCTATACCATAGGCATAGCCACTGTTGCCAGTAGGCATCCATAGCCTCGACAGAGATGCCTTTTTAACCCATTAAGATGCCAGTGTCCCATCTATTAGAAATAAGTACATAGTTACAAAATCCTTTCAATTTACTTAGATGTCAACTGAAGATCATTGTTATGACATGGTAACCAGTTAATAACAATGCCATTCACGGGAGATAATAAAAGTGAAAAAGTCGGCTCGTGATGAGACCTCTTGTCCTTGAGTTTTATGACTGAAGGCCATTACTGTGGCTTGGTGACCAGCAATGGTAATGTCACTTTATTAGGACCTATGATCATGGTAGGGTGGTTTGTGATGAGACTTCCTATCCTCTAGTTGAAAATTTATGTTTAATATTCAACTATGGTTATTGTTAATCAATAAATATTACTTAATAGATAGGGTGGCAGGTCACCTCCTTAAGAGCTAGGGATGACGTAAAAAGTTATGTAGTAACTATTTTCAACTTTGATAGTTTTTCTTCTCAAAAACTAATAACCTTCAAATGACTGTTGATAAATATATTTTTCATTGTTGATATTGGGGTTGAGCAATAGTTCATTAGATAATGGAGGAAATATTTAAATACAATTATGTGGTCATCATCATAACTTTTACAAGATCAGGGACTTGACAAATTAGGAAAGTTGAAAGCTGGCATGATGAAAGCATATTTGCATAATTATTCCTTAAAAATAAGATTATGTTTATAGATAAACAAAGATAAATTGACAACCCAACCATTATGTCAAAGAGGGCCTAGACCATTAAAATTATTTCCCATTCATCAAATAGAAAAACAAATCAGAAAGACCTAAATATGTTGAATTCAACGTGAAAATTGACCAACAACAATATTTGTGACTGAGGTAACAACAACCATGACTTAGGTAATAATAGGGAAAGGAGAAAAGGAACGATGGTAGGAAGGTGACATGAAGGAAGATTAGTCACTTTACAAAATAATGAGGAATTAAGAGTGAATCATTCCTGACAAGACTTACCATAATAATCATCCTTATTACTAAATACGAGACCTCCCCCCAAGTAAAGTATGTCTGTCATTAGTCATAATTTTTCATGTCATAAGTAAAATACCAAATAAATCCATGGAGTCGGTCGAGGACGTACTTGGCGACTTACCTTGGCGGAGTAACAACACCAAGTACTTAGAAAAATATCACCATGGAGTAACATCACCAGAGGAGTAACAACACCGGACACTTAGAAAATTTCTGAAGGGGTAATAGCATCCAACACTTAGAAAAAATTTCCGGAGTAATAGCAGTGACGGATTCACATCACTGACGGAGTAACAACAGTGACAGATTCACAACACTGACAGAGTAACAACAGTAACAGATTCACAGCGCTGACAGAGTAACATCAGTGACAGATTCACAACACTGACGGAGTAACAACAGTGATGGATTCACAACACCGATGGAGTAATAACAGTGACAGATTCACAACACTAGTGGAGTAATAGCAGTGAAGGATTCACAGCACTAGTGGAGTAATAGCAGTGATGGATTCACAGCACCGACAGAGTAACAACAGTGATGGATTCACGACAACGGTTGAGAAAAAACAGTGATGGATTCACATCACTAACGGAGTAACAATAGTGACAGATTCACAACACCGGTGGAGTAACAACAGTGATGGATTCACATCACCAATGGATTAATAGCAGTGATGGATTCAGAACACCAACATAGTAACAGCAGTGACGGATTCACATCACTGGTGGAGTAACAGCAGTGACAGATTCACATCACTGACAGAGTAACAACAGTGAAGGATTCATAGCACTGACGGAGTAACAACATCGCGAAGTAGCAGCATTGCGGAGTAACAACATCACAGAGTAGAAACATTCGAGGAGTAACAACATCCTGAGTAGCAACATCCAAAGTAACAACATCTGAGGAGTTACAACAACCAAGGAGTAACAACATGACGGATTAGCAGCATCCAAGGAGTAACAACATCATGAGTAGCAGCATCCGGAGTAACAACATCACGGATTAGCAGCATCCAAGGAGTAATAACATCAAGGAGTAGCAACGTCAAGGAGTAACAACATCATGGAGTAGCAGCATCCGAGGAGTAACAACATCCTGAGTAGCAGCATCCGGAGTAACAACATCACAAGTAGCAGCATTTGAAGTAACAACATCACAGATTAGTAGCATATAAGGAGTAACAACATCAAGGAGTAGCAACATTGTGGAGTAACAACATTGCAGAGTAGCAGCATCCAAGGAGTAACAACATCAAGGAGTAGCAGCATTGTGGAGTAACAACATTGCAGAGTAGTAGCATCCGAGGAGTAACAACATCCTGAGTAGCAGCATCTGGAGTAACAACATCCGAGGAGTAACAACAACTAAGGAGTAACAACATTACGGAGTAGCAACATCCAAGGAGTAACAACATCACTAGTAGTAGCATCCAGAGTAATAACATCACAGAGTAGCAGCATCCAAGGAGTAACAACATCATGAAACTTAAGACTCGCTCGTTTTATTTTGAGAACAAAACAAAGAAAATGTGACTTTCAAGTAAACAATACCTGAAGCATAAAAACATAAGAGAAATCAGAAAATAAACGACTCTTTATTGAAAACCAATAAATAAATATATAACTTAAGTTACTATGGTTATGATTTTTGCTGCAGCAATGTTGTTTGTGAATGGTGCATAAATAGAAAAATGTTTTTTTCGGAAATGACTTGGATCTTCAAATAGAAATCAATTCCCCATTTCTCATGTTATAAATCTGAAAATTATTCATTTTGTTTTCTCTGTGCGAGGAAACATCTTTGAAAATGTTTTTATTTCATTATCATTGTCTTCAAGAATCACTTGTTCATAAATTGACCTCATTTAATCTCTTGGGACCTGCAAAAAAAATGAGTGTCTATCTGCAATAAAACATGAAATAATGGTAGAAGAGAGGTGATCAGGCTCTCCTAATCCAATAAATATGCAAAAAAAAAAAAGTATTTACTCTATAAAACAAATCCATGGGAAAAAAATAACAAAGTAAAATTAATTTATTACTTGCAGGAGAGTGGTGGCCAACCATACTAACTAGCAGTGTTTCAACGATAAATTCTTTGTTTTTCATCCGATTTGAGTGATTGCAAAGCAAAATGAAAGTTAATTTAGAGAGATGTCTCCAATAGAAACAGGTTTTAAAAATTCCATGTAATGGTATGTTAAATTTGCTTAGAACAACCTGCATAATAGAGTCATTTTAGATTTTCTAGCTCAGACCAACAGTTGATATTTAAAGCATAAATTTCTCATTTGATGACAGATTGAACTAATTAAAATTGGAGATTAAAGTAGATTCATTTATATATCTTGAATAGAAACAGGTTTTGGAGGAAAGAAAAATTGATGGGTCAAATAAACTAGTGAACAGCCGGGAAAATATAGTTTCAAGATTGTTGATTTACGATAAGCAGTCAGTATTTTGGTCATAAATTCCTCATACGATATCAAAATAAAGTGATTCAAATTGTTTTGTAAACTAGATTCATAGAGGAATATACCATAGAAACAGGTTTCCAAAATCTAGTCATTTAAGCCTCCAAAAACAAATTGTCCCAACTCTGTTCCTTAGCTTCTCACTAGACATGTTGTCATTATTTTTTTTGTCATTGATGGAATTATATAATAAATTATGATAAATAATGTGATAAAAAAACATTAGAAATGGATGAAATGGATGTTAAGCAGTGATAATAATAATCCAAATTAGTGGCCCAACACCTTCGACTTCATCATACATACCTACCACTTCAGTACTAACAACTTCAGCTCCTTTACCTATTCAGCCCATCCCTCCTGTTGTCAATCCAGTATTGCATACAACAGGAATTATGGCAAGATTTTCCCCACTCGTCTTACTAGCCCAATTTCATGAATTACCTCAAGGATATGGCCAAATACTTCCCCTCTTTGATGAAAACTCTGAAATCACTGCCCATCAGCACATCGCCAAAATCACAACCTTCATAGATCTTGAGGAGTTAGATGTAGATGGTGCCAAGATGTGAATCATCACACAATTTTTTTCAGGTGAAGTTAAAGTTTGGTTCCGTTCCCTAGCATTTAATTCTGTTAGGACTCCTGCTGAACTAACTGATGCTTTCTTAGCTAGGTGGGATGAGAGGAAAAACCCTTAAAAAATCCTTGCTAAATATGATTCCTTGAAGCGCAATCCTAATGAATCATTACCTGATTATAATTACCGATAACTCAGAATATATAATTTCATCACAAATCAAATGAAACCACCTCCTTTTTTAGCGCTTCTGCGTTATCCCGGTGCTTTTGACTTAGATATGGCCTACTCATTGAAAGAAATAAATCCCACTACCCTTGAAGACATGATCAAAAAATGCAAAGTGACTATCAAAGAGGAACCTTTCACTTTATCTGATACTAAATTTGATGCTTTGATTAAAACCATGGAGAGAATGGTTGATAAGATGTCTATTTCAGATAGAAAAACAAAGCCACAAATTAAAAATCTGAACTTTCGAGGCAAGCAGCAACAACCTCAGTTCCGGATTAAGCAGAGAGAGCAAAGAGATCCTAAAACAAAACATCAGCCAATCAGAATGCCACTTCAACATAACTATGTTCAAAGTGATGAAGAGGAAGAACCAACAGTAGAAGTGAACCTTATTTTCACAATTGATGGTTAGCCCATCTTTCTCACCGAGGATGAAGAATATGTGGAAAAAACAAGTTCACCTAATGATAAAATTTTCATAATGGAAAATGATCATGAGTAGGAAGTAGAATCTGATGAATATCAGAGAGGATACCTGAATGCATTGATTTCCCAACAAAGGCAGTATACCTTAAGAGGTTGTGATGTTCCAATAAATACACCTCCGAAGAAAACAGTTCAACAGAAAGAAGCACGATCAAAACAAGTTCAAAATAAGGGCAAAGAGATTGTAGCTCCAAATCATAACAGAAGCAATCAACCTTCTACAAGTGCACCTGTCAAAGAAAGAGATATTCAGAGAAAAGAAGTTGCACCGAGAGATCATGTTGAGAAAAGGGATGTTATCATAAAAGAGGTAGAAAAAAATATACCTTTTAATTTAGAGTCAAATTTTTCTAAGTTAAAGGTGTCTCTTCCTCTTACTGAATTGGTCCAAATTGATAAATACAAATCCCATGTAGTCAAGACTTTGAAATTTGACCCTTTATCTGACATGGTTGATATAGAGGATGATGAACTCGAGCTATATTTGGTCCCACCATTTATGGTTAGTCTGAAGATAGTGAGGTCCCACCATTTTAGTTGAGTCTTAAATTTCATCAATTCATCCTTCATAACACTATGTTAGACTCTGGAGCCTCCCACAACCTCATGCCCAAAGCTATCATGGAGAAGCTTGGCCTTGAAATAACCCACCCATATCATGATTTTTATTCTTTCGATTGTGGTTGTGTCCGTTGTTTGGGTCTCATCAAAGATCTAGTTGTCTCCCTAGAGCAGATCCCAACCAAAAATGTCCTTATGGACGTGGTAGTTGCTGATATTCCACCACATTTTCATATGTTGTTGTCAAGATCCTGGGGGGCTAAATTGAGAGGTATACTGAGTTTGGAATTTTCCAATGCCACTATTACTTTCTTTGGTCAAATGAGAAAACTATATCGTGAGACTAAAATGAAATACATGATCACAAACAAGGAAAAGCCTAATAATCATCCTATCAGCATTGTACATACAGACTTAGATTCCTTCATATTGTACAATGATTATGGATTAAATGATGTATATTGTCAATTAGTAGAAATAGAGGATGTTCCTGAAGTTTCATATTGCACTGGAACAATGTTAGAAAATGATAAAGAGAATCTTCCTACTATATCCGAACACCCATCAGAGAAGGCAGATGAAAGTTTATAACAACATAAAGAATCAGATCAGAAAATTGTGTCAAATAAGAATCAGGAGTTTCAACACCTTGAAGAAGAAGATGGTCTTTGGAGCATGGACTTTGATGGTTCCGTTGTCAAAGATGGGGTTGGCATTGGTTTATGGATCTGCAACCCATTTCAACACAAGAATAAGGTCCCAAATAATGTGAGGTTGTGTTCCTACAAACTAGCATTCGATTGTACAAATAACGAGGTTGAATATGAAGCGCTCATTTCCGGTTTGAAAATTTCGAAAATTTTTGGAGCTAGAAGAATTGCAGTCTATGGTGATTTAGAACTAGTAATTAAACAAATCAAAGGTGAGTATCAAGCTAATCACCCAAGGATGAGGAAATATAGGAATGAAACACTTGAAATTTTGAGAATGTTTTCAGAATATACACTTAAAGTAGTGCCAAGGTTGCAAAACTTGATGGCTGACTCATTAGCCACTACTGCAAGTAATTTCATATCTACAATGTTTTCAAATAAAAATTTGAGATTCATATAAATCACAAGCCCACCATTATGGATAACTTGAAATTTTGGCAAGTTTTCTGGAATGATAAACAAGTGAACAATTTCCTTCAAAGTGAAGGTGAGTTTTAGAACTGTTCTATGGATGAAGTGTACAACAAGGATGACCAATTTATTGAGGCAGATCAAATTGACATAGTTTAGCTTAAGGACAATAACATTCCAAAAGGTCTCATACCTTTGGAAGATTTGTTTGATCAATATGATGTGGTGAGAAAATGTACTTTGGTCCCCATAGGAAAAGGCGTAGAAGATGTTAATATTGGAACAATGGAGCCACCAAAGTTCATTAAGCTTTCAAAGTCTTTGCCACAAGAGGTAAAGCCTAAATATGTTAATTTTTTTACTGAGTTTTCTGATGTGTTTTCTTGGGATTACTCAAATCTAAAGGATTACTCAGATCTAAAGGTGTATAGTAAAGATATCATTCAACACACCATCCCGATCAAGCCAAACCAAAATCCTTTTAGGCAAAAGCTCAGGAGAATAAACCCAAAGTTGTTGCCATCCATTGAGAAGGAGGTAAACAGGCTCTATAAGGAAAAAATTATTTTTCCAGTCAGAATTTTAGATTGGATCTCCAATTTGGTTCCAGTGCGGAATAAGACCAGTGAAATTCAACTATGTATAGATTTCAGAAATCAGAACAAAGTGTCGTTGAAAGAAAATTACCCACTGCAAAAAATGGACCATATACTTCATTGAGTTGTAGAAGCCAGTAGGATGTCATTTTTGGATGGTTACTCAGGCTACAATTAGATCCTTGTGCATGAAGATGATCAGGATAAGACAACATTCACCACACCATGGGGTACCTTTAAATATGCCAAGGTGCCGTTCGATTTGAAGAATTTCGAGGCCACTTTCCAGTGTGCCATGGAGATAGATTTTGGTAAAGAAAAATATGTCTTCCTTTTTTATTTATTTAGATGATCTGAATATCTATTCAAATTCATAGGATGAGCATTTACACCATTTGAGAGTTGTGTTCCAAAGATGTAGAAAATATGGGGTTTCCTTAAATCTTGAAAAGTGTATATTTTCTATGGAAGAAGGAAAGCTATTGGGTCACATCATCTCAAAAGATGGGATCCGGATAGATCCTGCTAGAGTTGAAGCGATATCAAAAAATGATTTCCCTAGAAACAAGAAGGAAATTCAAGCATTCAACAGTAGGATTAATTTCCTACGTAGGTTCATTCCCAATTTAGCAGAACATCTTCGAGAGTTAACTAAGATGCTGAAGAAGGAGAATGATGTAAGATGGTCTGAAAATGCTCGTAAGTCATTCAACTCGGTAACATTTTCTTTAACCACTGCTCCAGTATTGACAAGTCCTAATTATTCACTAGATTTCATTATATTTTCTTTTGCTTCTGAGCATACTTTGGCAGCGGTGCTTATGCAGAAGAAAGATGGTACAAAACTACCAATAGCATTCTTCAGTCGCATAATAAGGGATGTAGCTCTCTAATACAAAATAATCAAGAAACGAGCCTTGGCCTTGGTCAAAGCACTCAAATTCTTCCATGTTTATATTCTGCACTCACATATTTTGGCATATGTTCCAAATGTAGCAGTTAAAGAAGTACTCATGCAAATAGACCCAGAAGGAAGAAGAGGTAGGAAGATAACATCGCTTTTAGAATATGACCTTGAGATAAAGCCAACCAAGCTGATCAAAGGGCAAGACTTATCCAAGCTCATGGATGAGTCTAATCTACATGCACTTGACATCAATCTCATATCAACACTGTTCGATGATGAAGAAGGTGTAAGTATTTTTCAGGTATCAGATCTCTTTTCATCATCTCCATGGTATGATGATATCATTTATGTTTTACAACATTTGAACCCTCCTCTGTCAAAGAGTAAGAGTAGGTACTTGAAGCGTAAGGCTTAAAAATATTGCATACTAGATAGTGCACTCTACTGGAAGGATTCTGTAGGAGTGTTGCTCAATTATTTGTTTGAAGATGAGTCAAAATAAGTGATGAAGGCTTTACACAAGGGAGATTGTGGAGGTCATTTGTACTGGAAGACCATGACTAACAAATTACTGAGAGCAGGTTATTATTAGCCTACATTTTTTGCAGATTTGTATAAGACGGTCATGAGTTTCCATGAATGCCAACTTTTCCAAGGTAAACGTAAGCTTCTTCCTTTACCATTACAAACCATTTTAGTTGAAGCTCATTTCCAGTAGTGGGGCTTATATTCTCTCGGTAAGACACATCCACCCTCATCCGCTCAACATAGATGGATAATTATCGCCACAAACTATTTCACAAAGTGGATAGAAACGATCCCAACCAGGAAAGCTACAAACTTAGTTATAATTTAGTTTCTAGAAGCTAACATCTTGTCCCGGTTTAGTTTTCCTACAAAATTCATCATGGATAATGCTACAAATTTAAAATAAAAGAAGGTAACATAATTTTGTGATAAGTATAACATTAAATTGGTCATTCTATAACATATTATCCACAGGGAAATGGGTTGGCAAAGTCCTCTAATAATTCTTTTATCAGCATAATCAAAAATATGTTGGAGGCAAACAAAAATAATTGGCACAAGAAGCTAATTAATGCACTGTGGGAAGATCGTGTAAGCAGCAAAATATCCACTGGCATGTCTCCATTTCAAGTAATTTATGGTGTGGATACATTTTTCCCTTCTTTATTGGCTGCCCCAGTCATGAAGCTTTTACAAGAAGCTGGAAGTGAAGAAAATGACATATAGCGCAGAATAAACCAAATGATTCACTTGTAGCAGACAAGAGAAGAAGTGTTTCAAAACACTTCCAAGCTCCATGATAAGATCAAGAAAATATAGGATAGAAAAATCAATCAAGATGATTTCAAGATCAGTGATGTAGTACTCCATTAGGATGTCAGGAATGAGGACAAGGATAAGCACGAGAAGTTCGATAATTTATGGAAAGGTCCTTTTAAGATTACAACTTCTCATGGAAAAAATGCATATTTGTTGGAAGAAATGGATGGGAAAATTTTCTTAGGAGGGCTTGTTAATGGTAGGCTCCTGAAGCACTATCTTTTTTAATCTAAAATTATGAAAAAATTTCATTCTCATTGTATATATCAGTTTGATATTCCTGCAAGTGTGAAGTGGAAAAGCATTGGAGTTCAGAGCCTAAAGTGAAGGCCATAGAGATTGATTGAGTTTATACCATTTAAAGTTAAGTTTTCACAAGAGTAAGTTCAGTTTTGAGTCATTGTTTCAATCAAATTCAGTAAAATTTCAGTTAGTTTCAATCAGCTTGTGTCATTGAGTTGTCAATATTTAGTCCCACATTTTAGTTTTAGTTTTCTTCACCGTATTGGCCCAATGGAAGAGGCACTGATATGCAAAATTCAGAGATATGTGGTTCTTGACATCTCTTTCAAAGCTGCCATCCATGTGGTTCTTGACATCTCTTTCAAAGCTACCATCCCAAATAAGGCCAATGTTAGTGTCAGAATATGAATTATGCCATTAGTAATCAAAATGACTCTTTTCATTCTCATTTTTGGTGGCCCACTCTGAAATTTTTATTTCATTCCATCAGGTCATACTAAAAATTGTTTCACTGATGGTAGCCCTAGTCATGAAACCTCACTCTCCCTCACAAAATCTCATTTGCTAGCCCACCTTCATGTCTTTCTAAGCATAAAAACACTTTTTGAAAGCTCATTTCACTATGCCTTATGTCAGTCAAAGTCAATCATGGAAGTCAGGTCATTCAAGGTCCCATTAGATCATTAGGTTTCAATGTTCAAGGTCCAAAAATGCACCATTTCATCTCAATAAGGTCAGAAAAGGTGTGAGAGTGACTCAATAAACAATTCATTTTCATCTGTAGAAGATTATCAACATGTAAATATGATATTTTTAAATTTTAAATTTTGATTTTTATGATTTTCATATCAAAATGTAATTTTGATAAGAAAACAGAGATGTAATTTATTTTTTATTTTATGTAATTTTATGCTTCCTATATGTAATAATTTTAGTCCCTAGCTGCCAACTCAAAACACACATGCCAAACTGAAAGAGAAAAGTGTCAAACTCCAGCAACACCATCCTGCAAGAAAGAAAAATAAGATGAAAGGATAATCAGGAAAAGTCTTCAAAAAGTGAAAAAAGACATTAGAAAAGTGGGTTTTTAAATTCAAATTCAAATTCACTTAGCTATTTGTGACTAATAGACATCAATTCAAATTCATTTGCCTCCTCCAAAAATCAATTCAGCACTCCAAGAGATCAAAATTTCGAAATTCTGAGCGAAATTGGCGAAGAAGCAGAATCAAGGGTGAAAATCATGTAGCGAGGGCACAAATCAATTCAGGAGGGCACAAATCAGTTCAGGAGGGTGCAAATGTGCTATTGATGGTGCAAATGTGTTGAGCAGGGTGCAAATACGTTTTTGAGGGAACAAATACATATTGGAGGGCACAAATAGCTTGTCAAGGGCACAAATGACCAACAATCTCAACAAAGCATCCCAGTGATTAGAATTACCTTCAAAGCTCCCCCACTTACTCATTTACCTCCAGCAAAATAGTAAGAGACATATGCCATGCCAAATCATCATCTTTAGTTTATGTGTTGAATTTTTGCAAGTTGAAGTTGTAATTTGGTGTCTTCTTGAATGTAAAACCCTAGTTTTTCTACTGTGCACTCATAATTCCCAAAATCCCATTATCCTTACACTCAATACCGTCCCTACATTGTTAAAAATCATTCCCTAATCCTGTTTTTTAACACTGGAAAATCGTACAAGAAGAAGATGACATTATTTAATGTCAGGCAGAAGGATTTACAGGGCTAAAAGACATTAGAGAATTCGAAAATTATTTAAAATTATCAAAGGTATGAGGAAAAATCAAATTTGAGCAAGTCATAAATGCTTTTGCGCGCATAATCCTTCGTGAAGAGCGCCTTTGTGTGCCTTTTGACCCAAAATGCACGCATTCTTGGGAGGGGAAAAAATCACTTTCTGGGACCACAAAAAGCACACTCCAGGACAATGATTTCACACTTGAAGCTGCCTAAGCATAGCCACCAAGGCCTCCTTATACATCAAGGGAGCACACAATGGAATATTTTTGGCACACAATGGAATCATCCCCCTCTCTTGGGTCACCATCCACAATGTACCAAGAGAGGGAAGGAGGATTTGAATTCTCCTATATAAGGCCACCATGAGATGAATAACTTGTGAACACATTGTTATGTTGGCCAAAATTACCCAAGAAATAACAACAGTGTCTGATCCGGAGCTAAATATAGAGGGGACTCAATTGTTGGCCATCCAACAAGTTCAGTCCACCATAGTAGAGAGAGGGAGACTTTGCACCGAGGCAAGCTTGGAAGTAAAAACATCCTTGCATCGGGACTTAGAACCCATGTTCTAGGTGCCCTTTGGCAAGAGGGTTAAATTTTCATCCTCATTTCCTACCAGCACTCAATAATATGGGCTGAAGAGCCACCGTTTGGATTATTGTAGCTGTTTGACTCTATTCAAAGCTTTTGTTTATTTTTTTTAGTTTTAGTTTAGTTTTATTTTATATATGCATGCTATTTCTCTATCTAGTGTGTTTATGATTCTAGCTTGTTCCATTAACTTTCTTGACTCCACTTCTTTTTCTGCCTGTGACCAATAACTTAAGTGGGTAAAACACACCCCTTAAGTTGGTGTGATTTCATACATGCGTGCACCAAACACACTAACACAAGATTGGAAACTCCAATAACGTTTATTACCAAGTTTATGTGGTTGTGCCTTTTTGCAGAGACCCTTGTCTTTGCTGTTGAGTAGAGCTGAATTTCCCCCTTTTTCTCTTGCAGTCCCTAGTTCATCCAAAGTGACAGACTAAAGAAGAAAAACTCCAAAAAATTACTCTTGCAGGAATTTTTGTGCTTTTCCCTCCCACAGACGCGCCCGGGGCATGCGTTAAGAGTTGACCCGCGTGCAGACATCTCGCCTATTGTAGCCTTTCGCGCGCAAAATACAGAATGAGAAATTTCTCCCATATTTCTATATTTTCTTGCTTGTAAAGTGCTTGGAAACCCCTAATACATCTTCCAACACTGGTTGAGGTACGCTGCAGCTTGCTAAAGCTCACTCTTAGCTGCTTTTTGTAGGCTTAGTGTCAGTTTTATTTCAAGTGGATTTTTGCAAAGTTCACACATAGTTTAAGTAGGGAGGAAAAATAACTTGCATTCCGAAAAAAAATTATGTTTTGAAAATTTAGGTACCAACACACCTAGATAACTAGCCAAATTATGTGGCATAAGTCCACGCATGTTTAGCTAGTTTCTCTTTTTTCTAGTGTAAAAGTTATTAGTTTAGTTCAATTTTTGCACTAGGATTTCGGGACTAGGACTGAATTATCGATAGAAAATCAAGTAATCTCTACTACCTTTGCACCCTAAGATGATCCTAGGTAAGCATATTAACACTCTTTATTCACAACTCGCCATCTCCCTTTAGTTAATCACATAGATTAACTAGGAAAAATAGAAAGTGGCCCATATCCGCACATGTTTTTCTTTTGAGCAAGGAATAATACAGCATAGTTTAATATGGGATTTTGAAAAGGATCATCGCATATCCACATGTTAAAACTATGTGCTTGTCCACCTTTTTCTCACACACATCCACCCACTAAGCAAAGCAAATACACTTAAAACTAACTTAACCAAACTCACTAAATTCTCCCCACAGGGGCCACAGAAGAATTTATATTTTAAGTTAGGATCAAGGGGGTAGGCATCCAATAAGCCACCTTGATAATTATTCATCTTGAAACATATAATTTTACTATTTATGGAACTTTAAATCCACCTATCAGCCCACGGAAAATAAAACCGGAGCGCGATAGAGACCCGTTTCAGAGGGGGTTAGGCTTAGGTGCAGTGCGTGCGGTATCAGTTAGGGCTACCTGACCTGGCTGATACTCAGTACTATTAGCTGACTTACCAAGAAGCCCAAGACTCGAACACTCATGTGGGACGGTGGTACTTAGTGTTCAAATCTAGGGCATCCTTTCCCTATATGTGACGGTGCAGGCAAGTTCCAGACCCTCTACCCTTACCTTTGTGGATTTTCTTCGGCTGACTGGGGGCATCGCCAGCTCTTATGGGACATTGTGCCAGCACTCGCAAGATATATTCTCAAGGCCCAGTTACATTTGAGTGTGTGAGGATGAATAGGTCTTCTACGATTTGAGTTTCATGCGAAAACAAAAAAAACCACTTTTTTGATTGCTTGATCACATAGAATTAATTTAAAGGGAAAATTTATTTTTATTTTCGCTTTGTTTTATGTATGGACCATAATTTTGCTTTGATCATAGACTTTATCCTCTCAATTTTTTTCCAAAACTAGATCTAGTCGAAACCAGAATGGACCCAATGGGACCTCGTCGATCTAGGTATCTTTTGGACCTCCCCCCATTACCGGGAGGGGTTCCAGGTCTTTCACCATTTAGGTGTCAAAGACGAAACACTGACGTAATTATTGGTTCATCCTTTATTGGGGCATCCATAGTTGGGAACCATGGTTGGT
This sequence comes from Pinus albicaulis, assembly GCA_034641835.2. Lineage (NCBI taxonomy): Eukaryota > Viridiplantae > Streptophyta > Pinopsida > Pinales > Pinaceae > Pinus > Pinus albicaulis. The sequence continues at coordinate 940,585,633 of CM076583.1, read as the reverse complement.
CTCCCAACGCCACACCACACACCACCCCTCCCATGACCCCTAGAGGGCATAGGGGTATGACCCATTCGGGAAGCCCGTCGAATACACAACAGGGTACGTCGCAGACCAACCCTCTTCCTAACCATAACTTTGTGTTTTCTCAAGTTGCAATGGCGTGAAACTCCCAGTCACCTTTCTTAGCTTCATTGAGTCTACCTAATTTAACCAAGCTGATGAATTACCTCATCACACACAACCCTAAATGGCCTCCCATGCCCACGAAACTCCCTTCGGATATTCAAAAATTCAAAGGAAAGCAAGTGGAAGACCTAGGTAATCATGTCATTACCTTCAACCTGTGGTGCTCATCAAACAATATCATTGACGACATTATTCGATTGAGACTATTTCAATGCACTCTGACAGGAGTAGTGGCGAAATGGTATGTGGAGCAACCCTTTTCTTCACATGGAACCTTTGGTGCCCTCGCCATTACTTTCCTAACATATTTTCAGTTACCCATTCACCATGATTCCGAAATGGAATTATTGAAACATTTTAGACAAACCCCTACCGTCCATATCTCGGACCATATCCATGAATGGAGGCGGCGTCATAGTTTATGTAAAGAAAAACTCAACGATTGGGTTATATTAGATTTGTTCCTGAAAACTCTCACTCTAGAGATTTCAAAGGATGTGGCGCAACAAGAGGACGCTATCAACAAAGACCAACGGCTTGAGCTAATTTATACGCAGTCAGGATACATTTACAATATCATGCCCAATGCCCCATGCCTGCAAACTTATCAATAATTTCCAGGTGCGTCAAACTCTACAGATGGACTAATTGGGTCATTGACCCAAAGTTACTTAGGCAGCAACATTCAAAACCCCGGTCACATGTACAGTTCTACCCAGAACGTACCTCAACCCAGTTTTCAAAATCATCATATGCCTCAGCAAAATTTGACCAATAGGGCACAAGCATATCACCATGGAGGACCCTATCCTCCGGCTTAGGGGACCCAGTATGCAGAGAGAAATACTAACGGAAGAGCTCCCCTCCAAAAACTAGGTTCAAAATAGGGACCACATTATGCTCAATCCCCAACACAAGACCCGCCGATGCAAACCAATGCACAGGTGAAATTTGTGCAGACTTCCCAAAACCAACCACACCAATATAACCAGGATAAATACCCCCCTAACGTGGTGAAGAAAAAATGAAAAAACAAGCCAAAATAGAATCCTGGACAAGGGGGCAACAACCAGCAAAGCCCACCACGATCCTAGGCTGGAGGCAACTCTAACCGGAATCAGAGCCAGGAGCCAAACAATGCCTAATGGCAGAGGAAAAGGCCACCTCTTTAAAAAAACCATTCTTGTTTGATATCTGGTGAGTATGGCCACTAGACTTACCACTGTCCCGATCTACCTGAGCTAAAGAAGCTACAGAGTAATCGAGGACAAGGAGGATCTTCCCAGCAAATAGCTGTGATGCAGGAACCTTTCCCCCATCAAGGGACGGTCAGCAATTAGCAACAAAATCCAGACGAATTCGGGAAAAATAGCCACAAAATCTACATGACTGGCGAAGAGATGTTTTTCCAAACACGGAATCGCAATTACGACACCCCACCAGAACCTAATACGTCAGGGGAAAGTACCAGTGCACCGACTGCACCTTTGACCATTTCAAAGATTCCTATCGAATCATTGCCAAAGATGGAAAAGGGACCTAATGGGCAAGCAGGAAACTACTCCAAAGCATCCCATAATTATAGTATCATGGACGATTTAGCACAATTTCTCGTTGCTATGTCAACCTTGGAAGTATTGCAGTCATGCCCCAAACAACGGAAAGCCTTACTTAGGTGCTATCAACCCTGCCGATACACGCCTAATGGCTTTCAACTCTGACAAAGCCACCCCTAGGCTTCCTTGGCTGGTCTCCTTCTAGATACCATTGTCAGTCCAGAATATCACCATTCACCGATGTGTCATTGATGAGGGTGCATCCACGTGCATCATGTCAAAAAATGTTTGGCAGAAGTTAGGGTCTCCCGAACTAAAACCTTCAGTAATCACACTTAGAGCATATAATGGTCGTCCTTCGACGCCCGTCGACCTCTACCAAACGTCCTGGTCTAATTAGCCAGAAATACGGTCCACATAGAAATTGAAGTCTTGGATGCTCACTGGGACTACAATATAATCCTTGGGCGGAGTTATATGTACGCCATGGCAGCCATAGCCTCCTCTGTCTTCAGCATTATGATGTTCCCCCATGAGGACCGCATCATTACTGTAGACCAATTGACACATAGCGAGAAGTGACACCTAACAAACAATTATGTAATTCTGCCCTATGTAGATACATCCTCGGATGTGCTTTCATGGTACCAAGAATATGGCCCTGGCCAATTCAAACCGTCGTTTGTTCTAGGATCATTCCTAGGAGATCCTCCAATTACTGAGTCATCACCTGATGTCACAAGGGCTCTGGTGTGCATGATGTCCACATCAAGCACCGAAGCTGGTCAGGACATGGACACGAGCAGTAATGACACCAAGTCATCGGCCACGACAGCCTCTCTAGCCTATGCCACTTCCCAAACCCCTTTCCTCTACCCCCCAGCTGGTTTCATCTCCCAACAGGTTTTGGAAACAATGGTGTTACCAAACATATCGTTTGTTATAACCTTTTGGTATCTCATCCCCCCTAAAGGGATAGGAGCCACACACATCACTGCCATAGGGTTGAAGCCCCTCAGTCCCAAGGAGGACCCACACATCCAAGAAACGGTTGAAACCACCCCTACAAAGGAAATCTCCATTGCAAAATTGGTGATCGCAGCTAAGAAAACCGAGAAAAGAGGAAATAAGATGGAGACTCTCGCCATACAATGGGAATCACCAACCTGTGCCATATAGGATGTAATAGGTCACCCTACCCAAATCTTCCTAGAGTTGGATGAATTAAAACCACTCCTTGGCTCCAAGACAGACATCGCGACGCCATGTTCCTATAAAAAGGAACCTGCCACCCAAGGTAAAGGCAAAGCATTGCGTACCACTCACGCATGTGCTATCTTTAGCAACTATGGGCACTATACCAATACTGCCTAGAGCTTCCACGATATAGGGATGCCTTACACACCATCAAGTGATTCTATCAAGAGGATCCCTCCACCCAGGCATATGCAAATTAACCTCGGACCATCATGTACCTACAGGAAGAACAATGGGCACCAGAAAGACCCCCAATCATTCCACCTCCCATCATACGCTGCACACTGTGCCACAAATGTAGTCACTCCCTTGAAGAATTTGTAGCCCTAGAGCTAATCCATAGATGGTATCCTATAGAAAAGGTTTACTACATTGGATTGAGTGCAACATAACTCACATGTCCTTTGTGCGTCGACAATAACCTTCTGGAGAACTTTCACTATATCCCCCGATTTCGGCTCGCCCTTGCTAGTTTTCACACAGCAATAGTCCATATCTCCCAAGAAGATGACACGGACATGGAATCCACGAAAAAATGCACAACCCAAGAAGATGTGACTAACAGATCCATCATGTTCTTGTCAGTTGAAAAGCGACCAATTAGGGAACCCCTAGTTACCCCCAACCACTCTCTACAGAGAAGACAAACATGCACGTTATGCGAAATTCCCAATCATGCAGTCGCCACTTGCCTTGATTTAGCAACGTTACGACGTTGGTTCCCTACCAAAACAAAAAGTGAGCATGATGGGACCCCCATACCTAGGTTTTTTTGCCTAATATGTTAAGGCAATTATTATGAGAAGCACTGTACTTGTATCTCGCAACTTTGTCCCACCATCGATATGATTCATACCATAGAAAAGAAACGGGACGACGAGCTCAGAATATTTAGAAATTACATCATCCCTTGACCAGAAACCCCACACACACATACGCGTGATGGGTGAACTAGGAAAACACACCAACCAAGCATGACCCAGACCAAGCCTAAGATAACATGTAGACTATGCGACCTAAATGACCACTGGGTCAATTATTGCAAAGAACTGAAGCCCCTTGCAAACATTTTTCGCATAATCTCTTCTCTCCCTCAGAAACTTCTCTCTAACGAGGAGAAGATCACATGTACCTATTGCTAGATTTGTTCACACTTTCACCATATGATCAAATGTGTGCATCTCCCAAAGCTAAGAGCACCAAGAGTATTTTTTATTGTATACTCCCCCAAAGCGTTCGACACACCCAAGCCAAAAATATGGAAATGGAAGTAGAAGACCACCTCTTCTATGATAGATCCTTTCCAAGTGTCCACATCAGGGACAACGAGTAGTGATGATTCCCATACAATCTACTCTGTTGGAACAGTGATACCATGCACTATATGCACTGGCAAAAATCACACACCAAAGGTATGGCCGTTAATTGAAATATTCAGGCACCTCTGTAGCAGGCACAATTTCCACCAACACGAAATTGACCATCCTAGCGGGGAACCCAACTTTGAGCTTACTCAAGCTCCCATCACAGAGATTCTTCCCCCACCGAATGCCGACGACATGATTCATCATATACAATTCGTATCATCGCATATTGGAAATAGGATTTCAGCCTCCCCCACGTCCCAAGATTTCCACCTAATTCCTGTCATAAAAGATCAAGGCACCTTGCGCTTTTTCATTGATTTCCGTGAGACCCCAAATTTGCATACCGTTATCGAACTATTCGATGATACCCAACCTCTAGAACAACACCTACTACAACTAAAGCGCGTTGAATAAAGTTGACGACCATCGCTATAACGTAACGAGGCCCATAATAAAAGGGTAAAATCATCATTCGACCGCCACATCAACCCTCGCTCATTCACCGAGGGAGAACTAGTCCTTCGCTATGATGTCGCAAAAGAAGCCCTAGGGCCAGGAAATTTGGAAACCTTGTGGAAAGGACCCTACATCATCAAACATTGCCTCTGACAGGGGGCATACATCTTGACAAAACCGGATGGGACATGCCTCAGCAACCCCATCAACGGCCTTTACCTCAAGAAATTTTACCCATAAGGGCCAAGACAACCCTTCCCTAGAGTGAACATACACAAACCCAACCACTGAAATTTTTTGACCAAAGACTTATTAAACACACTGAAAGTGTTGCCATGGATCACCAACCTGAACCTTATTTCAGATTTGCTGATGGAGCATCAATATGGTCTTAGAATTTAGCTGCAGCCGCTTGGGTCATCTATCACCCTGACCGATTGCCACTCTACACAAACAGTGTGTGCATCGGTTCAGCAATAAACAATCAAGCAGAATATGACACCATCATCGGACTTATGTGCGACGCCCTCCATCAGGGCATACACCATATGCATGTCTACCTCGATTCCCAGTTATTAGTGTCGTATTTAAACCAAACATGCAAGACAAGAGATACACATATATTTAGAAAATATTTGCATGCAAAAAGATTAAGCAGAAAATTTTGACTATATCACATTTACACATGTACTAAGGAGTCAAAACCAAACAATTGATCACATAGCTAACAACATTCTAAACTGGAATGCATCTCGAATAAACCATCATACATAAAAAAACCAAAAAATAGATATCCATCAGCATAACATCATCCATAAATCGAAACAGGTAACACAACATGTAGAGCCGCAAAAAATATCTCTCATAAAGACAAATGTATGAGTACGTGGGTCAAAGAAGTCTCCCCACCCAACGACCAACCCACAGATACAACAAAAGTCGTCAAAAATAGGGGAAGCATCCTCATAATGGGTGCTTTCCCCATGTACAAGTATACTCTAGGTTGGTGTCCCCTAAAGAGGGGAACCTGGACCCACAACTACTCCTGGTACCACAACTGGAGCTGCCGTCACAACTGAGAATGCCTCCCGATGTAAAACAGGCCGATAGTCCCGCTCTCAGGCCATCACCGTCTCCAGCCAGACCTCCTCGATATCATCCATAAAACCTCGAGCAGGCATCCCCCAGGTCAAGCGGTCCACTCGACCCTAGGAATCCTCTAGAACTGACGCCCGAGCAGTCAATTTCGCAATGAGAGCCTCTGGCACATCTGCACGTGCTACCTCTACGTCAGCACGAGCTCGCTCGACTGCAGCCTTAGCAACAGTCGAGCTGCTGCCCTCTCCTAAAGGGCCAACACCACCACCAGGTCCACCTCCAGGTCCTCCAGCAGCATCTCCTCCCTGCCCTCCGAGATCACCCCTAGGTCTCCGAAGAGGACCGTGGCCGACCAATTGAGCCACAAGATGACCTACCTCACCAACATCTGCAAGAGTAACCAAAGATATGTCAGTGTCACCAGAAAAACACATAAGCACATATATACTTAAATAAATGTAGAAAACATAAAAAACGTACCTTTTGGCCCCAAAGCATAACCAAGAGGGAGACCCATATATGAATCCCCCCGGAAGTCCATCCCTGCATATGGAAATGGAAAGAACATCTGTTGGTTCACCTCAAACCAGCCTCTGTTGTGGCGTTCCAGTAACACCGCAACATGCCCCCACTGCCTCACGACATCACCAAAGCCCACGTCCTCATACGAGGCTCCTGCAGCCCCCCTAGAGGCACTGCCACCACTGGTCTCAACATCACTACCCTCTCATACATAATTTTGCACAAAATGCTGGTGTACGCAAATAACTTCGATCCATTGTGGAGCTTGTTGAGTTATTTCACTATCCTATCATAGTAGAAACATGAAAAATCATAGAAGTTCCCAGACCTCAACCGAAAAAAGACTCCAACCTGCGGGCCTGATGCCCGATGCGGAGCCAATGACCCTGCAATTCGCACAATCACTGCCAGAGCGCATCCCTCTGCGAGATTTGTTACTGATGCAATGCTGATTCACCCCTCCGTAAGAGGCACCCCACCAGAATGACATATCTGGAACCTCTCCAAATCCACCCTCCTAGAAGGGAGTGGATACCTCAGTGCCTCACCATGACGCAGTAACCCGGTCACAAAATAAACATTCGTCTCAGGACGGATGACCAGGTTCGTCCCACGCAACACAAACATGTTGCGCCTCCTGCACCAATGTTGGATCAAGTAACATAACAATCGGTCCTGCGACCGAAGAAGCTCGTTCTCCACGAACTTCAGGAGCCCCCATTGCACCAATTGATGATGCGCCCCAACATCAGCAACCAATTCAGTACGGAGCTCGGGCCAAATCCTGCTCCCTCCATAACAACCTGTCATCCAAACAGGTACCCATCAGTAACATAGAAAACATCAAAAATAGGCAAAAATAAATAAATTTCTTGCCTTGGCCTTTTACGCACCTATCCCTTATACAAGTGGGCTTAGGGCACACCTGTATTTTCCATAGGCGCACTTAAGGTGCCTCGAAGAAGGGGAACAGAGTGCTTTAAGTGCACTTATCCCCAGAAAATGCGCACAGAGGGAACGCTTTTGCCCTGACCCCCCACGCAATCTAGGGAAAAAACACTCATAATCCATACAAACCAAGTCTGTACGGACCCCGACACCATGAGATTGAAAAACTAAAGTGTAGGATGTCATGGAGGTTACTTGGGCATGATATTGCTAATCCCTGGTGCTTAGGTTGACCACAACAGCAAGATTTGTTACGCAGAAGCCTCTTACCTCTCAAGACCTCAACAAGTACAAATGAATTGAATTAGGGCCATATTCACCTATATATCACCCTTTTCAAAAAACTCTGGAGGACCATAACAAGAGCTCAAAAGGTCTGTTCACAGAACCGTAAGCTGCATCGTGATCATCACTCCATAAAAAATAGAGGAAATGCCACACAGTTGCACTCCCAAAAAAATAATTTTTCAGTGCCGACAGGTATGCCCTCTTTCATCTTCTCTTTTAAATTTCATGACTTTCAATAATATTTAGAAGATGCTTTCACTTGAGGTAATTGTTTTTGCAGGAAAATATCACAAACCATTCATAACTCCATCTACTGAAAGTTCTAGAGAAGGTATCATTCTACCCCTAGCATGATATAGTCCCATTAAACTCTGCATATCCTGACATCATTTCTCCATCAGAAATCAACCATAGTTTCCATACATTCGACCATGTTTATCATCACCTCACCCTGCACATGATATACATCCTCGTTGGTCGGTAGAGCCTCCCCTCCATGGTGCTCGTCACCCACAGTAGACCATATATCATATCAAAAGTGACGCCATGTCCATACCACTCTAGTTCGGGAAGCACCTCATGCCCATCCATCCACCATGCATAAAGGTCAAGTTTTACCATACAAACTAAAATCCCCTTCCCAGATGACCAGGTTGTATAAGAAGATCAAAAGCGCACTATCGCGCCTCGCATTTTGGCCCACCATACCTCCACCATCATAATCCCATATGTGATACTTTTTCATCCGCTTCATCAACCTCACACATGAGACCAACCAATGGGCCCCCCACACTCAGCAAAACACCTTCCTCACGACAGTGAGCGAACACTTTCATGTTTTGGGGCACCCGTCTCTGTGTTTTGTACAAACCAAACACCATTATTCAATAGGGGAATTTTGAGGTCTAAAATGGGCCTCCTAAGGAAATTATAAAATAATAGTGGAAATAATTAAATAAGATTTGATTACTCATCAAATTTTAGAGGGAAAAAAAAAATTTGTTTTTCCAAGTCGTATTTTCAACTTATCTCCTAAATTTTTTACTCAAATTTCAAGCGAGAGTACTCGTTGGATGAAAAATTTAATTCCTCATCCAAGGAGTACCCATGTTGCATAATTTTGATGGATCCTGCTACACGAAAAATGAGAAATAAATGAAGAACATGATTGCAATCACGTTTTTTCATGTATTTCTCATTTTTCGTGTAGCAGGGTCCATCAAAAGTATGCAACATGGGTACTCCTTGGATGAGGAATTAAATTTTGCATCCAACGAGTACTACCGCTCGAAATTTGAGTAAAAACTTTGGGAGATAAATTGAAAATACGAGTTGAAAAAAGTAGTTTTATTATTTTATTATTTTTTAATCTTTTTACCCTTTTACCTAAAAAAATGTGAATTATCCCCCATGGTTGACATCATCATATTGAATCCTATTGGTCCGTAAAAAGTTTATTTTTATTGTACATTTTTCTAAGGAGGCCCAATTTAGACCTCAAAATTCCCCTAATGTTATTCTTTTGGTAAGTGTACAAAGACCCCAAACGGTGCACTACGTCCCCCACCCTCTCATTCATATTTTCTCTCATGGCAGCAGTCCTTGAGCACCCTTGGTAGGAGTATCACACCCTCATGCACAAGCCACCACGACATTCATAGCCAGTTTATACCCACCCTGGAAGTCCTACCGACTCTAGGGATTTCCCCATCATGAATAACTATGGTTGCCACCAAGCTGCTTAGTATACTCCGACCATGGGCCACTGGATCTCCATCATAAGTTTTCAGTCACCCCTCGCCAACATGCCTATGTTAAACCCATCACATCCAGGCCCCTGATCCCTCATGTCAGCAACCCCTCTTTCGGTTGAGGCTTCCTTTTTGTTGACTTCGACACCTATTTTCCAAAAAGGAAGTGGTACCTTGGATCACCCCTCTCCATATGTAGAAATTATATAACTGATATGTTATACATCCGAGATTCTCCTGATCATACACTATTTGACTTCATGCACAGTACAAAATCTATTCTACCATTGATCATTAATTGCGGAAATAAAATCAATTGCATGCACACATTAAAACCATAAAAATTCACACATATGAACACAATATTTTATGGGAAAGCTTAAAGATGAAAACCCCCAACTATCTGTATATTATATGTCATAGATATCATGTAACAATCATCATACAAAGCTCCTCACAAGCTCTCAGTACAATCTCCAATTGCTACACACTAATCAGGCTCGATCTTGCAAATCCATGCACCGATCTTTTCCAACCTTTAGCCTGCCTCTACTGCGTAATCACTGCTGAAGAATGGCTCTGGATGAAATTGAATCCATCCTATATTGACCATGCAATCCTCATTGGTGTCTCCATCAATGTGTGGTGTAAACTCATGCAACACTATAGTCACAACTGATAGTCAACCTGCTCTTTCACCTACCTCTCCACTAGTCTCCACTGAAACTGTCCATGGACTGTAGTTAACTGATGTATTATTTAGTTGATTAATGAGTTAATAATTAGTGAATTAATTAATAAGTAATTCACACCACTCTCACCAGTGTATCAATCAATTAGACTAGATACATCTAGCTCAACTATGTTTAACTAAGTTAAACTGAACACAACTCCACCAACTACCTCAATAACTCCACCAAACTCTGTCACATGAGTTCTAACTGAAGTCTCCATGCAATAACTCCAATTAACCCTTAGGAATAGCGTAATTCCTTCTGTCAGCTCCTGTGCCACATCTGTGCACTTAACTGAAGTGCTCCAAGAGAATAAGATAATGTTTATAGTCCAAATATTATTAAGAGCTAATAATATTCGACATATCTATTTTTAGACTGGAAATCTAAAAATAGATTCCGCCCAATATGTCTAAAAATAGAAGTCCATCTATTTTCCAACTTGACCAACCATCCAAAAATAGCATCCTGCAACTCATAGAATATGATCGACATGTCTAAAAATAGACATAGTCTAAAAATAGACTTTGTGACAAAAATCACCTGTGTGGGCCCCACCTAGTTTAGGTGATCATTTTCCAACTAGGATCAGGAATGATGTTTCAGGATGCCTCCTTCACTGTTTCTTGTTGCAATCTTCAACACTCCCTCTCAACAAGAAAGGACTGTCTTTGCATGCAACATGCAACTCCATGCATTCGCCCTGCAACCTTCACAAGCGCCATGCAACTCCATGCATCTGCTCTGCAACTCCTCTGAAACTGAATAGGCTCCAAACAACTCAATCAGTCTAATGCATCTATCATCAAAGTCTTCGACTTCTGCTGGTACCAACTGCACATGTCTTCAGGAACCACTGCGCTGTTGAACTCTGCACCCATGCACTCTGCACTTGCTATCAACTCTGAACTGCGATCTAGTATCTGACACTGTCACTTTGATCTGCCTGCATCAATCCAACTGATCATGCTACTGTTGCTCTGTGGGCTCCTCGTAGCTAGGTTCAATTCATGATATCCACACCATCCCAATGAATCCTTCCAAGAAATATCCTCTTGGGATTACTCATGTATGTCGCCCCACCTCTCACCTGGTGGTATAGTTGCATGCACTCCCTCTACCCATCTGGCACGAAATTTCTCTGCATGAGTGGTTTCTTCCACTCCATGATCCTCATCTTGTGGCTGCTCCACTGCTGAAGAATGGCTCTGGATGAAATAGAATCCATCCGATATTGACCATGCAATCCTCATTGGCATCTCCATCAATGTGTGGTGCAAACTCATGCAACATTATAGTCACAACTGATAGTCACACTTGCTCTTTCACCTACCTCTCCACTGGTCTCCACTGAAACTGTCCATGCACTGAAGTTAACTGATGTATTCTTTAGTTGATTTATGAGTTTATAATTAGTGAATTAATTAATAATAAATTCACACCACTCTCACTAGTGTATCAATCAGTTAGACTAGATACAACTAGCTCAACTATGTTTAACTCAGTTAAACTGAACACAACTCCACCAACTACCTCAATAACTCCACCAAACTCTGTCACATGAGTTCTAATTGAAGTATCCATGCAATAGCTCCACTTAACCCTCAGGAATAGTGTAATTCCTTCTGTTAGCTCCTGTGCCACATCTGTGCACTTAACTGAAGTGCTCCAAGAGAATAAGATAATGTTTAGAGTCCAAATATTATTAAGAGCTAATAATATTCGACATATCTATTATTAGACTGGCAATCTAAAAATAGATTCCGCCCAATATGTCTAAAAATAGAAGTCCATCTATTTTTTCCAACTTGACCAACCATCCACAAATAACATCCTGCAACTCATAGAATATGATCGACATGTCTAAAAATAGACTTTGCGCCAAAAATCACCTGTGTGGGCCCCACCCTGGTTTAGGTGATCACTTTCCAACTAGGATCGGGAATGATGTTTAGGGATGCCCTCCTTCTTGCTTCTTGTTGCAATATTGACACCATAAAAGGGGCATCCTCGGGTGGAATTGTGGGATACATAATTTCCCATAGATGTCATCGATCCTCCTAAAATTCGACTACAATAAAATCTTTCATGTCAATATGGTATCGTACCTTACAAACATTTCACTTTGATCAAATTCGTCAAAGACCCATGACTTCATAAGCGTCTCTTTCAACAATTCTTACACGAGAAGGTCCCAGTCAGCACCTATGCGTACAATGCACAGCTATAGGCCATACCAATTTTACGCATATGGGTACCACATTCCACCTATTGTCAAAGAAAAATTCCCCAAAGGGCGTCAACAGTCGTCGTCAACAACCACCAGATCACTACCATATCAGTGACATAGACAGAACATGTATCTGTCAAATAGATTTGTTTAAATAGCCACAACATCACGAGCATGGGACATGCCCGCCTCATAGAAAATTTGTATCTATATTGTATTATATTTTCTTATAGGGGTCCCATAGGACATGGTCATTCTTTGAACCGGTGCAAGGTGTTTCCAATTCTGAGCTTCACGCAGGTCTCTCTCTCTCTACGCACGATATACATAAAAGAAACTATAATGTATTTTGGCTATAAAGTTCTTCCTAGACCTCGCACATTAGGGGAAAATTGTTAACACCGGAAACTCATACAAGCAGAAGATGACATTAATTTATGTTAAGTAGAAGGATTTACAAGGCTGAAAGACATTAGAGAATATGGAAATTTTTTAAAAATATCTAAGGTTTGAGGAAAAATAAAATTTGAGCAAGTCATAAATTCTTTTGCACGCATAATCCTTCGTGAAGAACGCCTTTGCGTGCCTTATGACCCGAAATGCGTGCAATCCTGGGAGTGGTGAAAGTCACTTTCTGGGAACACAAAAAGCACACTCCATGATAGTGATTCCTCACTTGAACTCGCCTAAGGACAACCACCAAAGCCTCCTTAGACATCAAGTGAGCACAAAATGGAATATTTGTGGCACACAAAGGAATCATCCCCCTCTCTTGGGTCACCATCCACAATGTACCAATAGAGGGAAGGAGGATTTGAATTCTCCTATAAAAGGCCACAATGAGATGAAGAATTTGAGAACACATTGTTATGATGGCGAGAATTTCCCAAGCAATAATAGCAGTGTGTGATCTGAAGTTAAATATAGAGGGGACTCAATTGTTGGCCATCCAAAAAGTTTAGTCCACCACAGTAGAGAGAGGAAGACTTTTCACCAAGGCAAGCTTTGAAGTAAAAACATCCTTGCATCGAGACTTAGAACCCATGTTCTAGGGGCCCTTTGGCAAGAGGGTTAAATTTTCATCCTCATTTCCTACCAACACTCAATAAGAGGGGTCGAAGAGCCACTGTTCGGATTACTGTAGTTGTTTGACTCTATTCAGAGCTTTTGTTTATTTTTTTAGTTTTAGATTAGTTTTAGTTTATATATGCATGCTATTTCTCTATCTAGTGGGTTATGTATGATTCTATTTTGTTCCACTAACTTGCTTGACTCCACTTCTTTTTTTTCCTGTGACCAATAACTTAAGTGGTTAAACCACATCTCTTAAGTTGGTGTGATTTCATACATGTCTGCACCAAACACACTAACACACCTGCTATCATAATCCATACCCCTAAGCTACTAATTCCTAAAACCCAAAGCCCTAGGTTCTCTTTTAACCTAGGCTCCTAAATCCAAATTATCATCACTCTTTCATTCCTTTTCCCTTCCCCATTCTTCATATCCCTAAACATTATTCCCATGCAATATTGGGGTAGCCCCTGGTGCTGCTTAGGTTTACATCAATGACAACCACTGATCAAAAATATCCCCCTTTGGCATTGATGGAAACACAAATACTCCCCCTTTGATCATGACACCTCTTCCTACAACATTCTCTCCCCCTTTGACATCAATAGCAAAGGGTAACTCCCCCTGACACAAAACCATCCTGCGGACCTGTACACACTTCCACTCCCCCTTTATTTTATGAATAAGGAAAATATAATGAGAACTTGGGAGAATCCCAAGATTATCACAAAGATATTTAAATGCTTCATTAGGTAAAGTTTTAGTGAAGATATAAGCGATTTTTTCTTTTATACAAACATATTCAAGTTTGATATTATTTTCAGCGACTTGTTCTCTAACAAAATCATATTTTATTGGAATGTGTTTTTTTTTTAATGCATGACAGGATTCTTGGAGATGCTTATGGCACTGGTGTTATCACAGAATATGGGAATAGGCTCACTAAATTGTACTTGAATATCTTGCAAAGTTTGTTTCATCCAAAGGAATTGAGTACAACAAGTTTCCGCTGCAATGCATTCTGCTTCCATTGTGGATATCGAGATTGAGGTTTTCTTTTTGCTCAACCATGATACGAGACAAATACCTAGATAGAATACTTCTCCACTAGTACTCTTATGATCATCAACGCTTCTTTCCTAGTTTTCATTTGTAAAGGCTTGAATAATGAGATTTTTACCCTTGGGATACCACAAGCCATATTCTGTTGTGCCCTTTAGACATCGAAGAATTATTTTGACGCAATATTATGTGGTTCTTTTGGTGATGCTTGGAATCTTTCTACTTGTCCAACTGCTTGCAAAACATCTGGTCAGGAGCTTGTTACATATAGAAGAACACCAATCATAGATATGTACAACCTGTGATCCACATCCTTAGACGATTCGTTTATGCTCAATTTGCAACCTGTTACCAACAGAGTAAGGATGGCTTTGCAATCTTCCATTTTGAATTTCTTGACCATTTCCTTGATGTACTTGGCTTGAAATATAAATATTCCTTTCTCTTGCTGATATATTTGAAGCCCTAAGAAGTATGTCAACTCACCAAGTAAAGACATCTCGAACTCACTTTGCATCTTTGTAGCAAATTTCTTACTTAGTCGATCATCATTGCTACCAAATATTATATCATCCACATGTACCTCATCGATCGTTAAATTATATTTTTATATTTTTACATAAGGATTTCTATCAGTAGTACCTTTCTTGAACCCTTGTTGATGTAGATATCCATCAAGACGAGCATACCATGCTCTGGGAGCCTGATTGAGACCATATAGAGCCTTCTTTAACTTGAAAATATAGTTTTATTTTTCTGATAGTAGAAAACCTTCATGTTGTTTGATGTAAACTTCTTCTTCTAATTCACCATTCAAGAACACTGACTTAACATCCATTTGGTAGACTTTGATTTTTCTTGAACATGCATAGGCGAGGAATATCTGGATGGCTTCTATTATGGCAACTAGTGCAAATGTTTCATTGAAATCAATTCCTTCCACTTGTGGATAGCCTGTACAAACCAATATTTCTTTGTTTCTGGTAACATGTTTATCTTCGTTCAATTTGTTCCTAAACACCCATTTAGTCCAAATGAAATTTGTATCTTTTGGTCATGGAACTAATTTTCAGGTGTTATTCTTATCGATTTGATCCAATTCTTCATTCATAGCTGCTACCCAATGTTCATTCTGGCTGGCTTCCTCAAAACTACTAGGCTCAAAGGTTGCTAAAAAATAAATGTGAGCTTGTTGTGACGAACGAAGTTGTCGACTTTCATTTATGTCACCAATGATTTGATTTGATGGATGGTTCTTTTGAATCCATTCTTTTGTTCTCTTTGGAGGATCTTCTTGTTGTTGTTCCTGTATATCTTGATGATCATTATTTAATTCTTCCTGGTTGACAGTTGCTTCTTGTTCTAGAATTTTCTTTGTGTCCTTTTCAGCCTCTGTCTGAGGTTTCAAAGATTCTAGGTCCTCATCATTATTCGTTATAACACCATCTTTGTCAAATGTAACATTTATGCTCTCCACTATCTGTTTTCGTCTTATATTATAGCATTTATAGGCCTTTATTTTGCGTGAGTAAGCAACAAAGATAACTTCATCAACACGTGATTCAAACTTACCCTACTTTTGATCTTCTCTTTCGATATAACATTTGCTTCCGAATATTCTGAAATATGTTATAGTGGCCGGTTTTCCTTTCCATAATTCATATGGGGTATTTTTGCAATTATTTCTGAGAAGACTTCGGTTGATAATGAAGACTGTCATATCAATTTCTTGAACTAAGAATTTTTCATCCAATTTTGAGTCCTTAAACATTGTTCCACCCATTTCCTATACAGTTCTGTTCTTTCTATTAGCAACTCCATTTTTTTGGGGTTTTCGTGTTGTTGAAAATTGTCTTTTTATTCCATTTTCATCACAGCATTGCTGAAATAATTTGGAAGTGATTCTTCGCCATTATCTAATCTTAGAAAATTTATTTTCAAATCAGTTTCATTTTATACCAACTCCTTTTAGATCTGAAAGCACTCAAATGCTTCATATTTTTTCTTTCAGAAACTAACAGTTGTCATCCTGGTATAGTCATCTATCATTAACATGAAATATGTTGGGAAAAATACTGAGAGGGGGGGGGGGGGTGGGGGTGGGGGTGAATCAATATTTATAACACATTGTAAAATTTTACATTTTCCTTACTAAGTTCCATACATGAATTTAATGAACCCAACTCACGTATACGTGTGGATATCCTTAAGAAAACTTGCGTATGACCAGAGATCTTATTATGCATATAATTCTTTACTTAGATCAATGCATCATTCATTCATCATATGTTTAGTAAGTAGTAAGCATATGCAGTAAGAACAGAATAAATCATAACACATAAGCAACACACATGAACACTAGTATTTAAGATGGAAACCCAAGTTAGGAGAAAACCATCATTGTTGTCGTCTCTGTCTTCAATATTTATTATAAATAAAACTGCTTACAATCTTGTTCTGGTGCAGACTCATACCAGCACATAGGCACCCACCTATAGAAGGCTGCAACCTTCTCTTGTTCTCCAGTTACTACTGGAAAGGAGCTCCAACCCCCTGATCTCATTTACCAGCCACTCCTGGAAGGGGGATACTACCCCCTGATCTCATTTACCAGCAACCACTGGAAGGGAGCTACTACCCCTTGATATCGTTTACCAACAACCATTGGAAGGGAGCTACGACCCCCTCACTGAAGGCTCCAACCCTCAAAACCACTGCAGTCCACGTTTCATCAATTTTCACACTGGATCACACAGCTTCAACACCACATCTTGTAGGCCTATTTTCATCAGATTTTTAGATTGGACCCACTCCACACATTTAAGCTCAAAGAACATACATCAAACTAAAACTTATAACCCCATCAATTCATTCATTTAATCATCAATCAACCAACCAACCATTGATATTTAATCATAATCAACTAGCAGCATAATCAGTATTCAAACAACCAAGATCTATATGAAGACCTCATTTACAGACAATAGTAATACAACAAAACAGATCAGAAATTTCCTTCCGCACACTTCAGTAAAACCCTAGATTCCATACTCGCTTTTACTGAAATGAACTTGTGTATATATGCGCTTTTCTTAACACCAACTTGCATATAGATCTATGAATACTATTTTTCAGAATATGGTCAGTCTCAAATCTAGATCAGAGGCTTTCAGTCAAATATCTTTTCAGTATTATAGAAACCTTGATCAGTCAGTTATCATAAAACATATTTACTCACTCATTGATCAGATATGTACATAATCAACTTAGCAACATATACAACATTCAAGGAACCCAGATCTACATGAAGACTTCATTGACATATAGCAGAAAAATAGGAGAAATAAATAGATAATCTCTGTAATAAGCTTCAGAAAACCCTAACTTCCATACGCACTTTTTTTGAGACAAAGCCGTGTATATACACGCTTTTACTGAGACGAACTAGCGTATATATCTGTAAATGTTAATTCTACAGAATGTTTCAGATCTGTAGAACTTACCCAGATTTCTTCACTCCACTTCAGCAAACATGTGCCAGGTCTCAGATCTAATCATTCCATAAAAAAATCTAGAAAATACATAGGCATTTCAGGTCTAGAGATCCTGATCCATCATTGTATTCATAGGTGCATTATTATTTCAGATCTATCAATAAACTGTAACCCATTCCATGCAAATACACTTCAGAGTGAATTATTCATTAATACCCATACTCATGCACACCTTTTCACTATGATCTTCTTCTCCTTATAGAGATTTAGCCTTTACCAATACCATGATTCAAAACCACAAAATTTCCAATGGTATTCTTGGATGGATCAAAAAGACGACACATCGCTCAATATTGTGGGCTAATACCATGGTAATGCCCCTTGGTATCATAATTTTAGAGCGCAAAAGGCATACATGACTTTGTTTCTTCGTACTCGCATCTATACGCGACTGCTCTTCATAAAAACTATGTATATACTAATTCTGAATGTATACACGGGTTGCCTTCATAAAATTAGTGTATACATTGCCTCCATATGCGGTTTTCCTTCATCAAACATGCATATACATTAAGAAATATTTCCTATTTCATATCTCTAGCACATACTGGAATTCATTTCTCTGTAACATCTGAACTGACATGTAGAAAAATCACTTTTACATATTTAAAAAATAGGTTGCTATCAAAAGGCAACTCATCAAGTAGGCTTCCATCAAGGACAACTTCATCAAGTAGGTTGCCATAAAGGACAACATATTGCATCATATTGCCAAACATCTCCCCCTTTGGACTTGATGGCAACCATGATGGTGTTTGATCATCACAACAGATAAATACATTAATCATAACCATTATTAAAACACCAAAATACTCTCCCCCTTTGACATCAAGGGAAAAGGGCGAATCAATACCAAAACAAGGTTTCTCTTTCCTTGTATTAAGAAGAGCTCTGCAGATCTGATGTGCACTGTATTGACCATGCTCCCCCTGAGTTCATGTTGAATCTTCAGATAGATTTTTCAATGAAGTACATGACTCTATAACTCAACCGAGTATGATATTTCCTATCACTAAGGACTCATATTTACATCAATGATCCAACCAAGTGGAATTACATATTTGACTTAACTACCCAACCAAGTGGGTTTACAAATTTTAAAAAGTCCTTACATGACTGAATATAACAATTTTACATCATGGGTCTCAACATGACCTTTTCAGCAAATTACAAATATGACTTTTTATAACCAAAACCAAAGAATCTCATACAGGATATCATAACACAACTACCAATCATAATGCAGCCTCTTCAGCAAAGAAATTCTCCCTGTAAACTTGTGCATTCTAAACACCTTAACCAATTCATCAAAACATCTTCATCAAGTAGATAATCAAATAAGAAAATGCAGCTGGAAAACCAAAACCGCAGTTGTACCCATTAGCGCCAAACTATGTTTTTCAATAAAAAACATGTGTAAGGTTCAAAATCATCAACTTGTGATTGGGTCTATGATTTCAACATCATAGTATATTTCTGTAGAAATAAGCTATCAACTCAATCTCTTGTCTTCATCAAGGTGAACTTTCCATTTCCCCTTTGTAGAAATATATGTTGGAATCATCATGAAATAGGATAGAGTAGAGAGGCATCATATAGAATGAGAAAACACCATAGACTTGTATCAACAATATATGAGAGAAGAAAGATAAGAAAATGTAGTCGTGTCTTCAACAGATGTAGAATAAACACATCAGTAACCAAGCCCTTAGGATCTTTGCAGAACATCATATTCTTGCCAAGGAGAATTATCATACCAAAATAACTTCATCAATAGTCAATATGTATCAAGCAATCATCCATATGATATTTTATCACCAAGGTCTTCAAGATTTGTATTTATTTCATAATCATGATGTGACATGCGTAGGAATCAAGTACAATAGGCCTCATTCATGACAAAAGTCATCAGCGAAAAACTCTACATGTTCTGTCCTTATATCTGAATCATTAGAGTTGCATCAAATCCACGTGTGAAAATAAAGATACTCTTCTGCAAAAAGCAATCAGGGCTCATCCATAACATCATTATAAGAAATCCATTTATCTGACAACATCATTTTAACATGAGCATCACAAGAATTAAGGAATAAACAAACAAAATGCCAACAATGCAACATTAGTAGTTAGGCTTATGCTCCCCCTGAACCTGTGTTGCCTGTTCATAGTTAAGACTGACCATATCATATCAATATACTATAACCATCTGAGTTTGACACACTATTTTTCTTATCAGAGAAAAAAATACGCAACTGTCTCCAGCGGAACTCATGTTTATACGTGGCTTTAGTTTATGAAACCCGCGTATAGAAAGTGAAATACAGAAAATTTCACAACTCCATCTCCCCTTGGACTTATACATTTTGTACCTGTCTTCTGTTGTCACATCAGATGCACTGTCAAAAATATAAATAACCAGAATTACCAAACCATCCTTTACACATTACAGTTGAAGATAACATTATTCTTTCAAGAATGATGGACTACAATGGGCATTGACTTCTTTCAGTATGAGTTTGAATCCTCCTCACATCTGCGAGAGGTCATATCTTTAAACACATATAATTTATCAACATTTTTGTATCCCTTTGCTATGACTTCTCCAATTTCTTCGTCCATAACCTTGCATTTGGTTGAAGTGAACACAATTATATTTCCTTTATCTGCCATTTCACCTACACTTAATAAGTTTTGTTTTAGGCCTTGAATTAATAAGGTATCAACAACCCTTCTATTTTTGTTAATTATGGCTCTAACTTTTCCCAAAATATTTGTTGGAGCATAATTTGAAAGAATGACCTTACCATATTGATTTTTCTTAAGAGACTCCATATTACTCTTATCACCAGTCATGTGATGAGAACATCCACTGTCGATGTACCATTCATCCTTGTCTTTAATTTCACAAAGAGCAAGACCACATATTATCTTTTCTTCTTTATGCTTTTCAACATTAAAGTTGGTGAATCCAAATTTCTTTGGTCTTATGATATCATTTGTTTGACTTTCATGCTATCTTTGATGATTCATTGATATGTTCTTGCATTCCTTTTCTACATGCCCAAAATTTTACAAGCATAACATCTTATGTGACCAGAAAAGAGAGCAAAGGTATCATAATAACTTTGCGTCATGTTCCTTCTATTGCAATCAATAGCTTTATGTCAAAATTGGTTGCATGAAAAACAATAACCCTTAAAGAAATCTAAGTACCTGGGAGTTGACGACCTTTCTGTGTAGAGTCTATTTTTTTGTGACTAAAACAATCTGCTTCTGCAATTGGCTGCAACATGCCCATAATTATGACATATAAAGCATTAAAAATTATTGATCAAAGGATAAAATCTATTGTTACTTCTATAGTTAGGAGCGCATGATTTCCTTTGAGAATTCATGATTGTCGGTTGACCTTATGTCTCTTTCAACACTTTAGGTTTTTCATTGATATCCTTTGAATCTTTAGCACATCCTTTTGAACTAGATTCTCCTTTAACAGTTTCATGAAAACCAAGACCAAATTTAATAGGAGACCTTTGACTACTAAGAATATTATCCAAAATCTTAGTACTATCTTGAAACCTCAAGTTTTTATCCTTTTCCTCTAATTTACCTTTTAAAATATTTACCTCAACTTCCAATCTTTGGCATTGCTTCTTCATACTTTCTTCAACCCTTCTTCCTTCTTCTACTTGCTTATTCAAAGTTATAATTTCTTCTTTCAAATCATTTTCTTGTTCTTCAAATGTTTGTAGAAGTTCTTCATTCTTCTTATTTGATTTTTCTAGATCTGCTTTAAGAGATCACTGTGATTGGTTACTTCATCCTGCATCCTTTGATACTTGTCTATCTGTTTATTCAATCTAGAAATCATATCTTTGTAGATAGATTCCCTCTCATTAAATAAAATATGTTGATCTTCAACTTTAATCTTTAGATTTTCAATTATTGCTTCTAGATCCATAACATTACTTTCACTTTCATATTCACTATCTTCAACATTGCATGCACAAGGAAGTGAATCACAAGAACAACAATCAATGCCTGTTTCATCTTCTTCATTTTCTACTATACACATTTTCTGAAATATCTTCTTTCTTTGAGTAGCCTTCTTCTTTTGCTTCCTTCCCATTGTGACAGATCTCCTTCAAGCGATCAAGCTTCTTCAGAAGGACCTGCTCTAATACCAATTGTTGGGAAAAATACTGAGGGGGGGGGGGGGGGAGGGGGTGAATCAGTATTTATAACACACTGTAAACTTTTACTTTTTCTTTACTAAATTCCATACGCAACTTTAATGAACCCAACTCGTGTATACATGCAGATATCCTTAAGAAAACTTACGTATGACCACAGATCTTATTATGCAGATAATTCTTTACTTAGATCAGTGCATCATTCATTCATCATATGTTTAGTAAGCAGTAAGCATATGCAGTAAGAACAGAATAAATCATCACACATAAGAAAGACACATGAACACTAGTATTTAAGGTGGAAACCCGAGTCGGAAGAAATCCACCGATGTTGTCATCTTTGTCTTCGATATTTATTATAAAGAAAACAACTTACAATCTTGTGTTGGTGCAAACTCATACCAGCATGCAGGCACCCACCTGTAGAAGGCTGAAACCTTCTCTCTTTCTCCAACTACTACTGGAAGCAAGCTCCAACCCCCTAATCCTATTTACTAGCCACTCTTGGAAGGGAGCTACTACCC
Source organism: Pinus albicaulis (assembly GCA_034641835.2). Classification (NCBI taxonomy): domain Eukaryota; kingdom Viridiplantae; phylum Streptophyta; class Pinopsida; order Pinales; family Pinaceae; genus Pinus; species Pinus albicaulis. The sequence goes on along the minus strand of CM076583.1, from coordinate 940,562,839 downwards.
CCTGATCTCGTTTACCAGCAACCACTGGAAGGGAGCTACTACCCCCTGATCTCTTTTACCAACAACAACTAGAAGGGAGCTATGACCCCCTCACTGAAATCTCCAACCATCAGCACCATTGTAGACCACATTTCATAAATTTTCACACTAGATCACACAGCTTCAACACAACACACCTTGTAGCCCTCTTTTCATTATATTTTCAAGTTGGACCCACTCCACACATTTAAGCTCAAAGAACATACATCAAACTAAAACTTATAACCCCATCAATTCATTCATTGAATCATCAATAAAGCAACCAACCATTGATCTTTAATCATAATCAACTAGTAGCATAATCAATAATCAAACAACCTAGATCTGTATGAAGACCTCATTTATAGACAATAGTAATACAACAAAACAGATTAGAAATTTCCTTTCGCATACTTCAGCAAAACCATAGATTCCATACGCACTTTTGCTAAAATGAACCTACGTATATATGCGCTTTTCTTAACACCAACCTGCATATAGATTTGTGAATATTGTTTTTTAGAATATGGTTAGTCTCAGATCTAGATTAGAGGCTTTTAGTCAGATATCTTTTCAGTATTGTAGAACCCTTGATCATTCAGTTATCATAAAACATATTTACTCACTCATAGATCAGATTTATATATAATCAACTTAGCATCATATATAGCATTCAAGGAACCCAGATCTACATGAATACTTCATTGACAGACAACAAAAAAATAGTAGCAATAAATAGAGAACCTTTGGAATAAGCTTCAGAAACCCCTGACTTTCGTACGCACTTTTTCTGAGACAAAGCGTGTATATATGTGCTTTTACTAAGACGAACTAGCATATATATCTGTAAATGTTAATTCTATAGAATGTTTCAGATCTATAGAACTTACCCAGATTTATTCACTCCACTTTAGCAAACATGCGTCAGGTCTCAGTTCTAATCATTTCATAAACAGATCTAGAAATTCATAGTCATTTCAGGTCTAGAGATCCCATCCATCATTGTATTAATAGGTGCATTATTATTTCATATTTATCAATAAAATGTAACCCATTCCATGTAGATATACTTCAGAGTGAATTATTCATTAATACCCATACTCATGCACACCTTTGCACTACAATCTCCTTCTCCTTATATAGATTTAGCATTTACCAATAACATGAGTCAAAACCACACAATTGCCAATGACATTCTTGGATGGATCAAATAGACGACACAACGCTCAATATTGTGGGCTAATACCATGGTAATGCCCCTTGGTATCATAATTTTAGATTGCAAAAGGCATATGCAACTTTTCTTCTTCGTACCTGCGTGTATACGCGACTTCTCTTCATAAAAACTATGTATATACTAATTCTGAATGTATACACGGGTTGCCTTCATAAAGGTAGCATTTACATTGCCTCCATACGTGGGTTGCCTTCATCAAACCTATGTATACATTGAGAAATATTTCCTGTTTCATTTCTTTAGCACATACTGGAATTCCTTTCTATGTATGTGAACTAACATGTAGAAGCATAATTTTTACATATTAAACAAATAGGTTGCTATCAAAAGGAAACTCATCAAGTAGGTTTCCATCAAGGACAACTTCATCAAGTAGGTTGCTATCAAGGACAACATATTGCATCATATTTCCAACAAAATATAATTTTCCATCTAAATTTTTTGTTCTCACAGGACCACATAGATCAGTACATATCAATTCCAATGGATGTGATGCAAAATTTTCTTTTGTTTTAAATTCAACTTTTGTCTGCTTGCCGTGCTGACAGGCCTCACATAATGTGTTGAAAGATTTTGATATTTTTTGCATTTCTCGTATTGCTTCCTTTTTTCTTATCCTAACAATATTGTCAAAGTTTATGTGACCCATTCGTTTGTGCCATAACTATCTTTCATCTTCTTTAGCTAGTGGACATACTTTAGTTGCTTCATCCAAAACATATATATCGTTTGGATCTCGACTTTTTGTAGCCACAATTTTACCATACCTTCCTTTCCTAATTTCACATTTTGTGGAGTTGAATAGCATTGTGTGTCTTTGATCACACATTTGTCCAACACTAAGCAGATTGTGATTCATGTTTTCAACCAATAGAACATTCTTGGCTAGAACATCTTTTCTTCCGAGAGTGACAGTACCTAATCCTATAACATTTGAAGATCCATAATTTCCAAAGGATACAGTTCCATCCTTCATCTCTTTCAAAGATAAAAATTTCTTTCTATCTCCATTCATATGCGTTGAGCAACCGCTATCAACATACTGCACATATTTGTTGTTTTGAGCCTTGAGAGCAAGAGCAAAATTATTGGTCTTCTTCTTCTTCCATGTCCGTTCGTTCTATGGCTTCAAAGTTTCTTCTGGAGGATTTTCAAGTCTGTAGTCTCTGGCTATGTGTCCAAAGTTTCGACGTTTGTAACATTCCATATTATTTCTTAAATGTTCAAATCTATTGATGTTTTGTTTAGCCCTGGGAGGTTCATATTTGACATATCTACTAGAATTTTACTGGTTCCTAGGGTACATGCGACATTCTACATATTTATGACCAAATTTTCCACATAAATAACAATAGCCATGAAAAATATGTTCGTACCTGGATGAAAATCTTTGTCAGGGAATTTTCTTCCAAGGTTTTTCATGCGAATATTGTCCAATGAAGTCTACATGCATGTCAGATCTCATAGATTCATTGTATTTTTTTCAATAAGGTCCTGCTTCTTCTTCTTGTAACTGAGGCTAGTTCTGTCATTTTAAGATCGTTGATTGTTGATGAGTTCTTCCAATTCCCTCGAGATGTTGGCATAGTTTTGGACAGTTTTCCCCTTCTTCACTTCCTTACACAGCGAGACTACTTCAGCTTATAATGCTTCCCTTTCTTGGTTGATTTCTTCCAACTTCTTTTGAAGTGACTCTTCAATACATTTGTGTTCTTCAACTTCAATTTTGAGACCCTGAACTTGTTCTTCAGGAGTATTGGAATGGATCTTCTTAGCCTTGAGCTCTTTTATAAGCCTGATTGCCTCAGAAAATTATTTTATGGTCAACCCTTCTTCTTCATTGTTTGATACCTCTTGTGTATTGTGCTTGGCCATAAACAATACTCTCTCATTGGCTTCTTCTTCACTGTCACCATTTTCATCAAATGATGAGCTATCTTCTTTAGAGAGAAATTTCCTTTTGAATCCTTTCTTTTTGCCTTTCTTATTGAATTTCTTAAAGCCTTTCTTTCTTTTGAGTTGCCATCACTTATGTTCAAACATTTTTCTGCGAAATTCCCAACCTCACCACAACTGAAACATATCAATGGAAGTTTACCTTTGAATTTTCCCTTACCAATTTTTATTTTTCTCGTAAAGTAAGCATTTTCTCCATCTGAAAGACATTCTTCATCATCTTCCTTTTTTTCTCACTGGAAGGTGTAGGTCTTTGGCTTTGAAGGTTGTTTGTCCTTATTGGTTTTCTTATATGCAACGAACGCAATTTCGAGATGCAAAGTACCCTCTTCTTCATCAAGTCTCATTTCATATGCTATGGGAACTCCATGTAATTCCTCTTTGTTGAGTTTGTCTAGATTTGCACTATATTCTAAGACTGATACCTTTGGGTTGACTCTCCTTGGTAACGTTCTAAGAATATTTCATATAATATTATTCTCGTTAACAGGCCATCCCAATCCTTCTAGAGTGTTGGTTATTTCATCAACGTGTTGGAAGTATGGAACAATGTTGTTATGTTCTTTCATTCTGAGTTGCTCAAATTTTTCTCTGTAGATTTGAAGCTTTGCTTCTTTGAAATTTGAGTCACCTGCATATATATTCTCAAGCTTGTCCCATAAATTTTTTGGTGATTTTACAACCCAAAAACTTATGATAAGCAGATTCAATACCGTTTTCATCTGCGGTTGGTGTAAATCCATTTTGAACAGTGTCCCATACTTTGTAACCTTGCACCAAGAGATAGACCTCCATTCTTCCTTTCCAGAGTGCATAATTATTTTCATTGAACAGAGGCACACCATTCTTGGTATGCTCCTTGAACTCCTTCTAGCTGTTAAACTACTATTGAAGGAACCAAGCTCTGATACCAATTATTGGAAATACTAAGAGAGGGGGGGGGGGGGGGGTGAATCAATATTCCTTTCAATTAGTATTATTATTAATATTTCATAGAATTATTTAATCTTCAATTATTATCATTGTTTGTATAATGATAGAAGTAAAAAAAGGAAAAAAAAATGCACATATTTTTTAAGGTGGAAACCCCCTCCCGGACAAAAACCACTTGAATGCTTTTCTAATAATTCTTCAATATTCAACTCCAATTGAAAATAAAGTTCCAACTTCCTAGAATCTAGAAAATAATTCTTCTCCAACTCCCACTGGATGGACGCTCCAACGCCCGATATTCTTCAGTAGTCAATTGAACGGATGCCCCAACACCTAATGAGCTACAACTCACCCTACCACCATCCTACCACCCTGAATTTTTCACAGGCTTGAACCTTTTGGTGACTTCATGCACCAGCCTAGCACCACCCTACCACCCTATAGAATAATAAAAGAAGAATGGACTCCCATACCAGGTAAAATGTTCCACTGTACAATGATATAGAATGATGTAAAAGAAGAAGACACACTATACCATAACCCAAACTATGACACAACCACCTAATGATGATCCTATACCTCCCGATACTTCCTCTTCAATTCTTGGAAGATAGACACTTGTACAAATTTTACAATGATGTTTTTACGATGACTCAGTACAATGATACCTTTACAATGACTGTATGCAGTGCTGCCCACTTGAAGACTTCATGTGGTGAACTTCTTGGTGTTGTTCTGCACCTTGATTGATGCTCTTGTCATGCTACCCTTTCTCACTCTTTAGAACATTAGATCATGCATTGAGTCTTAAATTGATGAATATATAATACTTTCAAAAATTCTTCAAGGAAATACCCATGACATGATAATAGAAAACTTACCTTATCCTGCAGAGCATATGTGAGTGCCAAACAAAAAAAAAACAAATTATAATACAAAGAATCTAATGCTATTAAGAGATGAACATGCATATACAGAATATACTTACCTGGAGCTTACCTCTTCTGCATCATTTTGCTACAACTTTCTTTGACTTTCTTCCCTAGAAAGTTTGGTCCTTTGAAACCCTTGACAGTACATGATCTAGCTTTTTCTTGCATTGTAAGAGCTTGATATTGAATCATATGTATCTCTATTATTTCAAATCCCCAATATGTGATTTTAGGTCTTGTAGTAGCCCTCTGAGTCTTATTTCCAATGCCACAGATCTGACCTAATTTGGATTCTTCAAGGCAAACGTAAACCCAATCTCTCACAATGACCTAATTATGGACTACTTCAGTAGAGAGAACTTGTACGGCGTGCCACGTGTCAATTTTTCCTCCTTCAACTCTGAAATTGCTACACATAAAACTATAGTCTATGCAATATCCATAAATGTTTACAGAATTCCAATCCAATGGTTGGAGAGAGAGTTATGACGATTTTCCCAAGGTCACCTCTTTGAGATGAAGTTCGGGAGCCTGCAAAAAACCTAACTTCCATAGATTATATATCTAAAAATGTTGCGAAGCATGATTTGAAATTTTTACATGAGCTTCCTCAGGATTTTAGTTTCACATGATAAAAATTTCAGCTTCTGAACCTTCGTAGAAAAAACGTTATGGCAAAAATTCCATGGTGATCTATTTCAAGTAGCGAAATCCCTACATGAGGAGGATATGAGGATCAAAATTTATATACATGCTTAGGTTGAGAGGGTATTCAACAAGTGAATGTGGGAGGGATTTTAGGAGCTTAAAAATTATTAATTATTGATTTTTCAATGAGCACAACCAATGATTAGAGTCATGTTAGAACCCCATGGGTTTTTAGCCCACTAACTGGGTTTACTAACTTCAAACATGAATATCTCTCAAACCGTGAATAATTACATGGAGAGCCATATATCAACGAAAACATCTCGACAAGTAGAAACCATAGAAAATATCCCTGACTCAGAATATAGTAATTTTTTAGGTAAAAATTCCCATTCAAGATCAAGGTAGCCCCTGGTACTGCTTGGGTTGACATCAATGACAACCAGTGATCAACAATTCATGTCTATCACAAAGCCTTATAGGAATCTGAATTTCGTTCTCATTTTTATAAAATTTTCCGAGTCATGTTGCATATCAACCAAATAATATTTAATGAGACAGCCCCCAAGATTTCTAAAGAGGCGAATTCAGACATTATACCTATAGCCAGATGGTTTGGAGAAGAAAATTTTACTTATATCAGAGTTTTCGAGAGTTTTGCATCTCCCCTGTTTTGCCCTATTATGTCCCAAACAAACTTTTGGCCGGGGAGATTGCATACCAAACAGTAGGAAATGGTATAACCAAGCATCTAAAGGATATGAAAAAACATATTTGGCCTACATTTCTAGCATAGTGTAGTGCCTTTTCTCTTTTTGATATGGGTCATGTAGCTAAGGAGATCCAAAATATTACCTCTTTGAATCTGCCTTTTACGCCAGGAGGACAATATGACCCCAGCAATGTAATCCAATATTTTACTACTGCTCTTAAAATTAGACAGTTCATGCATGAGAAAAATTATTTTGATGATTTGTTTGAAAGGACAGAAAAAATTTCAGAGGTATTGAACATAGCATCCAACAGACTTAGTGTAGCAGATATCAAATCTTTCCATGAATACAGAAATAAAAGATTGGAAACGGCCCCATTGGACCTGTTGCACATTAGGGGAATTTTAAGGTATAAAATGGGCCTCCTAAGGAAATTATAAAATAATAGTGGAAATAATAAAATAATATTTGATTACATCATCAAATTTTGGAGGGAAAATTAAAAAAAAAAAACTCATATTTTCAACTTATCTCCCAAAGTTTTCACTCAAATTTCGAGCTGGAGTACTCTTTGGATGCAAAATTTAATTCCTCATCCAAGGATTACCCATGTTGCATACTTTTGATGGATCCTGCTACACGAAAAATAAGAAATACATGAAGAACGTGATTTCAATCACATTTTTTCATGTATTTCTTATTTTTCATGTAGTAGGGTTCATCGAAATTATGAAACATGGGTACTTCTTGGAAGAGGAATTAAATTTTACATCCAACGAGTACTCCTGCTCGAAATTTTAGTAAAAACTTTGGGAGATAAGTTGAAAATACGAGTTGAAAAAGTAGTTTTATTATTTTATTATTTTTTAATCTTTTTACCCTTATAGTTAAAATATGGTGAATCATCCCCCATGGTTGACATCATCATCTTGAATCCTATTGGTTCTTATAAAGTTTATTTTTGTTGTACATTTTTCTTAGGAGGCCCATTTTAGACCTCAGAATTCCCCTAATGAATAGAGGAAAATAGTGATCCAACTCATAGTTTCAACCTAGATGATGATTCAAAATATATGTATGAAGATGAGTCCCAGGAGAAATCAGTTCCAGATTCAGAACATTCCAAACATGAGTCCCAAGATTCAGATCATTCTAAAAATGAATCTGAAAACAAAGATGAAAGCCCTGATAAAATAATTAAAGATGTAATTAAAGGAATTGACACATGTGCTGAGAAAATAACTGGTGAAGCTAGTTTAGAAAAGGCATCTTCTAAATAGCTTTAGGAAGTTTAGTATACACCTAAGAAGACATCAAGATCCCAAGAGGATCATTTAGGAAAAGAATGGCATAAGTTTACTGAAAAACTTCAGATACCACCTAATCATAATCTTGAAGGATCATCAAGCTTTCATACTCCTAAACAGATTCAAAAGTTACCAAAAATAGAAATAGCACTTCAACAAACTCTAGGTGTTCAAGATCAAGAAATCATCCCGACCTTCCCTACTGAAGAAATTGTTTTGAATATTGAAGAGATACCTCCGTTGGACATTTTCTACAGTGCAAATCATAAATTTTTAGTGAAGAAGAGAAGAAGAAGAAGAATTGATGAAACAATGACACCCCTTTATAATGAGTCACAATATATTGTTTGGAAATACACTCTCATCAATCCAACTAAGGATCTTACTAAAATTTCACAGTTTACAGGAGCATATGAAAATTCTACAATTGATAAAGCAACAAAAGTGCAACTTCTGCTTAGAAAAAAAGAATAAAGAGTCTAAGTGCTAGAAAAAAAACCAGAACAAGAGAAACACAATGCCAATAAGTAAGCTGAAATGCAAATGGCACAGTCCAGAAAGTATTTGAAAGGTTGAAATTGCATCATCAAGTGCACATCTCTGAAAAATATGCACAGATAGAAGCAGCAATGGACAAGCTCAAGAATCAACCTCAAACAAAAAAATTCATTAAAGAAGCACTTGAATGCAATTCGCAGTTGAAACAGGAGCAAGAGAGTTTTTGCCAACAAATCTCTGCTACTAACTCATACTGTGAAAAAAGTAACATATTGATTCAACAGGTGGCAAACATAAATTTGGAATGTGAAAGGAATGATAAGAAAATTTCTGAATTTATTTCTTGGCAAGAATCTGAGGAAGGGAAGAAGGTTGATCTCCCAAAGATTGAAAAATATCATAAGGATATTTTATTCAAATATTGGGAAATGCAATTAAAGTAAGCATAGAAAGCGACATCAAAGGCAGCCAACATAGCAAGAAAAATCATTGAGTCTGTCAATGAACAACCTCAAAATGCCAAACTTATTGAAGAGTGTATAGCTGAAGCAATTCCAGAAGTCAATCTATTAGAGAAGGAGTGGAAGGAAAGCGTTGAGAAATGGGTAGAATCAATTAAGAAGATAACTAAATATGATCCATAAAATTACTGGTATTTCTTGATCGGACCACATAACCAATGTATAACTCTACGCTCCTTAACTGTTTCCATGAGAAAGATGATGCTAGCACTTTAAAATGTCGTATTCAAAGGAAAAGTGAGATCCGAAATCACTCAGCTGACTCAACTGAATCCAATGATGGATATTTGCAAGCTCAAAGACCAAGTGACAAAAAGACTTCCACCTAACTAAGCACCCTTGTCATTTTTAATTTTTATATTTTAGTTTAGTTTACTTATTCTGAGTAAGTTTGTATGAAACCTCCTCGGCTTTTTGTGTAATAATCTATCTTTGACTTATTTATTTTAGTATTTAAACCTCTCATTCATTTAGAGAGGGGTCCATAATTTTATCAAAAAACAATTTGCGAAATCTTGTACTTCTGTACTTTTGTGAATGATTTTGACATAATATATGGAACAGGATCTACTTTTTGAAAATTGGAATAAGCTTTACAGAAATTTCACTTTTTTACTCTTAAAGTATATTTGGATTGAGAAGAAGCAGGTCAATATTTTGGATTTCATGAAAAGAACTTGCCATATCTCGTACTATTATCTTTATGATTAGGTCTTGATTATGAGTTTACAGTAATTTCTCTTTATATTGTGATATGTATGAAATTTTATTTACAGATTATCATTCATGCACTTTTGTACAATATTTCAGCTTTAATTCCTTACCAAATACATAAAGCAATCGATATATTGGATATATTTTACATAATTATTTTGACTAAGTATTTAGTCAAAATAATTATCTTACATGATTTTTTCTATAAGATATATTTATTAGATCGCATTGATGGTAACTCTTCCCAGGTTATTTATTAAGTTAGATAAATAGATGCATGTGTTTGTTACTTAGATTATTTTCATTAGTATAAAGTCATTTTTCATTTCACCTTGTATCAAACCCATCATCATCATATCAATTTATTTGCCGGGAAATTGGTCCCATTATCCCCAGTCGGAGCCACTATGCCAAACAGAAAAGGAGTTGCTTTAAGGTCCGGACCAGGTGGTTATCACCCATTTTGTTGCAACAGAATTCTGGGGCTTCAAAATTTTGGTGTTAGAAGGACAATAAATTTTGAATGGCAAGGAAAACTAATAAAAATTCTAAAATCCATCCTAATATTCGTTCTCCCTCTAAATCCCCTCCAACTTCTGGATCCCCATCTGGAATTACTATTTTCAGATCAGAAATTGAACAATCTTCTCCAAAATCTCCTAGTAGTCTCAAAGATTATTTTCTTCAAATTATAAATCTGAATCACCAGAAGTTTAGACTCTAATAGAGAAGTTAGAAAAAATCTCTATTTCAAATGAAAAACCTGCAATTTCTCAACCATCTGGAGAAATTGTTTCATCTGTGTTACAACCTAGAAGAATCTTGACTCGTTCTATAAGTGAGAAAATTGGAGTTCCTCCTTTGGAATTTCCCATTAATTCTTTTTTAAATAATACCAAGAAATCTAAATCAAAAAAATCTATTAGTGATATTTTATCCAATTCCTCATCTCAAATCCATTCACTTCCCCCGCACGTTACAACTGCTCTCATTCAAACTACTGGGTCTAGTTCTTCTAGTTTAGGTAGTCAACCTGCCTCTTCTTCCACTGACATCCCTTTCATATCCTCATCCATCCATACTATTACAATCATGGTAGGAAAACAACCACCACCACATATACAACCATGGAATAATCCAGGTGTTGTACAAATGTCAGGTCCTCTTCACCCACTTCCTAAGCATCCTGAAATATGGTTTCCCAAATTTGATGTTGATGATGGACTACCAACAGAAGAACATCTTCAAAATTATATGTTAGCCATCAGTTTAAATGAATTCATTGAAGAATATTGTGTAGTTACATTATTTCCATATACTCTTATAGGATCTATAGGATCCTGGTATTTTTCATTACCCCCTCGCTTTATAAATAGTTGGGATATGTTTGAAGAACAATTCTTTGCTAATTTTGGAGATGATAGAACCATCGCATCACTCATTAATGAACATCCAATATTAAGGCTAAACAGGGAGAGAAGATCAAAGACTTCAATTCTATATGTAATAAATTACTCAATAAAACATCTATTGCATCAGTTCCTAGTGCTTATGTTCAAATTGAGTGGTATATATCTTCTCTTCCCTCTAATATTCCTTTTTTATAGATAGAGAAAAATTATCTACGTTAGCACAAAACATGAAAGAAGATTTATCCATGGAAAAATGCATAGTTTCTCTTTATAAAAAGAAAAGCTCTCAAGAAGATAGAAAATCCAAGAAAGTCTCTTTCAAAGATGATTCTAAGAAAAAGCCACCAAAAGATCCTTTTGTTGTAGAAGGGCTCCAGAAACTACTGAAAACCATGACAAATAAAATGGTAGATATCAAAAAATAAGTTGCTGAAAACTCCAATACTAAGAAATATTTCAAATATTTCAAGAGAAATCAGTCTTCTAGTTCTCAGCCACCCAACACTATATCTAATGTTGAATCTGACCTAGAAACATAATATGAATAAACTAAGGAAGAAGAAACTGAATAAGAGGAAACATTTGAACTAAATGGCATGTGGGACTTTATCCTTCCAAATGAAGAACAACAAGAAGTTTTTCCTGTTACTACTAGAAGCAAAAGACCTGCTGAATTTAGCCAGCCAAGTCAAAATCTGAAAACTTCAAAGGATAAATAAGTTAATAAGAAATATTATTCTAAGGTTTCACAGGCTATTCCACCTTCAACAAATTCTCCATCTACATCAAAAACCTTGGTAGTTTCCGACACCATGGAATATAATATTGTTGAAGATATGAAGGAAGTAAAGGAAAATATTTCAGTACATGAACCTACCAAATTGAAACAACAACAGAAGATATTTCTTAGAGAACTCAATGCAGTTCCTGCTTCACCACTAGCCAATGTTGTTATATATCCGGCTGTAAAAGGTTCAGGCAAACCTACTACTTCTTCAGATAAGGTCTATCCTTTAGATGCTATCCTTATAGGTGATAGATCTAATTCACATACACCTCCTTTTCTTCTAACATACAAAATTTACAACAGGAATCCTCACAATTGTTTGATTGACTCAGGAGCTTCTTCTAATATAATGCTAACAACATTTTGTGCTAAGTTGAATATCACTCCTCAAAAATTTGTTGTTCACATAGTACAACTTGATAGAACCAAATTTGAATTCCTAGGGGAAATAAATTCAGCAACCCCAGTATACGACTTTCTTTGAATCCCAAAGTTAGTCAAATTATTGATATTTTAGTAGCTGATATTCCAAAATTTTATGGCCTAATTTTGAGTAGAGATTGGTCGGAAAAACTCCATGGATATTTTTCTACAGATTGGTCTCACATGTGGTCACCTTATAATGGAAAACCAAATCAAATTTGAGTTGACCGTGAAAAACACATGAAATATACAGTAACTGAATTTGAAGGTGACAATGAGCCAGTAGCATTCACCAACAATATTATTGGAAATTACTTAGTTGAATCATTTTTAGTGAACTTTAACACTAAAAAATCTCCCTTCTTTGACAATCTTGTCATTTCACAAATTGAAAACTTCTCACAAACATATCTTTCCAAATGTAAAAAATTTGTAAATAAAGTAGTAGTAAAAAATCTGTTTTGGACTTTGTACTTTGGTGGTTCCAAATCTAACGATGTTGCAGGAGCTGGTTGTAATATAATTAGCCCAAAATGAGAAAATATAATGTTATATTGCAGATTATAATTCGAGTGTACAAATAATAATGCAAAATATGAAGCATTGATACAAGGATTGTATAAAGCAATTAGTCTTGATGTGAAATATTTTTAGGTATTTGGAGACTCATAGATCACTATTAAACAGGTAAGAAACATTATCCACTGCCTTTCTAGAAATCTTAAACACTATCAAACATTAGTTCATGATCTCAAAGATCATTTTTTGGCACTTAATATTTCCCCTATTCCCAGATTGCAAACTGCCAGTGTTGATCTATTAGTTAATGTTGGATCAAAACTCATACCATCTGAATATTTTAGTCCAGAAAAATTCTCCATTGAATTTATTTTTATACAATCCATTCCTGAAAATGTCACCAATTGCCGATCTTCAATGACGATTATGATATAGTTGATTGATTGACATCAGAAGGGTCATATGATGATAAAATCTTAGATGAAAATGACCATGACCTCTAGTTAAAGAAAAAAATTCAATAAAATCCAATACCCAAATTTGTGTTTAAGTTGGATTATTTGTATTTTCTTAGGGATATATTTAAGAAGATAACTAATGCCAAAATTCAAAGTTCAAGTTTGAACTTTGAATTCGTGAACCTCGGTACTGATGACAAGCCACAAAACATCAATCTAGGTCTCAGTTTACCTCCTCATGAAATATCATCATTCATTCAGTTGCTGAAGAAATACAAAGGAATCTTCACATAGGATTACTCTGATCTCAAGACTTATGATACCTCTGATATAAAACATGCTATACCTATGATCTCAAATGATAAACCAGTACAACATAAACTAAGGAAAATCCACCTGAACCTTGAAACTAAGATAAAATCTAAACTGAACAACTTCTCAAGGCTAAGATCATCTTTCCTGTTAGACATTCAAAATGGGTTTCCAATCTAGTGCCTGTTAGAAAGAAGAATGGTGATATTTTAAAATGCATAGATTTTATAAATCTAAACAAAGCTTGTCTAAAGGATAAATTCTCACTGCCAACCATGGAAAAGGTATTGAAAATAGTAGTTGGTTCCGAGCTTATGTATTTTCTTCATGGATTTTCAGGATATAACCAAATCCTAGTACATCAAGATGATAGATTGAAGACTACGTTTAGAACAAAATGGAGAACATATACCTATCAAAAATTGCCTTTTGTTTTAATCAATGTAGGTGCCATATTTCAAAGAGCTATGGACAACTTTTAAAGGGCTCATTAATAAATTTGTTGTTATTTACTTAGATGATATCACTATTTATTCCAATAAAATAAGTAGCCATTTGAAATACCTTAAACAATTTTTTGAATGATGTATGAAAAATGGGATTTCACTAAATCCAAAAAAGTATTATTTTCTTTGAGCGAAGGTAAGATTTTAGGATTCGTTGTATCAAAAAAGGTTATTTATATTGATCTAGAAAGAATTAGAGAAATTGCGAAAATCTCTTCTCCCCACAATAATAAATCAATGCAGTATTTATTGGGTCAAATAAATTTTATAAAAAGGTTTGTTCCTGATTTTCACAAATAGTTTTTCCCTTACAATCCATGATAAATAAAAATTCGATATTTAAATGGGGTCACATTGAAATGGAATCATTTAAGTTAATCAAACAAGCTGTCATCAATGCTCTCTCTCTGGTCACTCCTGACTTTTCAAAACATTTTGTATTATATACATTCGCCTCAGAAACATCATATGCATCTTTTTTAACGCAACTTAATGAAGAAAAAATTGAAGCACCTATTTCTTTCTTAAGTTCAAATTTACAAGGTGTTGAATTGAACTATTCTCTTGTTGAAAAACAAGCATTTGTTGTCTGTAAAGCAGTAAAACATTTTAGGCCATTTCTCCTAAAAACTCACACCAAAATCATAGTTCCATTTTCAACAACAAAACAATTATTGATGCAAAGGGAAGTGGGAGAAAAAATGGCCAATTGGGTAACTGCTTTACAAGAATATGATGTAGAAATTAGACCACCTAAAATTGCTAGGGGTCAAGGTTTTTGCACAATGTTGGCTAGAACATCTGATTCACCAATAGAAGAAGATCTAGGTAATGATATACAGATTGTTAGTATGAATCTTTTGTCAAAGTGTGTGAAAAAAAACCACTTTAGCTATGCCTAACTTATAGCCCTAACATCAAATATGGCTTCTAATATCTTCAGATCTGCAGTTAGTTGATAAAAAAAATGCTGCAAAAATCCAGATCTATGCATAAAAAGACATTAAGCAGTAAAAATAAGGTTTTTCTCCATGCATCCAATAGACAATACAAGAACAATATTTTTGAAATAATTTTTATATTAAGGGCACCTGAGAGGAAAACAAGAAAGGTGTTTCCAATTCTCCTCAATGGGAAGGGTTCTTGAAAGTCCTCAGTGCTTCAGATCTAGCATTTCTCTCTCTTGTTGGTGTAGAAAACCCAGACAAACATAGAACTCAAAGGGAGCTCACAAAGCAAATTATGGAGAATGTGACAATGATAATGGCTCAAAGTCAAAGCAAGAGCATAGATCTAGAGTGATCTAATGGGCAAAAAAAGGTGACAAATGAATGGGAAAACCCTTCTATTTATAACAAAATATTGGGTCATTCTAGATCTTGGTGCATGATTAAAATAATATTAACCAAATGATCTGAAATCGTGAGAACAAAGAATTTCTCATACAGAGATTGACTGTAGAGGGCATTCACCGGATATTTCACCTTTACTAGAAAGGATGAATCCGGAGGCTACCTGGCCCTTCTACAGACTCTGCCTAAAGAAATAAAATGTAATCACTAATGATCTTAATCAATGAAAGTATTTGTTTTTAAGTTCAAAGTATTCATTGATCTGTTTTTATGTGTGAATAAGCAAGAATATATGTTCTGCAGTTGAAGTGTAGAGGTTTGATGATAAAATAACAAGTTTTGTTTACTGTATAAACTTGTTTTGGAAAAGCATGCTTATGAAAATTTACTGTTTAAACTATTAGAATCTGGAAATAAACAACCAAAATATACAGAGTGACAGCAGATATTTGTTTAAGCGGTTCACCCCTCTCTTGGGCTACCTCCGCTGGGTCCAAAAGCCTCTAATTAGGCTCAGTCCTCCTTTGATTAAATGCTGAAATGAGATTACATCTGTATAAAAGCCTCTAATGGCAAAATAGACTGCTAAAACAGATTCAGAATATCCAAATCAGTCTAAAATGACTACAAATTCACCTCCATTGGATGAAGGTAGTCCAATGCAGCTCTCTTTCCCTTTGGCCCTAATGGCTCCACGATCAAAAGCACTATAAAATTCGCAGATAGAATGCCCTGATGGCTCTGCAGACACTTCCAACAGCTCCAGAATGATCTCTACCCCCAAAATAAATAAAAAATTCGTCTCAAAAGACCTCTCCTAGCCAAAGTTATGCCACATTTACTAACTGCCAGTTTGACCTTGAAAAGCTCCACTAATTGTGGAGAGACTGCAGATAAGGCCACTAAAATAGTAAGCGGCGCCAAAGTGGGCGGAGTCTCCAACTTATCCGCGCGGTTTAAGGCTGGTAATAAATATTACGGTTTCCAAAAGCTTGCATTCACATATGCGTCGGAACATTGGTATAACGTTCACATATTTAACGGTAAACATTATTGCAAACGGTTAACAACAGTTCAACTGTAACTCTGCTCCACCTTTGAAATCACGTGTTTTCAAACATAACACGTTTCCTGCTCAACGTAGCCACCATTAAAAGCACACCCACGTGCCTTTTGAATTACACGCTGCCACTTATAACCTTTGACATTTTATAACATACGTTGGTTCACACCATATTACACCCTTTAAACCATACATATTACAACCTTTGTTATAACATAGTTTTTAAAAAAACTAATATATGGTATTTTAATTAATTTAATTAAAATTTTTTAATATTTAATTTATATATATATAACTTTAATATAATATATGATTTTTAAAATCAAATAAAATATTAAATATTTATATATATATATATAAAACATTAATATAATTTTAATTAAAATAAAAAAAAATTTCCACACATAGAATTAAAAAATTTCCTTTCAAAATTGAAGGTTATTGGGCGATTTTAAAGTGCAACAACTTCTTCATACGGCGTCGGATTTGAGTGCCGTTCGCGGCATTGGGATCGTATCGACGAGCACTTTCCAGTCGATCTATTTTGGAGCAATTCTGAGCAACTTCATTTTTGAGCATTTTTCTTCAAGAGACTTGATCTCCTGATCACACCTCCCAAATGGGAAGCTTTTGGACCCTCAAAAGCTTTCTGATTACTGAAACTGATGATGTGGAGATTGATTCTCCACTCTTCCACCCTTGAACAACTGAAATCTACCCGATTTCATCAACTGAAGCTTTTGAGAAAATGATAACCTGTCTCTGGAATCAACTGATCTACCATTGCTAAGATTGACTGAGTCATGATGCAAATGATTAAAATTTGCAGAACAGCAATTGTACTTTGCAGAAAATAAACTTTCTCTACATTGATCAAACTTTCCAGAAGACTTAAAACAACCTTCACCTTGCAAACTTTTCCCATGGCGAATTGTACCATTCTGAAACCAAATTTTTCCCATGCTGAATTTTGTGTCCTTCTTGTTGCTTGCACTGCTTTGCTTTGACACTTCATTCACTACATTGGCTGACCCAAAAGGCAATTTACGCAACATAACAACATCTTCTTTCAAAGACAAACTGTTATCAGACTGAAACAAATTATTAGCAACATCATAAAATGGCAAATGCTCAAAATCTGGTCGTTTCAACATCAACAAAGTTAGACTTTGACTTGCATTAACCAGTCTCTTCGATTGACCTGCATGGAGTAAAGAAGATTCCATCTTCTTCTTGTGAGCTCTCACAATGTACTCTTTACCATATTTGAACAAATGATACTTGTTTTCATGACGATGAAAGATGGCCTTCCTGTCAAATAAATAAGGACTTCCCAAAACAATACCTGAGATATCAAGCGGCACCACATCAAGTTCCACTGTGTCAAAAAAGTGTGCAGTTATTGCAAAGCGCAATATGCACTTTCTTGAAACCTGCAAATTAGCATCCTTGCATATCCATCCAAGTGGATAAGGCTTCGGATGTGGAATGGTCTCAAGTTTCAGCTGCTTGACCAAATCTTCAGAAATAAGATTCGCTTGTGACCCACTGTCAAACAGTGTGTCAATTTTTGTATGTTTGGAAATTACCCTCACATGGAAAAGCTCTATTCTCCTCTTTTCATCATGAGTATCTTTGTGACAATTCAAAGAGCTAGAACTAGGAATTGTGTCTTGCACCACTTCTTTCCCCTTAGTGTTCTTTAAAACCATGCCTATGCTTTTTGTCTCATCTCCTGAGTCTGACCCTAAGTCTTGCTCAACTTTTGCAACAGTTTTCTCCTTTTCTTTGGTCTTGTTTTTGTTCTTGAATTTTTCTGGTTTCAGTTCAGGATGAAGCTTCCAACAATGATCTTCATCATGACTAGTCTTCGAACAGTTCTTGCAAAAGAACTTTCCTTTGTCATTTCTTGAATTTGCAACTCTCTTCTTTCCTTTGTTTTTAAAAGTACTATCCTCATCAAAAGCATCAAAAGCATTCTTTCCTCTAGCTTCTAAATGTGTAGCCTGCACACAGACTTCATCTAAGCTGGTAGGATTAAACATTAGGATAGTATGTTGCAGATAATTGTGCAAACCTCCTATGTATTTCAACAAGGTATCTTGACTTTGTAAGTCTACTCCAAGTAGAAGTGCTCTCCTTCTAAACTCTTGGGTATAATATTGCACATTTTGACCCTTAAGTTGCATAAAATTTTGCCAATTCATGATTGCTTTCTGAATATGAGCAAGAGGATACAACTGTTTCTTAATGGCTGTAATAAACTCATTCCATGTTAGAGTTATTTTACCATGCTTTTTAATCTCCTCTCTAGTCTTGGCTTCCCACCAAACCAAAGCTGCTCCATCCATTCTCAAAGAGGCTAATTGAATTTTAGTGTCATCATCATGCAAATTCTGAACTCTTAGATAGACTTCCAGCTGTCTAATCCAGTTATCCAATTTCTCTGCATTAACATCACCATTAAACATTGGCAACTCAAACTTTACATCAAGCTTCAAAAAAGGATTTTTAAGAGATTTTTTTGATTTGTGTGACTGATTAACAGAAGTTGAAGAGGATGATGTGGAGGAAGAGGATGACGATGGAGATGAAGGATCACCATTTCCTCCATTCCCTTTCTTAGACTCATCTTTGTCTTTCTTCCCTCCTGAAGAACCTCCTTCTTCTCTTTGGTTTCTAGACCCTTCTCCAACAGTCCTATCATTTCTCTCCTGGTATAGGATCCTAACCATCTCAGTCAAGTCCAAGAAAGCTTTTCTAAAGACTCTTTCTTCTTCCTTGGGATCCATTTCCTGATGTACTTCTCCCTCTCTGGATGACATGCTTGTGGCTGATTCTAAGGCTATGGAGGATGAAATGGAAGGTGGATGTAATGGCACTCTAGCCCTCCTTGGTTGAGGATTAACTTATTCTCTAACCAATTAACCTTCCCCTCTTTGCAGTTTCAGCCTAGTAAGCATCAAATTTTGCAGACTTATACAATTTACTTGCACAAATTTCACAATCTCTTAAGAAAAACCTTGAGCTCTGATACCAACCTGATCTGAAATCGTGAGAACAAAGAATTTCTCATACAGAGATTGACTGTAGAGGGCATTCACCGGATATTTCGCCTTTACTAGAAAGGATGAATCCGGAGGCTACCTGGCCCTTCTACAGACTCTGCCTAAAGAAATAAAATGTAATCACTAATGATCTTGATCAATGAAAGTATTTGTTTTTAAGTTAAAAGTATTCATTGATCTGTTTTTATGTGTGAATAAGCAAGAATATATGTTCTGCAATTGAAGTGTAGAGGTTTGATGATAAAATAACAAGTTTTGTTTACTGTATAAACTTGTTTTGGAAAAGCATGCTTATGAAAATTTACTGTTTAAACTATCAGAATCTGGAAATAAATAGCCAAAATATACAGATGAACAACAGATATTTGTTTAAGCGGTTCACCCCTCTCTTGGGCTACCTCCGCTGGTCCAAAAGCCTCTAATTAGGCTCAGTCCTCTTTTGATTAAATGCTGAAAATGAAATTACATCTGTATAAAAGCCTCTAAAGGAAAAATAGACTGCTAAAACAGACTCAGAAGATCCAAATTAGTCTAAAATGACTACAAATTCACCTCCATTGGATGAAGGTAGTCCAATGCAGCTCTCTTTCCCTTTGGCCCTGATGGCTCCACGATCAAAAGCGCTGTAAAATTCGCAGATAGAATGCCCTGATGGCTCTGCAGACACTTCCAACAGCTCCAGAATGATCTCTACCCCCAAAATCAAAAACAAATTCGTCTCAAAAGACCTCTCCTAGCCAAAGTTATGCCACATTTACTAACTGCCAGTTTGACCTTGAAAAGCTCCACTAATTGTGGAGAGACTGCAGATAAGGCCACTAAAATAGTAAGCGGCGCCAAAGTGGGCGGAGTCTCCAACTTATCCGCGCGGTTTAAGGCTGGTAATAAATATTACGGTTTCCAAAAGCTTGCATTCACATATGCGTCGGAACATTGGTATAACGTTCACATATTTAACGGTAAACATTATTGCAAACGGTTAACAACAGTTCAACTGTAACTCTGCTCCACCTTTGAAATCACGTGTTTTCAAACATAACACGTTTCCTGCTCCACGTAGCCACCATTAAAAGCACACCCACGTGCCTTTTGAATTACACGCTGCCACTTATAACCTTTGACATTTTATAACATACGTTGGTTCACACCATATTACACCCTTTAAACCATACATATTACAACCTTTGTTATAACATAGTTTTTTAAAAAACTAATATATGGTATTTTAATTAATTTAATTAAAAAATTTTAATATTTAATTTATATATATATAAATTTAATATAATATATGATTTTTAAAATCAAATAAAATATTAAATATTTATATATATATAAAAAAAACATTAATATAATTTTAATTAAAATAAAAAAAAAATTTCCACACATAGAATTAAAAAATTTCCTTTCAAAATTGAAGGTTATTGGGCGATTTTAAAGTGCAACAACTTCTTCATACGACATCGGATTTGAGTGCCCTTCGCGGCATTGGGATCGTATCGACGAGCACTTTCCATTCGATCTATTTTGGAGCAATTATGAGCAACTTCATTTTTGAGCATTTTTCTTCAAGAGACTTGATCTCCTGATCACCAAATCTAGATCCACCTTTTATGGAATATTTTATTATATTTGTTGGAGGAAAACGGTATTTGACTTGGGTCAAATCCCTTTATTTGTAAATAATAAATAAATAAATGATTTATTTATTATTATTATTTTTTTTAACTGTAACGGTTATGTTTTTATTAAGTAAGAAAAGTTGTGGGTCTTTGCCGAGGCAGCCCCTTTTACAAAGCAGAGATCTATCTACTGCATCTAACTGTCAATAAGAACATTCAACGCATCTGTATGGAGCTTATGTTGTTTACAATGATCTGCCCTTTCATAAGCGAGCTGCCTTTGTTTGCCATCTCATCTGCTTCATTATTTGACGTTCTCAGAATGTGATGAAGTTTACACTTGTCAAAGTCTCGGAGGACTCTCTTCAATCTGTCCAGAATTTTGTTGAGGCTGGCATTGCTGAATGGCGTTTCCATGTATATATGTTTTATTATCAATTCTGAATCACCGAAGACTTGGAGCACTTTGATTCCCTTATCTCTTGCCATAAGACAAGCTTTTAGGAGCCCTAGGATCTCTGCATGATTGTTGGATTTCTTGCCAAGTCCCCAGCAGAACCAATCTTTGGAATACCCACCAGGAGAGTAAATAACTCCACCCGCACTAGCAGCACCCGGATTCCCCTTGGACGCCCCGTCGAAAAAGATAGTGGAAATGTTTTGGGACCTCCACCAATTTTGAAAAAAAACATCCTCGTCTCTTATGCGCCATTCAGGATTGTCACCTTGCGGGGGTTGTAGGTACTTGCGAGGATGGGGCGCAAGCATACCAAGCCAGCGCTTTTCATCGGGCAGTAGCAAATGATCTTCTTTAAAATACTGAATTTGAGCCGCTTCCAGGAGAAAGGATTTAGCTTTTGTAGCGACTTGCAGAGGGGTATAAAGCAGCTCTGTAAAAATCTTCTGATTGCGGGCCAACCAGATCTGCCAGCATACATATTTTGGGAGCGCTATCCAGATTCTACGCCAGAAAGATTTGGAAGGGATTCGATGGAGATAGTGTTGACTCCAAGAGGCAAAGAGGTCTGCTACAGAGTTCTGCAGGGGGGCTGGAATCTGCAAGTCCTGAAGCGTGAGAACCCAAACCTCTTCAGCAAATCTGCACTCCATGAAAAGGTGCTGAGCTGTTTCGGAATTGTTACAGCATAACACACATCTGTGAGGCCCAGCTATTTTCCTTTTTTGCAGATTATCCCCCGTAAGCTGCTTGTTATGGACCAAGGTCCAGAAGAAGAAGTTTACTTTTGGAAGGGAGAGCGGCTCCCACACATTCTTCCAAAACTCCTTAGTTTGACTACAATTCCTTATGTCCTGTAAAGCATTATACCCAGCTGCGGTGGTATAGACTCCAGACTGTCCCCATCCCCAACTATCTTTTTTAGATCTGCAAACAGGTGCAGCATCATCCAACAGATCGACAAGCAGTGCTTGTTGATGGGAAAACCGTGCTGGCACTCTGTGGAAATCCCATCCGTTCCAATCTCCACGCTGATCCCAGGTCGACATATCATACAGTCTGTTTACACCTGCGGGCTCCAGCCAATTCCTGAGGTCTGCAATGTCTTCCATCTGAGCAAGTGGCTCACTTCCCATTATACTGTCATTCCATAGATGCGTACGCTTGTCGTTCCCTGGAATCCTGTAGATTAATTTTTTGAAAAAATTGCTGCTTTTACAACATAACTTCCAGACCAGCGTGCTATTGGGTGCACCAGCTGTCTGTAGGTTGGAGAGCGCACTAGTGGGACCGTACTTTGAGCGCAGGGTAACACTGATTGGATGAGAGGGTTCGTTGAACATCTTCCACAAAATCTTTCCTCCCAAAGCAAGATTGACAAGCATGGGTTCTCTAATTTGCAGTCCGCCTTCAGACAATGGATTTTTAACCACATCCCAGTTAACCAGATGCATTTTTCTCTCATTGCCTTTCCCTCCCTGCCAAAGAAAATCTCTGAGCAGTTTGGAGATCTGCTCCATCACCTTCCTTGGAGCAAGGAGGAAAGCTGCTTGGAATATTGGGAGAGCAGACAGCACCGTTTTAATTAAGATTACTTTACCTCCCTTAGTTAGCCAGTTGCCTCCCCACGCAGCAATTTTGGTTTTAATTTTTGAGATTATATCGCTCCATAACGACCTCTTGTTTACTCCAGAAGTTATGGGAAGACCAAGATATTTAAACCTGTCCCAGTTTGCCTGACCTTTAAACCCAAGAAGAGCAGAGATTGCAGTGAGTTCATTCTGGTCTATGTTCCAGCTATATATTTCGCTCTTACTCTCGTTAACCAAGGCACCTGAAACTCTACAGTACCTTCTGAGGACTGAGTCGAAAGCTCTGGCTATTCGGATGGAGGCTCCTCCGAGTAGGAGAGAATCGTCAGCAAAGAGAGCATGGTTCAATGGTTCAGCTCCATTAGAAGGTTTGAGGCCTGGAATATGACCTGCTATTCTTTCAGTAGTAAGCTTACGACTGAGGGAATCTGCCATTATGATATACAGGAAGGGGGAGAGTGGGCAACCCTGCCTGATACCTCTCTGAGCTTGGAAGAAGTTAGCGGGTCTGCCATTAACTAACGGAGAAATCCATGGACTGTCAATGCAGGCTTTTATTAAATGGACAAAATGTATCGAAAAACCAAAGGAGAGCACGACCTTAGATAGGAAGCTATGATTAACTCTATCAAAGGCATTAGCCATATCTAGTTTAATCAACATACCTTTCTCCTTTCGTTGCTTACTTGAGTGTATTGTCTCCTGAACTTGGATCACGTTGTCCAGAATGTGCCTACCCTCCACGAAGCCACCTTGGTTGCTGGAGATCAGTTTTTTTAACAGTGGCTTGATCCGACTCGCCAGCAGTTTTGCCAGGATTTTATAAGAAGCATTGCACAGCGAGATAGGTCTGAATCTAGCAAAGGAGTCAGGATTGGTGTCCCTAGGAATTAGAGCCAGATAAGTGGACTTAGTTCCTCCACCAATCTTGGCTTTCTGCATGAATCCTCTTGTCATTTTAAGCAGATCTGCCTTGATAATGTGCCAGCAGGATTTGTAGAAGTGGATTGTGAACCCATCCGGCCCAGGAGCCTTGTCTGATTCCATGGACCAAATAACTTTTATGATTTCCTCCTCAGTAATGGGTCTGCAGAGATTTAAGTTGTCTTCAGGACTGATAAGGGAGGGAACACAGGAGAGAAAGTCATCCACCTCCTCGTCATTGCTTTGAGTTTCTTCTCTGAACAAGTTCCTGTAGTGGTTTTCAGCAGCGACTTTAACTTGATTGAATCATTTACAGACTTGACCCTCGGCTGTTTTGATTTCTGCTATGTAGTTCTTCGACATTCTAGCTCTATATTGCCGGTGGAAGAAGGGAGTGTTCCGATCCCCGGCCTTCAACCAAAGGCTTCTGGATTTAAGCCTCCAGTATTCTTCTTCCTTACGAAAAGTTTGGTACGCTGCTCTTTGTGCTTTTACTTCCTCCTCGAGCAACTCAGATGTGATATCTCTGTTTTCCATATCAGTTTGCAGATCCGACAGAGACTGCACAGCCTCCTTTCTCTGATTGATGGGGTTGATATCCGGTGCTTTTATCCAGTCCTTCAGCGCTTGCTTTGTAGCTTTCAGCTTTTGCTCCCATACGTAGCTGGAGGATCCGGAGATTGGTTTGGCCCATGCTTCCTTGACAGTCTCCAAGAATCCATCTCTCTCGATCCAGAGAGGGTTGAATCGAAAAGGAAGCGGACCCAAGTCTTCTTCATCTTCCAAATGGAGCTGGATGGGTTTATGGTCTGAGGAGAGCTTGGGCAGAATTTTGGTGGTTATTTTCTTGTTCATCATAATGGAGCTTTGAACCAAGAAACGGTCTAAACGAGCAGAAATATGCTCTGTACCAACCCGATTGTTAGTCCAGGTGTAAATGCCGCGAATGGGCTTGAAATCAAGAAGGTCCCAGTGCTGGGTGATCTCCTCAACCTTGGCCAACATAGGGTCACTGGAGCTGATCCCCCCCCTCTTTTCTTTTGCTTTCAGAACAATATTCAGATCCCCGGCTAGTATGATATTGCTGGGATTGGTCTGTTCAAGAAAGGCCTCAAGTGTATCCCAGCATTCTCGCTTTTCAGAGTAAGTCACTGGAACATAGAGATTGAAGAGAGAGATGGTCAACTTACTTGCCTTATGCTTCAGCTTCGTGTATATCCAGTGCTGGGTTTCATGGGTCCTAAGCAGCTGAAAGAGGTCTTCCGTCCAAAGTGTTGCCAGCCCTCCAGAGGTTCCCCTTGCGTTGACTGCTTTTCCTGCTTTTTTGTTCCACTTTGTTCTACCTAACTCTAGAAGGGCCTGCCCTTATATTTTGGTCTCCTGGAGCATAAGAACGTCTGAGGGTTCTGATTTCAGTAGGTCCCTGACTGCTTCTATTCTAGAGGGATTCCCCAGACCTCTACAGTTCCAAGAGACGAGATTCATTATTTACAAAGAGGGGGGTTGGGGCCTCCCTTGAAAGGCCTTGGTCTGATATTTCGTCCAATAGACATTTCTATTGTGGATTGACTTCCTTGAATCTTGAGTCTTTCTGCCTCTTCTTCCCTCTTCTCTTTACGAGATTTCCTTCCTGCTTTTTTGGAAGGGCGCTCGTAGAATTCATCTTCGGAAGAACTAGAACTAACCACTGATTTTTTCCTTGCTATTTCTGCGTAGGAAGGATTAGTGGGAGAGCCTTGATTTTCCTCCAACTGAATTGTTTCCTCTCTCTCTTTATTTGAGGGGGAAGGGGCCGGCTGTTCCTCGTTCCCCTGATTTAGGTTAGCTTGTATGTCCTGCTCTCCTTCTGGTGCATTTGGAGGAGCTTCCGCTTCTTGGTTGCTTTTGGAGCTTGGTTGACCTCCAGTCATACTTCCTTTGCCTGTGCCTTTTTTTGAGCTAGTGTTTCTTTGGACTAGGGTCCATTGTTCCCCATTTTGTTTATCCGCCTGTTCCTCCGCCTTCTTCTTACAGTGCTTTGCGAAGTGACCGTGCCCGTGGCAGTGCCTACATTTAAAGGGCAGCTGTTCATAATCCAGCTCTTGGACATGCGTCCACCCAGCAACAGTGAGCTTGATTGCTTCCGATAATCCTTCTTCGAGATCTACTTCTACGCAGATGCGGGCACATGAGTACTGATCCTTTCTTACCGCCTGGTCTATGTATTTTCCCAAAGCATTTCCTATGGTCTGGAGAGAATTTGGATTCCAGCAGTGGAGAGGCAAGTGAGGGAGTCTAACCCAAACCGGGACTGCCGAGGGAACATCCTGAGTGGGGTCGAAGTCAGGGGACCATTTGTTTAGGTAAAGGCCCTGAGGGCCCATAAAGTATGGCCCGTTTCTAAAGATTAATCCTTTGTCTTCCGGGTTTTCAAAGACAAACACAAAGAAACCCTTACCTACGAAGTAGCTATTGACTCCCTCCTTGATCAGAGGCTTCCAGTTCCTTTGAGTCCATTCCTCGACCTATTTGGGAGAGGGCCAGAGGCCCGTGAACTGGCCTATGAGTCCCCTCTCTGCCAGATTCAGAGCCGATTTGCAGGTGTCTCCTTCGGGGAGAGCCACTGTGGGGATTGAGTCCAGTTTTTTCACAAATTTCTGCTGGGACTGAGATGGAGGGCGTTTGGGAGCATTCGCAATCATTGCCCTAAAAGCCGTAACCTCCGGAGGCGGAGGGGGATCTGGGGTCCTGCGGTCTTCCATGGTAGGATCTGTCGCAGGGCAGGCCGGACAGGGCAGAACAGCGCGCTGGAGCTGCCAGCAGCCCAGGCGCGATCAGAGGGCGCAGAGGGCGCAGAGGGAGGCAGAGCGGAGCAGTTCAGTAGTGAGTGATCCGTCCAGTAGTAGTGATTATTTATTATTTTAAGAAAGTGGCTGAATGATAATTAAATAAATAATGATTTATTTAATTATTTATAAATGATTTAGTCATATTTAACAAGGAATATTATTTAAATAACATTTAAATAATTATTCCTAGAAAAAATAAGATAAATAAGGATTTATCTAATTAATTTCCTTGTTTTGGGTTAAATATGACCCGGAATAATAATTAAATTATTGTTTAATTTATTATTCTATGAGGAAAATCAAACAAATATAGATTTGTTTAATATTTCCTTTTGGGGTTTCCTGTTTAGACCGTAAAAAACTTAATAAATGTGCTTTATTAAGTTATTTTACATAGTGAAAGCAATTTTACTTAGATTAAAATTGGTCTTACATGGTGTACTTGGGTCCATCTAATGAGAATAGGTTAGATGACCAAAAAATGGTGTAACAGATTTCCCCCCAGCGTGTGAGTGTTAGGAGCTAATCGTATGACCGAAGTACGTTGTAAGAACTCAATCACTAGACACCGAAGGGGAAGTCAAAGAGAGATAAGTATAAGGTAGACCAAAGTGCTGAAAGGACTAGACCCTAAGGAGGCGAGACTTACAGGTGCGAAAAGTATCTTTTATAAGTTAGTACTTGCTATAGGCGACGGGGGAGGCATACCTATGCTCGCCGAGGCAATAGTACAAAAAATAAGGTGTTCGGTAAACCACGAAACTGGCCAATATAGTATATGCTGGCATAAACATGAGCCAGATAAATAACATGATAATGAATCCCACATAAATATTGTGCCTGGGATAACAGCCATGACTTGTACAATAATATCTGAGTACATGAGATACAAATACAACCTAGATGTCCCTGTAAACAGGAAAGGGCTCTAAAAATATGACTGATATATGCAATCAATAAGGCGCTGCAAGCGGCTGAGACCAACATCATCAAATATATGGAGCTGCATCGAAGGCTGAAGTGAAGAAGTCATCAGGGTATGTGGGGGGCTACCTGTAGGGCCACCCCCTCATGAGGGTTGGGACATCTCACACACACCTGGGAATCATCGATATCAACTACTGCATCACTGAACCATAAAGTATACGGATCTCGATCATGTTGAAAGGAGTTGGAGTTGAGAAACAATCAAGTCAAAGGGAAATAAGGAGTCCCTTTACCTGATCCGGGGTACCGAAAAAAAGTGGAAACTGGAACCAAGGTACACCGCCCTCTAGACCTGTCTTCTGGAATGAATGAGCTAATGTCGACAGAAGGAGTTCCGCCATAGGTGAGGCAATAAGGGATCCTCAACTAAGGCACGAGAGAAAATAGTAGAGCGACTAACAGACTGACAACAATGATGATGGTGAAATGGGGGGTACTGAGTAGCGTACAGATGACTTCCCTTGTTAGAGAATAAAGGGCATGGATGACCTGGCATCAGCTGACACAACATCATGAGGGATAGGGGACAGTGGAACTGAAGGCCATAATGTGCGACATGAGAGAGTGACCAAGCAGTGAAGGATGGAGGACTATAGCAGGATGCAAAGGGAATCAAGATAGACTCCATGGATGCAATGATGACTCAACTCAGATGCTCTAAAAAAGGGTGACTCAATGGTGCTGCCACACAGAAAAGGTCCAATGGGGACCATAAAAACATGAGTACAAGATGGTAACTCATGACGAAAGTCGACACTAGTGTGGACAAGTATGGGTGGTATGACCGACAACATCACACAAACCACACTGGATGGTGCGCTTTGGAGGCTGAGGAGGGGCAGGGTTTGTTAGAGAAGCCTTGTCTTTGGTTGCCTCCTTGCAAGCTTTTCCCTTCTTACCTGAAGCGGTTGCAACAGGAGGTGGTTCCTGTTGAGGTGGCTGAGGCACCAGCGCTGCGGGAGAAGTCATGGGGACCTGTTGAACCGGGGTTAAAGCAAGATAAGGTTTGGGTTGACCAGGCGAGGTAGCGGCTGGAGGATCAAGGTACCAAATGGGAATCCCAAGGGTCAATTTAGGAAGAGAGAGGGTGGCCATGATAGGTACCATGTACACTCCTTGGGGTGGAGCTAGGAACAGTATCTAATCGGAGGGGTAATGGCCAGGCGAGACGACTCCTAAATAGTTAAGTCCTGGAGGAACTGTTCCAAGAGGGTAAAGAGGCTCATGGATACCAGCTGAAGGGCTAGGAGGAGGAGGCCCAGAAGGCTAAATTGAAGGGCTAGGAGTAGGCTGCGGAGGGCGAGGAGGCTGCTGACTAGCTGAGGCAGGCTGCTTGAGGGTAGCTCGAGACAATTGCATCATGCAAACATTCGATAAGCTAGGATCAGAGATAGGAGGAGGAAGACCAAGGAATGTACCAAGCAATTAGGAATCTTTGTAGACCTCGGGTGAGACACTGGTCAAAGGATCAAAGGTTTTCTTATTGGCTATAGAAGAGATGGTTAACTCAGGGGAGGTCTGAGATTTTGGCTCATGATATGTCAACTGGTCAATGGTGACTATCTTTCCATTATGAGGGAAAAACATCTTGCGATGGACTGCAGATGGGACAGTAGAAATGGCATAGGTGTAGCTATGCCCCAAAAGAATATTATAATCCAGAGGGGTGTCGATGACTTCAATGTCAATGCAAATAGTCTTACCCGCAAGAGTGATAGAACAATTACATAATAGGCCAATGGGCTGGGAAGCGTGGCCATCCCACGCACGAAGGGTGATCATGGAATGGGCCAATTCAGGAGATCTGAGTTGTTTCCAAACTGAAGCGGACATCACACAGGTGGATAACCCCTCATCAATAACACACCGAAACATGTTATCGTTCCTGATTTTGACTGGGATTTGGAAAGCGACAAAGGTAGGAAGGGGAGGATGGTCTAATTGACGGGCATCAAAAACAATCAATTGGTCATCAGTAGGATCTACAGCGCCCATGGCGGATATTAGATCTTTCCTTTGGGAAGGGCACAACTGAAGGAGTTCTAGTGTTGAAATGGCAGCAGGAGACTGCGCCAAATCATCTACTATGCTATACAAATGAGCAGCTTGACCAAAAGCAAAATTTAGGTGTAATGGGCACTTAGGAATCTTGGTATGAACCTCAACTTTGGGCTGAGAGATATGTAAGGGACCATTGGGTGTCGAAAGAGGCTCTGTAGGACCTAAAGAAGGTGACTCGGGGACAGACGGAGCGGGAGGCATGGGATACTGACGAGACCGAGTTTGAAGGTTAAGGTCGACGGGTAAAGGTGTATCAGAGTTCATCATTAGGAGCTAGTGATCGGAGGAACTAGACGGGGAAGGTTGGGTGGCTACCGGTCTGTCAGGTGGTTAGGTAGCCACAAATCCTTGTTGAGGGAAAGGATCGGTAAACATAACCGGTTGAGTAATAGCCACATTAGGGGGAGTAGTAGGGGAGGCATGTTGTCCGCATAATGTGGCTTGAGACTCCCACATCTACCGCATCTGTGGTAAAAGGGGACAATCGTGAGTGTAATGACCGAAAACACCACAACACGAACAAGGCTTATTTGTACGAATAGGCCTGTCCGGCTTGGGCTGAGTGCCCTGCTGTTGGTTAGCCGTGTTAGAGTCAAGACCTGAAGGATTGGGTCCACGATTACCAGGGGAAGATTGATTTTGATTGCCTTTCCTCTTTCTTTGAGAAGAAGGAGGGTTAGTCATGCCCTGCTGTGCAAATACTTGCCTCGGAGGGGGTGGTAGTTGCTATTGTTGGGGTTGAGAAGGCAAGGGAGGTGGAGGTGCAAATGCTGGAGGAGCTGGGGCACCAGGATGTGGATAAGGAGCATGTTTAGGTTGGGTAACATTGAGGTAAGCAGGAGGTTGGGAAAAAGGAGGAGGCATGCCGTATCCTAGATACATGCTACCTGGAGGGGGAAAAGTGCTGGAGGTGCAAGCCCCTCCCGGAGGGAGACCATAGCCCATAGGAGGTGGAGTGTATGGATGAGAAAGAGCTCCATTACTACTAGCATTAGGCCTTGGACCAGACATAGTGAAGGTGACAGGGGGAGAACTAGAAGTAAAAGGAGAACCCAATGAATCAGAAGAGGAGTCGGAGTGCAGACTCGAGGGAGGACTAACTCGACAATGGCGGGAAGGAGCAAGTCGACTAACCGGAAATTGAGGGTGAAGGCCAAGAAGTCTCCGGGATATATGCCTTGGGGGTGCAATGATGACGGCACAAAGGGAAGAAGAATGACCAACAAGGGCAGGGAGGTGTAGAATCAAGTGATTACAATGTCGAAACAAGGGCAGAGAGGTGCAGTGTCAATTGATTTTAAAGTCTTTGCCTGGCGGTGTTAACCAAGCTCTTCTTCACTTAGGATTAGTGTGTGGCATGTGTTAATTTTAGTTTTTAAACCCAAACGTTTTGAGAGTAAAATAAAAAGTGTGTTGCGTAACTAAAAATAAATCTGCAGAGAACAATATATAATGCTGAAATAACAGAAAATTAACAGCTAGTGATGCATTGATCTAACCCAAGAAGGCGGGTCTCCCAAAACTAGTCTAAAAGAGGGAAAAAAATCTAGTCAAAACACACTAAAAAGGGGCCAATAGATCTAAGGTTGGGAGGGACAGGGATCTAAAGGAGAAATATGTTGGAAAGAGGTGCAGAAAACAGAAAAGAGGCAGAGGCAAGGTTGCTGCAAAAAAGGAGGAAATCAGCTAAAGGTAGAAGGGACAAGGAGGTGACCCTAGAGGAAAACCAAAAAAAACTATATGAGGTGATTTGAAAAGGAGAAGAGCTGATGTAAAAGGGATATAAAGGTGAGGTATCAGATCTGAAAAGAAAAAGGCTGAAACTCTGAAAATTCAAACGTCTGAAACAGCTAAAAATCTTCCACAAAAAGTGGAGGGTAATAAAGCCCTAAGGGGCGAGATTCCCACTTAATTGAGTAAAAAATATCAGAAACAGGTCTAAACGGGCTAAGACAGAGGCTAGAAAACCCTGACAAAATCTTCAGACAAACCCAGAAAAATTGCTGAAAAGTTGCAGAAAAAAGTGCAGGTCGCAGGTTCTGACCTATTTTCTGTCCAGGTCGCAGATTCTGGGCTGAAAAGTGTGTCCTGCAGTCCAGGTCACAGGTTCTGGGGCAAAAAGTGTGACCTGCAACTCCGGGTGTCTCGGCGGCAGATTTCAGAAAAATTTGTCGTCTCAGTTGCGGCTGATGTCTGTTACCTACGCAATAGGGCCAGAAACACACGGAAGTTAGAAATTTTAATGTTTGAGGGTTTTAAAGGTAAAAAATGACATAAAAATAGAAAAAACAAAAAACTGAAAAGAAACCCTAGGGTTTGAAGCAGCTGGATATGCAGGAATATGAAAAACGACAGTGGTCGTAATTGAAAACCCGTGTGGAGTCGCCAATTGTTAGTATGAATCTTTTGTCGAAGTGTACGAAAAAATACCACTTTAGCTACGCATAAAAAATATCCCTAACATCAAATATGGCTGCCAATATCTTTAGATCTGCGGTTAGTTGATCAAGACAAATGCTGCAAAAATCCAGATCTATGCATAAAAAGACATTAAGCAGTAAAAATAAGGTTTTGCTCCATGCATCCAATAGACAAGAAAAGAACAATATTTTTGAAAGAATTTTTATATTAAGGGCACCTAAGAGGAAAACAAGAAAGGTGTTTCCAATTCTCCTCAATGGGATGGGTTCCTGAAAGTCCTCAGTGCTTCAAATCTAGCATTTCTCTCTCTTGTTGGTGTAGAAAACCCAGACAAACATAGAACTCAAAGCGAGCTCACAAAGCAAATAATGGAGAATGTGACAATGATAATGGCTTAAAGTCAGACCAAGAGCATAGATCTAGAGTGATCTAATGGGCAACAAAAGGTGACAAATGAATGAGAAAACCCTTCTATTATAACAAAATATTGGGTCATTCTAGATCTTGGTGCATGATTAAAATAATATTAACCAAATCTAGATCCACCTTTTATGGAATATTTTATTATATTTGTTGGAGGGAAAAGGTATTTGACTTGGGTCAAATCCCTTTATTTGTAAATAATAAATAAATAAATGATTTATTTATTATTTTAAGGAAATGGTTGAATGATAATTAAATAAATAATAATTTATTTAATTATTTATAAATGATTTAGTCATATTTAACAAGGAATATTATTTAAATAAGATTTAAATAATTATTCCTAGAAAATAATAAGATAAATAAGGATTTATCTAATTAATTTCCTTGTTTTGGGTTAAATATGACCCGGAATAATAATTAAATTATTGTTTAATTAATTTTTCCATGAGGAAAATCAAACAAATATAGATTTGTTTAATATTTCCTTTTGGGGTTTCCTATTTAGACCATAAACAACTTAATAAATGTGTTTTATTAAGTTATTTTACATAGTGAAAGCAATTTTACTTAGAGTAAAATTGGTCTTACATGGTGTACTTGGGTCCATCTAATGAGAATAGGTTAGATGACCAAAAAATGGTGTAACACAGATATCTGAGGTAAGCCTGAACGATACTGAATCTCAATATGTTGATCTCATGTTTTACTTAAAAAATGGACATTCTCCTCTGCAGCTCAGTTACAAAAAGAAAATAGCCTTGAGATTAAAAGAAAAAAAATATCAGATCATCAACGATGTTTTAGTTAGAAAAACCTATGACTCTAACCTATTAAGATGTCTAGAAAAATATGAGTCAGAAAAGGTTTTGCAAGAACTCCATGACAGCTTAATTGGTGGACATTTTGGAGGAGACACAATGACACACAAAATTTTGCATGTTGGCTATAACTGGCCAACTTTGTTTAAAGATACAAATCAATATGTAAGAAAATGTAAAACTTGTCAAACTACTTCTGGAAGACAATGGGGACTGGACATAATAAGTGAGAGTGTTCCTCACTCTTTAAAGCAACATAGATATATCCTTACAGCAATAGATTATTTTACGAAATGGGTGGAAGAAATTCCACTAAATATAAATAATTCATAGAACATCATTGAATTCATTGACCAATTTATTATTACTAGATTTGGTTTAAAAACTACCTTAATATTTGATAATGCATCTTATTTCTCGGACAATTCAATGATAGAATTTGCTCTTAAAAGAGGTTTCAAACTCAAATATTTTTCCAACTATTATCCTCGGGGAAATGGTCTAGCAAAATCAACGAAAAAAAATCTCATTAGGATTATAAAATGAATTGTATATCAAAGTCAAAAGAATTGGAAAAAATCTTTAGCATTTGCTCTATGGGCAGACTAGATTACACAGAAGGCTTCAATAGGCACTTCTTCATTTAGTCTAGTTTATGGGAAAGAAGTTTTTCTTCCCAAAAATGCAGTTATTCCTTCTCTAGCCATAGTCTAGTTTATTGAAGAAATTCCTTCTTCTTCCTTGCAATTAAGGCAATCACAGATCCTCAAACTTTAAGAAGAAATAAATAAAGCCAAAATATCACATGCTCACTGTTGGGGTTCCTATGTTTTGGAAAGTTTGGCAATACCAAAAGATAAGACAACATCAAAACCACTTTGGGACCTCAGAATCTAGCCCTCCTGGGTCCTGAGAGGGATCTCTCTATAAAGGCAAAGGTATATGTCTTTGAAGCTTGATTTGAAGGTATTAGGCTAGTTATAAGGCACAAGGTTTGTTTTTTTTTGTTTGTTTGTTTATTTGGCTGTTGGGGAACATGAAGGAAGGGTTCAATATAAGACAAAGGGTGAGCAAAGAAGAATTATGCAAAGGAGAGATAATTCAGAGAACACTCGAGACCATTGGGCAATGGATTCATAAAAGGGTTTACTTGCTATTCAGTATCCAAGGCTTTCAATTGGGCTAGTCATCTAAAACAGAGGATCTTAAAGATGATAGTGTGGTATGAAATGATAAGGAAAGAAGGTGAATGATAAGGAAACCTCTGAGGTGACCACCTAGGAATCAGATCTAGGGACAGGGCATGCCATTAAACACCTATGATCCAACCCCTAAAAGGCTAACTCTTCAGACAACAAGAAAAACTTAAGATTTAAACACAAAGATGAAACCTGAGATCAAAGAAAGGCTTTGAACTTTCAATGCTTCGACATTCAACTTAAGGGAACTTAGAAAGGTTCAATTGATTGAAAAAGACCCTAGTGAGACATAATCAACATTCTAAACTCCCTATATCCCAATTATTTTAATTAAAACCCAATAAGAACATCTAAGAATAGATTCATAAATTCATACATCAGTTAGCAGTGGATAACAACTACTACACTGGTTAAATTATCTTGAATTAGTTCTCAGATAGCACAATCAGTAGAAAACATCAAAGTTAAGAAGAGGAGGAGCATTAGGGTACCATGCAAGGGTATATCCTAGGCCATATTTTTTATTCTTACCAGAAAAATGAAATGTAATGAATTACAGAAGGAAAACGGAGACAAAGGTAGAAAACATCACCGCTGCTTTAAATCAGGATCCAAAGAAATGTGCTTGTCATATTAAAGAGCAACACCAATCATATACAACATTTTCCAACATCTTGGTATTCCGTCTAAAATCATCTCCTTAGCCTATATTACAACTTTACACACAAAACTATATCTCAAGAGAAACAGCTTACAATTCACAGATATCCGATCAACAACCAACAACAATGTTTACAATGTGTTTTTCTTGAGTTCTTATAGCTGAAAGAGAAGTAGAGGAGGTAGATGAAACACTAAATGAAACATTGAAATAGAAGTAGAAGAAAAGGGCTCGACGCCCATTCTATCTTAATATCTATGCATTGATTTTCAGTACTCTTTGGATGAAAGAGTGGTCTTCGACAGGCTGATAGTAACTCTGGGTATGTTCTTTGATGTACTTCCTGTTGTAGTACTTTGTAGTACTCTATTGATAAGAAAAAGGTAGAGAAATGACTTCAAGTCTGCCTTACTGCATAGCAAATGCTCTGGTAACTTTTAGGACTTTCTGTCAGAGTGGAGATCTTCTCAGGAGCTCGATGTATAATAGAAAATAATATGGGAACCTGTCCTTTCACAGGAAATAACCTTCTGTTGATGTGTGACACTGATAACATTGTTTTCTATGCTTTAGGCCTCATTAGGCCTTCTATGTTAATCATAAGGTCTTCAATTTGGTACACTTGCCTTTTAAACATTGAATTAAAGCTTAAAATCTTCAATTACAGGCTTTAAAACTCTTAATTCTTCACTGATACTCTTTGCCACTTCATTGACTGTCTCTGTCTGTGAAAATGGAGCTTTAATGGTGCTGGAGGTTTTACAGAGTTTAAACACTATTTCTTTAATGAAATGTTTCATTCCAACACCTTCCCAGGCATTTTCTCTGCAATCTCAGGCTCTGAAAATGGCCTTCTCTGCGCTCTGTGTCACTAAAACAGTCACTGTGAGACATGGTGGTTTCCATCGCCTATAATCCTGCAAAACACACAAATATGTTAAGAATCCATGCGGGAGAGAGGATGGATGCAGTGGAAGGCTATGAGAATGGTAGAGCAACAGAGATGAATGCAGTGGATGCAAGGGAAAACGGCTGAAAAATGCAGTGTAATGGTGAAAATCTGATCTGATGGAGTTTTGGTGGAGAAATGGCTATGGATCGTTTGATCAAATATGGAGGTGGTGATCGACGGTTGTGATTTACT
Organism: Pinus albicaulis; assembly: GCA_034641835.2. Classification (NCBI taxonomy): domain Eukaryota; kingdom Viridiplantae; phylum Streptophyta; class Pinopsida; order Pinales; family Pinaceae; genus Pinus; species Pinus albicaulis. Next base: position 940,526,325 of record CM076583.1, on the reverse strand, counting down.
GATGGACTACCTTTAGAAGTTAGGCGGAATGATATAACCTTTTAATGTAAAAACATTACAATTTTAATGTAGGCAGAAGAAAAGATTTTTAGTGTAAAACTTTCGATTTCCACCTTTGGACGAAATACACAAGGAATCGACGAAAAACATATGAAATGGGCTTGAATGGTGGGACCTGGCATGGGAAGAGGGTGATTTAACATAGACCGTTAGATCTCAGGAGGAGATCAACAGCTGAGATGATCCAATGAAATGCTATGGTAGTGCGATGAAAAAAACATGAATGGAATGTGAGATGCATTGTGGGTTGTTGATCTGAATAGATAAACGGTCGGGATCTTTAGATGGTATTTCGAGGACAGAAGTGGGGAAGTGGTTTTGAGGATAAAAACCGTTTTTTTTGCGCAGCAAAAGGCGGGTTTGGAAATTTTTCCAAAATCACGTGATATGGTCCGCCGCTTGACACGTGGCGAAATAAAACTGCCCATATCGTGTGAATTTAAACTGTTAAACTTCGGATGCCAAAGTTGCACGATATTTATGCCGGTAGTTGGATCTGGGACCATGAGATCCAACGGAGGGAGGAGAAGCACGATACGAGGAGATGCGTGGTCGGTAAGGTGAGGGCAGATCAAAGGTGGTTTGACTGTGAGCCGTCCGATCAGCGTAATGGATGGTCGAGATCTACAGAGGGAAAGAAAAGGCGAAGGAGTTGGTTAGTGGTCGGGAGGATTCCTGACCATTGGATCCCATGGGATAAACGATGGAGATTTGAAGATGAGGTGGAGGTAAAAGGGCCATATAAATGCGCAAGAGTAATCCTGGCCGTCGGATCGAGAGGGATGAATGGCCAGGATCCAATCGAAACCAGAGGAGGCAAGGGCCAAAACTCTGATGGTGTGAAGGAGCGATTGCATCTGGACCATCAGATCGGCAGAAGATCAACAGTCACAATTGGATCAGGGGTGACCAATTAGGGAACACAAGGCGAAATGAGATCAAATCCTGGCCGTTGGTTCTTGTGGATTCAACGGACAGGATCCAATCGGGGAGACAGAAAGTGGCACTTTTAAAACTTCCGATTAGTGATTGGAGTGGCGCTGCGATGGCTGTTGGATCTAACTATGAATCAATGGTGGAGATCATCATTGGAGGGTTACAAAGGGATGTTATGGGGCACGTGATGGGCTTTGCGCGGGTTTTCGGATCTTTACAGATCGATGGTGGATATTGCTCCTAAGACCCATAGAACAAAATCTTTTTCGCATCGGAGATTTTCATTTTAACAAAGAAATGCGCTTCGCGACCACCTTCCGATTCCGATAAGCTCTTTACGCCTTAGCGCTTGGTCTTAGCGCTGGGTTTTATGGAGGGGAAGTGGTTAGGGCTTAGCCGAAAGGGGCTTAGGCCTATTATATGGTAAAAAATGGATTTTCGGCTTAAAAACAAAGTTTTTTAAGGCTGAACAGAGGTTCCAGTAGGAGGAAAGAGGGATTTTAAAATCAAATGAAGGGATTTCACTTGGTTTTTAAAAGAAAATTGGGTGGTTTAGAAGACTTAGGAATGGATTTTTGGAGTCAAAGGGGAAATTTGAGAAGGGGAAAAATGGGTTAAAATGGGAAATTTGCAGGGATACAAAGGGGCAAATGGAGGCTTCTCTGAGCATAATTTTTTCACATACAGTGAGGATTTCTTGATGGAAATAGTAGTGAAGATATTTTCAAAGGTAAAGGACACACAGAGGCTACAAGAATGATATGTTTTCATAGGAAATGTATTTCTTGGAGGCTCAGAAAAATATTTAGCCGCCTATTTTCTTGCCAAAAAATTTATAGGTGGCTAACACTCACCATCATCATTTAGTTAAGACTTCCTTTGATGCACACTCTCTTAGCCCAAAATCATTTCAACTAGGAGACCTATTATTGAAATGGGAAAAATCGAGGAAAAGGGTAAGCATACCAAATTCCAAAGAATGTGGCTTGAACCATTTCAGATTACTAAACAAATCGGCCCATCAAATTTTTTATTGCAAGATTTATCAGGCAGGAAAGAATCCTTGCCTGTAAATGGGCAGATTTTGAAGAAATACTTTTCCTAGAAGATAACCTCTTCTATCCCTTGTACATTATAGATTTTACTTTTCATAGGAGAATAAAGTTGAAATAATATAACTATTGAATTCACAATAAAGTTTCTTTGAATATTTTATTATTTCCACTTTTATAAATAGTGACTATTAAAGAAATATTTATAACATCTGTATAATAAAAAGGTTTTGGCTCTCTGAAAAATTTCTTGTTTTCCAAAAAGTTATTTGTTCTTTGAGATGCCTCTAACTTTATAAAATACTTTTGATCTATTATCAGTCAAGAAAGTATCTTTAACCAAGTAAAACACTCTTTGTAGATAGGCATTTGTAACTCTAAAATTGTCATCGAGAAACTCTTGAGTCAATGATTCTCCCCATCTAATAAGCTTTTCTCTTTTTAAGGTCTAATGTTATGAAATAAATTTAAAAAAATCTTAAATGATACTAGGATATCATCACAAGCATGCTTACCATATTCATAGGGGAATAACTAACTGACATTACAAAAACTACATATCAAAACAGGGTAATGGCTTACGATTATTTTAATCAAAAGACAAGGGGTCTCATCACGAGCTAGCTTGTTCAGCTAAGTTACAACAAATGAATGGAATTGTCATTATTTTTCCACCAAACCAAGACAATGACTTTTAAGTGGCAAAAAAGAAGAAGAGGAAATAAGAATAAGTATATCACCTAGGATTTATCTTTAAAAACCAAAATTTTATTTGGATGGGATACTGAATCATTGAATGGTTAAAAGGTAATGCTGTCATGGTTATTAATACCTAACTACAGCAGAGACTCTACCTATGACAAACAATGATATTTTAAAACTAATCTGCAAAAAATATCTTCTACTTTATCTTTTAAACCTATAAACATTGATTTAGACAAAAGAATTTTCACCTTTAAGAGGATATCAAGTGAATAGTAATGAAGTGATTTTCTTTTTATGATTCATAAAAATATTACTTATCTTAAATTTCATGTTATTTACATTTCTTGAACTATTTTTATTTTGAAAAAGACATAAATTTTAAAATTATCAGAGATAACTAGTTCTCTGAGTGAATCGCCAATTGTTGTACTATGAAACAACCCCCTCCATTTATTTTCACATCGATTAAAGTCGTGAAAAATAAATGGGGACCCTTTAAAAAAAAAAAAATCTTAGGATGTATTACTTCGCTTTTGTTTAAGTCTTAAAAAAAATTAGAAATAAAAGACAAGAACCTTTTTCCACTTTGATCTTATTCTGCTTTGCACGAATTGAAAATTGATAAGGTAACAATGTTCGAACACACTTACAACTTGCGAATTACGATAGCACTAAAACCTTTTTTAGTCATATACAAATTTCCTGTTAAAAAATGTAAAAAATCCCCTATAACCATAAATCGCATCGCTCCTTCCAAAAAAATAACCAATAGAAATATCATTCAAAAAGTGAAATGTGATAATATCGGACCCGATGAAACAACAAACAAATGTTAAATATCTCAACAAATCCGATAAAGCGCAGTACTTTGAGTTATATCGGTTATCACATCCTGCAACATAAAACTAAATAAAAACTCATGTCCACTTCGATAAAATGCGATATGAGATTTTCGCAATTCACAATTCGCAAACACTTGCAGTTAAGAAACATAATAACAATGCATGTGCGATGTGTGATTTGCGATATATCATTTATCGCAAAGCATTAGAAACGATGCTTAATTAATTAATTCGTTAAAAATATCTCACAATATAAATATATTGATTGGACATATATGGTAAAACATGTAAAATATTTGATAAATGTTTAATGAGATATTAACGGCATTCATTGGTTTCAGGATTCAAAAATATTGATATCTTTCTATGGCATGTTTCAAATAAAAGCTTCAGGTTTAAGATTTATGGTAATTAAACTCTGTTTTCTCCTTCCGCCTCTGCTCTTCATCTCTACTCTGATTTCCCTTATTGCTTGAATTTGGGAAATCACCCAAGAAATAAATATCAACAAAAATGAAGAAGAAAGGATAATAAATTTCCCAAACATCCACCTCGGAGGTTAGAAATATGCCTCCACTCTTCTCAGATACTACTTTCATTAAAGACAGTGGAACCACTTCCTAGGAAGCAATGTACAATTTTCTCGAAGGGGAGAAACCAAGGGAATTAAAAAAATTAGCAGCAGCGAATGCACCTAACTCATCTGAGCCTTCCTATTTCAAGGCGGCATTTTACTTTTTTACACAGGATAGCCGCAAGACCAAATAATCTACCATATACTAACATGGTGACATGGGTCATTGACAATGTCAATGTCACAGACAGAAATTTCAAGAACTCAAGACAAGAAGACATGGGTTCATTTACCCCTGAAGATTTGCACGTTATGTACCATCTGCCATTACCATAGAAGGTTTATGATAAAAAATTTCTTGAAAATTTTGCGAAAGAAAAATACGATCCAATGAATGTAGTGGAAACAGAAGGTTGATCACAACAAATTTAAGAGGGATAAAATTGGAATGTATCCAATTTCACAATTACCAACATCCCAATGTTTTATAGTAGCAATGATGTGTAGGTTATTTTCCAAGCCTGATACCACCAAATTTTCTGTTGAAAGGATTCCCGTAATAGACAATTCCGTCAATGCTACCATTATGAATTTGGCCAATATATTATCCAATAACTTAGCCATGACTATTAGAGATTGCAGACATAATAGGGTATTTTCTACTAGAACAATCCCTATTTTTACATGAGTGCATACGTTATGGACGACATATGTTTCTGTTCAAATTTTCCTATTATGGGTTGGAAATGGACCAGTAAAGGCCCTAGTCATATTCATATATATCATAAAGCCTTGTGGGAATCTGAATTTAGTTCCTATTTTTATAAAATTTTCCAAGGATTCATGTTGCCTATCCACCAAATCATTTTTAATGAGAGAGCCCCCAGGATTTATAAAGAGGCCAATGTATACTTTATGCCTATAGTCATATGGTTTGGAGAAGAAAATTTTACTTCTATTATAGTTTTCGAGATTCTTGTGTCTCCCCATGTTTTGCCCTATTATGTCCCAGACACCTTTTGGCCAGAGAGATTGCATACCAAACAGTAGGAAATGGTATAACCAAGATTCTCAAGGATATGAAGAAATCTATTTGGCCTACATTTCTAGTAGAGTGTGGTGCCTTTTCTCTTTTTGATATGGGTCATGCAGCAAAGGAGATCCCAAATATTACATATTTGAATCTAGCTTTTATGCCAGGAAGACAGTATGACCCCAACAATGTAATCCAAGATTTTACTACTGCTCTTAAAATAAGACCATCAATGCATGAGAAAAATGATTTTGATGATTTGTTTGAAGGGAAAGAAATTTTTTTAGAGGTATTGAACATAGCATCCAATAGACTTAGTGTAGCAGATATGAAATCTTTCCATGAATACAGAAATAAAATATTGGAAACAGTCCCATTGGACCTGTTGAAAATAGAGGAAATTAGTGATCCAACTCATAGTTTCAACCTAGATGATGATTCAAAATATATGTCTGAATATGAGTCTCGGGAGAAATCAGTTCAGGATTCAGAACATTCCAAACATGAGTCTGAAGATTTAGATCATTCTGAAAATGAATCTAAAAACAAATATGAAAGACCTGATAAAATAATTAAAGATGTAATTAAAGGAATTGACATAAATTCTAATAAAAGGAATAATGAAGTTGGATTAGAAAAGACATCTTCTAAAGAGCTTCAGGAATTTTAGTGTACACCTAAGCAAACAGAAAGATCCCAAGTGGATCATTTAAGCAAATAATGGCAGAAGTTTACTGAAAAACTTGAGATACCACCTAATCCTAATCCTGAAGGATCATCAAGCTTTCATACTCTTGAATAGATTTATAAGTTACTAGAAACAGAAATAACACCTCAACAAACTCCAGGTGTTCAATATCAGGAAATCATCCCGACCTTCCATACTAAATAAATTGTTTTGAATATTAAATAGATACTTATTTTGGACATTTTCTACAATCCAAATCATAAATTTGTAGCGAAGAAGAGAAAAAGAAGAAGAATTGATGAAACAATGACAACCCTTAATAATGAGTCATTAGATATTGTTTTGAAAAACACTCTTGTCAATCCAATTGAGGATCTTACTAAACTTTCAAATTTTGCAAGAGGATATGAAAATGCTACAATTGATAAAACTATAGAAGTGAAAATTCTGCTTAGGCAAAGAGAAGAAAGAATCCAAGTGCTAGAAAAATAGCTGGAACAGGAGAAACATAATGCCAATAAGCAAGATGAAATGAAAATGGCATAGTTCTAGGAAGAATTTGAAAGGTTGAAATTGCAGCATCAAATGCACATCTCTGAAATACATGCACAAATAGAAGAAACAATGGACAAGCTCAAGAATCAACCTCAAATAGAACAATTCATTAAAGAAGCACTTGAATGGAATTCACAGTTGAAACATGAGCAAGAGTGTTTCTGCCAACAAATCTATGCTAATAACTCATACTGTGAAATAAGTAACATATTGATTCAACAGGTGGCAAATAGAAATTTGGAATGTTGAAGGATTAATAAGAAAATTTCTAAATTTATTTCTTTCCAAGAATCTGAGGAAGGGAAGAAGGCTTATCTCCCAAATATTGAAAAATCTCATAAGGATATGTTATTCAAATATTGGGAGATGCAATTAAAACAAGTAGAGAAATCGGCATCAAGGCAGCCAACGTAGCAAGAAAAATCATTGAGTCTGTCAACGAACAACTTCAAAATGCTAAAATTGTTGAAGAATGTAGAGATAAAGAAATTCTAGAAGTAAAAATATTAGAGAAGCAGTGGAAGGAAATCACTGAGAAACAAGCAGAATCAATTAAGCAGATAAATAAATTGGATCAAGAAAATTATTGGAATTTCTTGATCAAACCACATAAACAGTGTATAACTCTGCACTCCTTAACTTATTCCACGAGAAAGGCGGTTCCAACACTTTCAAATGTCATATTCAAAGGAAAAGTGAGATTCATAATTACTCAGCCGACTCAACTGAAGCCAATGACGGATATTTTCCAGCTCAAAGACCAAGTGACAAAATGACATCGGCCCAACTAAGCAGCCTTGTCATTTTTAATTTCTATGTTTTAGTTTAGTTTACTTATTATGAAGAAGGTTGTTTGAAACCTCCTCATCTTTTTGTGTAATAATATATTTTTTACTTATTTATTTTAGCATTTAAACCGCACTCATGCATTTAGAGAGGTGTCTAGAATTTCATCAAAAAACAATTTGTGAAAACTTGCACTTCTGTACTTTTGTGAATGATTTTGATAAAATATATGTATTAGGATATAATTTTTGAAAAATGGAATATGATTTACTGAAATTCCACTTTTGTTCTCTTAAATTATATTTGGATTGAGAAGACGCAAGTCAATATTGTGGATTTCATGAGTAGAACTTATCATATCTGGTACTATTATCTTTATGATTAAGTCTTGATTATGAGTTTAGAGTAATTTCTCTTTGTATTTTGATATGTATGAAATTTGATTTAGAGTTTATCATTCATGCACTTTTGTACAATGTTTCAGCTGTAATTCCTTACCAAATACATAAAGAAATCGATATATCTAATATATTTTACATAATTATTTTGACTAACTATTTAGTCAAAATAATCACTTTACATGATTTCAACTCTCTTAGTGATTGAATTATCTTTATTACCTTTTACTATAAGATATTTTTTTTACATCGCCTTGATGGTAATTCTTCTTGGGTTATATATTAAGTTAGATAAATAGATGCATGTGTTTGTTACTTAGATAGATTAGTTTCTTTAGTTTAAAGTCATTTTTCATTTCACCTTGTATCAAACCCATCATCATCATATCAATTTATTTGTTGGGAAACTGGTCCCATTATCCCCAGTCAGAGCCACTATACGAGATGGAAAAGGAGTTGCTTTAAGGTCTGGACCAGGTGGTTATCCCCCATGTTCTTGCAACGGAATTCCGGGGCTTCAAAACATCCTTGAGAGGGAAGAGAGGCTTGCTGAAAACTTGAGGCGAAGAGCCCCCTTATCTTGGATGTTAGAGCTCTGTAGCTTGAAGGATCCACTACAACAGATTTAACATTCTATCTTCTATTACCACCAGCACCTAATTAAGGGAGAGATATCTCCATTATTGAGTTATTTGTGTGTTTTCTCTATTGAACGTGTTTCTTGTGCATGTTTTTTATTTTGTTTCATTTTTTATGTAGCATGATATGTTTCCATTTAACTTAGCTCATTACATGTTGAACCAACTTGTTACAAAATACTTTGACCTGTGACTTTCTTGTAGGAAAGAAGACTCCTACTAAGCATAGTGTATTTCGTTTGCCCATGTGCCAAATCCACTACCACAAGGTGCGTGCTTTTTTTCTGTAAAAAAACCATGCAAAAAACAACAAAAATATACAAAGCTTACGGTAGAATGCTATATTTCTGGTTATTCTGCCTAAAAACTAAATATTTTTCTTGTTATTTCGAATTTCCCAAGATTTCACAAAGTTGCAGGGAAAGAACATACGTAGGAGAAAAATATCGTCTTCTTGTTTCTAGTTTGCCAGATCACACAGAGCATACGCAGAGAAGAGGGTATAGATCCAGTAATAGAAAAAAATTACTATAAACCGAAATAAAACAGAGAGATAAATAAATATAACTGCAAAAAAAAACTTTATACCTCTAGATCTAAAATGACAGTTTGGGAAACAAGAAACATTTTTTCATGAAACAAAAGGGGTTCCTCACGATAACAGAGGCTCTGTACACAAAAAATTAGTTCTCCTAGCCTGAAAGTGGTCAGAAACAATAGATCTGGAAAACGATAGTCGCATGCAGCCAAACCCGCTTCAGATTTGGATAAAAACAGATGTGGCCCTCAAAACTACCCTGATACCATGTAGGAATTTATAGGGTAAGTTCCTTAGATAATGCACTAAAGGTCACCACTGAAAAACATATCACAGATCAATACACCAGTATTTGACATGGTTAAAACCCTCGAAGAGGGAAACAATCCACGGCTTGAGCCAACGCGGCCACTTCAGGAAATTTAATAATATAAAGAAAGAAAATTTACATAAGCTTCTCTCATAAACGGTCAGCGAACAAATTACCCTCCATGCTCTTTAAATAGAGATCATGGACCAATCGGGTGTTAAGTCATGGATCAAGTGTCGGTAATACCGAGGAGAGAATGAACCATTAGATCACTACATATCATGACCATCAGATTATAAGTTACAAAAGTACATACTAAAGAAACACACTTTACCTAACTTTAGACCAATTTATACTTAACTCTTTCCTATGTGTCAGAATATCCTAACACTCGATAGCTACAAAATCGATCAATTTAAGAGTATCTCATCAATTGGAAGAAATTTCCCACTGAATATTCCACAACCGAGGATGAGAACTTTACACAAAAGCATCTAGAACTACTCAAGCATTCAGGACAAAATTTTATTGAAGGAGACGGGCATGTTAGGTACCTATAATACTATCTATCCTCTTATTTTTAACGTTAGTGTAGCCCCATTATTGTGATTTTTGTACCCATGGAGTCCTCATATTTCTATTATTGTGCCCCATTGAAACCCACTATTGCTATTGTTGTGCCCTTACATTATTATTGTTATGTCGACTTTGATTATATTGTGACCCCTTAGACTCCTACATATAGAAAGGAGGTTTTTTCATTTGAATCATCCAATAATTTTTCATTTATGTAATATAAAGGAGGTTTCCCCTTGAAGTGGATAATTTTTAAGTCGTTGATCTATATTTTCTTCTATTTTTTAAGCTAGTTTCATAACATGATACTGTGCAATGTGCAATTTAGCCTAGGTTGAGTGAGGGAGAGACTATGCATTGTGTAGTCTCAGTGGCCAAGGTGGTGTTCCTAAGCACTAGAACTACATAGTGTGCAGTACGGTCATAATTTACTACGCATTTCATAGACTTAGAGGCCAAGATGGGAGCCTGGGCCTTAGACTTGTGCAATGCCTAGTTGGACAAGGCAAGTGTCGGCCATGTGAAGTGCACATATTCCTGGTGAGAGTATGGGAAACTACTATATTTAAGTGATAATGCAATTTAAAGTGTAGATATGACTAAGTATGAACATATCATTGCAAATTAAGTGCATAGAATCAACAAACGATAGGAAAAAAAATTATGGAAGGAGAGTCGCTGAAACGACGATCATCAATGTGTAAAAACATGATTAATGTGACACTTATAAAAGTTGAATGAAAAATTGAAGCGACATTCTACAACCTAATATAAGTTAAAACACAAGAAACCATGAATAGAAACAAGAAAAAAAACACCCGCATAATTGAAACAACAAAAAACGAAAGAAAAGACGGTAAAAGATGACAAAAGAAAAACTCACTCGGAAAATCGACGCAAACTCCATCGAAGGCTCCTTGATCTTCTTAAGAATGTTCTATATCTAATATTGAGTGTAAAAATTAACTATATAGGCACCTATTAAATATATTTTGGTGTATTAGGTTTTATGACGTGTATGCCTAAAATCAAGGAAAAAGTGACACTTGGTTGAAAGTATCAAAAATAGTAATTGCGCCACCTTCGGGATGTGGAAATTTCTAAATCTTTACAATTTATGCAGAAAATATTTACTGTTAATCTGGTTATGCTCCTCCTACTTAAACAAGTTAAAATGGGAGCAAAACACATAACAAATCTTCACCAATCCATATCTAGAACAAGTTCATGCACACATAGACAAAGTGACACAGTTATTTCTAGACAAAAAGTACCCGGAAAAAACCCAATGCGGGAAAACCAGTCTTCTAGAGGGTTTTATTATTAAGAATTTTTTGAATACAACAAGCCTGGGTTCTAGATCTAGAAAACCTGACAGAGAAATAATAGATTTATAGCTCAATGGTTGATCTAGGGCCAAAATAATGACTGATTCACACCCTCAAATGGGATTTACAGAACTCGGCCAAAATTAGGGCCTAGAAACCCCAGCACTACCCCTGAAAGCCTCTGTGTTAGCCTATGAAGCCCCTCTAACCCTCAGCACTGCTCAGGAAAGGGCTTCGTTACCCCAGACTGGGTGACGCAGTCCTTACGCTACCCCTTAGGGTCTCTATGTAACCCCTGAGGGCTTCCTGCTAAAAATCATGCTGTCCTTGAGGGACCACGTTGTCCTTACTACTGCTACTACTCTCCTGCTTCTGCGCTACCTCTCTAAGATGAGCTTTACCTCTTGATGATTCTAGACCCTGGGATCAGATCATCCCCTTGTCCTAAATTCCCCTCTCTGCAACGAAAGCACTTCTGAGAATTTTTAGCAAACCCTGCCCTAGAATCTCAGTTGAGCTTTAGTGCTCTACCTCTATGTGTGTTTACAAATGACCCCAAGCCTTTCCTTTATACTTTTCTCATCGGGAAACCAACGACCATGATCAAATCTTGAATAAATGGCTAATATTAAAAGAAATCTTGATCCGTGTGACTTAGGACAATTTCATCACATGTTTAATTAAATTCACTTTAATTATTTAAGTTCCCTAATTTTTAACTTAGGAAATACATTAAAATAGTTAATTAATTTAATATCTCCTAAAACAGATGAAATTTCCAAAATTAATTTCTGGGTCTTATAGATCAAGTGTAATCTAGTCCCTCCACAAAATTTGGGAGCTAGAGCACAACTGATGCTACCCCAAATACACAAAATCTCAACACTCCCTCTTAGCATAAAGGGTGTGTTCAAGCAATACATCACACTATGCATTACATGATTTTGGGCATTGGTTCTGTGTTGCTGATGCTTGGCCTACTTCCACTCAACTATGCACTGTTGCTGCCATTTTTTAATGCTGCCCATGACTCTGCCACTACCACTATAGCCTTTGTACTGCAGCTCCCTCTCAATATGATGCATTTGTGTTGATCATAGCACTTCCACTGTTGATCTACTGCACTGCAACTCCAGTTGTTGAGAGAAACAACTGAATCTCCTGCCCAATCTTTGACAGACAAGTCAGATGGGCTACATCCTCATCACTGAAGCTCCATAGGCTACAAATTTTTGTTGGCATCTGAAGGATGATGCATAGCTACAGCTCTGCACTACGTAAGTAGACTCCCTCTACACTACTGAAGTCACATCAGCCCCTTGTGCTAAAATCTCTCACGTTTTCGCTGCACTGCGTTGTCCCTCTGAAGCCTTATGTGATGTTGCAGCTCTAATTTGCGCTTTTGAAGTCACATCAGCCTCTGCATTGTTTCTGATTCTACGTTGTTGCTGTTCTTCTCTGCTCTACTCCTCCCAGTCTTCAAACCTGCCTTTGCTTCATCTGTGATATATGCATCCACTACTACACTTATCTCGCTATTGTCTTAAGGCTTTCGTAGCTCGCATGTGATCCAAGAGATGAGATGCTCAAGGATCTCGCCTTAATTCTATGTAGCTCCTCTACATATCCATGTCACCCCACCTTCGTGGCTCATGAGCAGTCATGGCTAAATCATCTTCTGACCCATCATCTGCCACAACTTCTTTGGAAGAAGAGGCTTCCTTGTCCTTTTTCTTCTAAGGACATTTGCTGGCAAAATGTCCCATTTCACCACATTGTAAGCACTTGATCTTTTAGCGATCCTTCTTCTTCTTTGGCTGCTTCTTCGATGCCAAGGATGTGTCTTTCTCATCTTCCTTCTTCACTTTGCTCGATCCAAAGCTATACTGCTTCTTGGTGAATCTGCAGAGTTCTTCTTGACGCAGAACTGATCACAAGCTACCCCAATCTGGGAGGTCCTCTCTGCCCAAGACACTTTAGAAAAAGGTTTCCCACTCATTCGTGACTGCATTAAGGGTAGTCCTCACTATCACATCGTCTTCCACCTTTGCACCAGTTGTAGTCAACTGATCTCTGATCGACTCTAATCTGAAGAGGAAATGCTCCATGTCTTCTCCATTGGCCATCATGAATGACCTCATATATGTCTCCAATAACATCTTCCTTTGGACATATTTTCCCTCATATAGGGAGATCAATGCCTTCCACATCCCGTTAGTTGTCTTCTTCTTAGCTAAGTGTGTTACAATATGGTCATTGATTCCATCCATAATCAACCACTTGGCATGCCCAGCAGCCTCCTTATGCTTCCGAAGGAGATCTAGATCTGTCGGTGTGGCCATAGTTTGTTTTGCATGGTCTCTAAGATTGTATGCCTCAAGGACAATTAGGATCCTTGCTTTCCAAACTGAAAAGTTTGAGAGGCCATCTAGCCTGTCCTGATCATGCATTCCATGAGGAGCCATCTACTGAGAATGTGTCGGAGCTTCCTTTTCTCTTTTCTATAAAAATGGATCTGAGGCCCTTGATGAAACAAGCACATTCTAATCCCTTTGACAACTGATTTCCCTCCTTGGAAATTTTCCAAATCAACTATGATTCAGCTCTATTTGATCCTCTGATCAAACTGCAAGTTTCTTTAGCTAGAAACTCTCTAATAAGTTTATCTCCTCCCACTCTTTGTCACTTGTGATTAGGCTAAAAATATGAAAAATTTAGAAATTTAACCCCACCAGCGCCTTCTAAATTTCTGCATCTTTTCTTCAGTCTTTTCAGGATTTGACAGATTTAGATCTACATCACATTGGCTGGCTTCAAACTAGTCTAGCATTGTTTCTGAGCTGCCTCTTCGCAATAATTGCATGGACTTGCTAGGAGACAGCATTAGACAGCGTCATCCATCCCTCTGCATGAACCTACCTCTGAAAAATGTGTTGTCCCTTCAGATATGTGTTTTTGCTGCTTTTCCAGCTGCTTTTTGTAGCTATAACCTTCAGTCTCTTGCTGGTGACCCTCTTAGATCTATAATTTCTCTGATACCATGTGGAAATTTCTAAATCTTTACACTTTATGCCAAAATTATTTACTGTTAATATGGTTATGCTCCTCCTACTTAGACAAGTTATTAACTAAATAAATTCAAGTTAAAATCGAACCAAAACACATAACAAATCTCCACAAATCCAGATCTGGAACAAGTTCATTCACACATAGACAAAGTGACACAGTTATTTCTGGACAAAAAGTCCCCGGAAAAACCAAATGCAAGAAAACTGGTCTTCTTGCTGTTGGAGTGTTTTATTATTAAGAATTTTCTGAATACAAGAGGGCTCAGTTCTAGATCTGGAAAAAGCGACAGAGAAATAATAGATCTACAGCTCACTGGTTGTTCTAGGGCCAAACTAATGACAGATTCACACCCTCAAACGGGATTTACATAAATAAGCCAAAATTATGGCCTAGAAACTGCAGTGCTACCCCTGAAAGGCTTTGTGTCAGCCTCTGAAGCCCCTCAGGCCCTCAGCGCTACTCTGGAAAGGGTTGCGTTACCCTATATTGGGTGACACGGTCCTTATACTGCCCCGTAGGGTCTCTACGTAACCCCTAAGGGCTTCCTGCTGAAAATCATGTTGTCCTTGAGGGACTGCGTTGTCCTTACTACTGTTGCTTCCCTTCTGCTTATGTGCTACCTCTATGAGCTGATCTCTACCTCTTGCTGATTCTAGACCCTGGGATCAGATCATCCCCTTGGCCTAAATTCCCCACTCTACAGCTGAAACACTTCTGAGAATTCTTAGCAAACCCTGCCCTAGAGTCTCAGCTTAGCTTCAGTGCTAAGGCTCTTTGTGTGTTTACGAATGACCGCAATCCTTTCCTTTATAATTTTCTCGTTGGGAAAACAACGGCCATGATCAAATCTTGAATCAATGGCTAAGATTAAAAGAAAGCTTAATCCATGTGACTTAAGACAATTTCATCACATGTTTAATTAAATTCACTTTAATTATTTAAGTTCTCTAAGTTTTAACTTGGGAAATAAATTAAAATTATTAATTAATTTAATATCTCCTAAACCAGATGAAATTTCCCAAATATTTTTCTGGGTCTTGTAGATCAAGTGTACTCTAGTCCCTCCACAAAATTTGGGAGCTAGAGCACAACTGATGCTACCCCAAATACACAAAATATCAACAAAGGAAACTAATGATGACTCCCTATTTTCCAGGGAAATTTTTTTTTCATTTTTTGATTTTCGTTTTTTTTTTTAACTTTCCATGCACATTGCCAAGAAGGATTGTGCAATTCCCTAGGACTACGTGACTTCTTGACTCATTGCATTTCGTATTTTTTTAGATAAAGGAAGGGTTTGCACAGTTTCTGAGCTTAGCGTTGGGCTTCCATCAAGGACTACATAGTTCTCAAGCCCAAGGTTGAGCTAACATTCTATATTTTGGAGTTTCCATCATCAATATTGGCTTGCTTTCCTAGATTGTGTAGTTTTTGGAGGAAAGCACAAAACTACTACAAAGTCAATTCAAGAGGTTAGCTTGTTACCAAAAATATCATATCAATATCAAAACAAGGGAAAAAAAGCATATCATGAAAATATAAGTCTCAATAAAAACATGAATACTTGACAACAGTAAAATATAAGCTTCTGTGGATAGAAGAGAGGGCTCAAAAATCAAAGCATAGGAAAAATTTTAGGGGGTGGTTGTAACAGCTACAATAGTTGGCGACACACTGGTAGGACTCCAGCTCTCTATATGGGTCTTGTCTCATGCAAAAAAACTCTAAATCTTTAGGAAGTATTGTTCAATTCCTTGATTACCCTATATTCTTTACTTATTTTAAGTTAAAGATATAGTCCTAACCATTCTCTTCATTGGCAGCAAACTTAACCAAGCCAAGTCAAACTAAGTTGTTTCGATTGGGGAAGCAAGTTATATAAGTATAAAATTATATGAATTGTCAGTATTAGTTTTCATCTTTAGTGTTTCTCCGTTGCTAGCAGGCCTATACAATACCTTGACAGAATCACTTCAAGTACACAAACATTTCTCCACTGCCAACGAGCCAAGACAATACCCTGACGAAGTTGCTTGCTTCAACTCCCTGCACAGGAAGCCTTTATATTACTTCGACCTTTATTTTATTTTTCATTTTTTCATTTTTCATATAATTGTGCATGGGCACTTATTTATTTCATGGGGTGGAAGAGGGATCTCGACTTATTGAGAGCATAAGAGATTGTCCCTTCAGAGAAGTATATTTGTATATACCTTTGAAACACTTGTTAAATTTTCATCCCCTCCTTACTCTACTTGACTTAGTTGACAAGGGATAACCTAAATTGAAAGACCGATTATAGTAGGTGGTACTAGTTATAGATTCAAGGATTGTGATTCCACTCTGGTTTTCTCTGGAAAGGAACGTATTTTCCATCAGAGTATCATCGACTAACAGATAACCAAGCATTGAATGTAGCATAAATTCCTATTGAAACTCACTGTGCTTGGTTCAGAACCCAAACATGATCTCATTCGGAAGCTATCCTACAAATGAAAGAAAAAAAAAATTAAGGACCAGAGCGGAAAGTAAATCGTAAAAAAACAAAACAAGGAAAACAATAAAAAAACTACTCCTACTCCTAATCTAACATAGAATACGCCATACTTACGTAAAATTAAACTTCCAGTGTAACCACCAACACATCGGCTGACCTATGTCGGCGAGGGAATTCATATCAAGAAATATATTCAGGCATAACCACAGATAGGAAGGATAAGGCAATACATAGCATGACATTCAAAGTTTGAAAATGTATGCAAAAAAATATGAAAGAAAAGCACATGTGAAGAATTTTTCAAATGCAATATGGTGTTGAAACATACTGTGACTCAAACATACACAAGAGAAAGCTTTCGAACTTTGAAATTGGGCAAGAATAAATAAAGAAGAAAACTTGTGTTTCACAATCGATATTTCCATATATGACTCCTCTAATGAAAGAGTGATAGGATCATGCAAAACAGATTGAGGATGTGAAAATTGTGTGATATATTGATTTCTAATTTGTGCGATGAAGTGATGAGGAGCCTTGAAAGATACAACATTGTTCTGATCATAATTGTAATTGGCTTGAAGACTATGAGAACCTAACATAACCATCAACTTGGGTTGAAGTGCCTTGACAACTTGCGGAAGATCCAAATCATCATAAGATAGATCATCAAAGACCAGTGGCTTAGAAAGATCAATAAAGAAAAAATAATAGTTGTGATCAGATGTATCGGTGAATAGATCATGACATCCATGATCAAAAAATTCAAGATCGAAAACAAAGGCATATTAATGATCTAATGAATCGTAAAGAGGGGAAGATTGGAAATAGCCACCCTCTATTTCTTCTGAATGATGAGATGATGGAATGTAAATATCAAGAAGAGACTATTTTTCCTCTCTGCATTCGGATGTAAAACTGAAATTCCACGAACACTGACTATGATCAGGTATAAAATAATCAAAAACTAATTCTTCTCAAGATTTAAGAGAAATTCTAGAATCGCAGAAAATTTCAAGATAATGAGGGAGAGGTGCGGAAGGAGAGACATCAACCTTCGTCGCAAATTCATGTCCATATGTAGACTCCCACACATAGTCATCGTAAGTGATATATCATGATTTTTTCTCAACACTAACTCCATCCTGAACTTTATCATCTTGAAAATAAAAAGAAACACTTGAAACGGGTGAACACAAAAACTCACAATCAGGAGGACCAAAGGAACCAACAGATGGAGGATGAGGAGATTGAACATCGTCTCCAACATCAAATTCGCAGTCCAAACCTACACTGAAATTTTTATTATGTTGGGTGGGAGAAGATGGTGGTAAATCAACGAATGATTTCTCCAGTCCTCCCGCCTAAACTTGCGGAAATGGAGTTGTTTGATGAGGAGAAGATGAAGAGTCACTTGGAACAAAAAAATTGTTCGTCATAGATTTAGAAGCTCTATAACCAAGGTATGTTGAGAAACTTTCGAAAGATTCATATTCGTGCTATTCATCAAAATTTGAACTTATATTTCAATAAAGGCTAATCAATATCATCTTCAGAAAAATAAAAACAAAAATGAATGAAATGATAATGAAAATCATCAAGAGATTCATCAGGGGTTTTTCGAAATCACGTGATTTTTTTTAAAACATATTTATCGTCATACATGTCAAAGGCACGTTAAATCTCTTTGATAAGATTTTTTTAAAGAGTGTATGGAAGCGACTAGAAATGTGTAACACCATTCCTTTACGTGCACTTTGAATGTGCGTACAAACAACCTACGTGCTCTAGAATTTTTTTTCCATCCTTGCCATTGAATTTTAGATTTGACAAGTCATTAATAATTCCCCTGGGAATTTTGAGATTTTTGGTTCTTGAAAACCATGCCTGGACTAAGATATGGGGAGAAGCCATTTTATGGTATAGAAAGTTAAAACAAACTTCATGGGCACAACTTGTCATATGGCTGTCCTTCTAAACCCGTAAATGTTGACAGTGTTGAAACTTCCAACATTCTGAGGATCTCTGAGATATGAAGTTCCAAGTAGACCTCACATCGTTTGGTGTAGGAGTCCCATCTATAATATGACGCGGTTGTCGATGTAGTGGGTTTTAATGATATGCCTTGGCTGCAATAACACATAGAGTGATGTATGGTGCCTTTGGTGAGAACATTTGTGTGACTCTGTGGAAATTCAAGTGTATTGCATGAAGGTTCTAACACACAAAGGAAAAGTGAGTGATCCACTTAGAATCATGTAATAGTATGCATCTTGAAAGGAATGCACAAGCATAAAGACATCACAAGCTAATATGTGAAATAGATCACAAGTTAATTGTGATGGAAGAATACAAAAACACAAATTCAACAAGATTCATACCAATGCAAATGAAATAGTTCATAAGCACAAGCGTAACTAAAATAACATACATTGCAAATACAATAAGAATACTCCTACTATATTTAAAACATTTGTTTGAAAAAGTGTCGGCTCTGAGCATTTATTAAAGTGAAATTTCTAATAATACATATATCATTGATGGACCACCAGCCCCAATAGTGGAATGTGAAGCCAACATCACCTGATCCTCCAAAGAAATATAATCCCGCAACGCTACAGAGAAGCCAAGGCTCTCACAAATCTCCCAAGATCATGATTATAAGCCTAAGCCTAGCCAAAATATTGGCTCCCCAAAATCCCTTTACCTGATTTATGAGGGTGTACTTATAACAAAATGGGTGACTCATCAACTTCCCTTTAGTGACTCTTACACTTTGCTCGTGACTCTTCAACTTATTTACAAATGACTATTCAATTATATTACATCGCGACTCTTCATATTCCACAATTGACACTTGGAATTTCAATTATAAATTATTTACAAAATAATATTACAATTCACTCGTACCCGTATAAAACAAAATTGGGTAGATCCAACTAGACAACCTAATAAGAAAAAACATATCGATGTGTTGAAGCCCAGAAAATTGGGTCTACAACAAGGGGGATACCCACCCGGTCCGGACCTTGGTTAGCAGCTCCTTTTCCGTTTGGTGTAGTGGGTCTGACTGGGGATAATGGGACCAGTTTCCCAGTATGTGTGTGTGTGTTGAGAATAGATATTTCCTTTCTAAAAAGGTTCCTAAGTGAAATGCTTTTATTTTATTTCTAATCTAATCATATGCAAATTGTATTCTAATTTAAACAGAAATATCTAATTCTAAACTAAACCCAGGATATAATCTTGTTTATGCGATCTAAAATGATTTCGAATAACAATCGATAATAAAGATCATTCAACTATTATAAGAAAATAATTCAATAAAAATAAACCACTTCATATAAAAAGTTAGATGAAACAGTTGTGAAAAACATATCGCATAATAAGCTATTCATACATTAAGCATAAATAAATAGCTATCACCGTACAAAAGTGCCAAATGATAACTTAAGCATGCACGCATCAATATATAAATAACTGAACATAAATATCACTTTTAACACAGAAGCAGAAATAGTTAAGAGATAAAATTACCATTTATAACTGGTTCTACTCATGAGCTAGAAGTAATAATGACTTATATCTTCTTAATCCAACATCTACTAAGAGTACAGAAATGCAACATCAGTAGTAGATATTAGACACAGATATCAATAAATCTCATTCTATTCATTCATCAAAACCTCCTCTGAGGGTGCAGAAGTGCATGTTCTGAGGATAAGTTTTTGACAAATTTCAGGACCCTTCTCTAAATGCATGAGAAGGGTTTAAATACTACTAACTAAATCTAAAAATAGTTTATTACAAAAATTTAAGATTCGGTTTAAATGATCGTCCTTTTTCTAGGCAAAAAATAAAGTAAAACTAAAACTAAATCTAAAATTAAAAACTATCAACTAATTATTTATGAATTTGATCTTTGAGTTTGCAAGCATCTAGCATTGATTTGAAAAGAGGAGGTTGGCCGACTTCAGATTTCAATTGTCCTGAAAAAACAGAATCGGCAAGTGTTGGCGCGATCTTCTCAGCAGAATTAATGATGCAATTAAGAGCACTGCATTGACTGTGTGGTTTTACCAGACATGTCCAGTAAGAATCCCAATTTAATTTTGTCAATCCTTGAATTGATTTTGTCTTTTCTTCAGCTTTCTGTTTCCACTCTGTTTGCAATTGTTGTGCTTGTCGAAGGTATCCTGGAATAGTTTCTGAAATCAAATTAACCTTGTGCAAATTTTCATTTACACTATCAGTAATGTTGCTCGCTGCTGTAGCTGCTTCCTCTGCCGCTTTTTCTGCCTCTCTGATCTGTGCATCCCAATTATTAAAGAGCATTTCTTTATGAATGTCATTGATGATTGGTGCTCCTACTCTTTTTCCTTCCTTTGTCTTTAAACGTGAATGGGTAGGGGATCCGTGTTTATCTTTCTTCAGTGGTTCATCTCTTCTGGACCATTCCTTAGTGCATTCCGCCAAATTTGCATTTTCCTTGGCAAATTTCTCCATAAATTGTTTGTTGTAAGTTTCATGAGGCTTCGGCAAATGATACATAAGCCTCAGATCTTCTGGAGTAAATGACCTGATGAGCTCTTGACTTTGAGTTCTAAACTTCCTGTCCGTAATATCAGTGCTATCCAGCACCCATTTTACCATGTCTGTATATGGAAGAATCCTAGGTCTTGCTGCTATCCAGTGCAAAAATGAACAAGCCAGCTCTGTAAGAGATGCTTCAGAAGAATTACTTGAGCCTGCGGTAGCCACAACATCCATTACTCTTGGGTTTTCTTCTTCAAGCAAATTAAACATACTCTCCCAAGTGGTGATGCTAGCGTCTTTGTTGCAAGCATTGTCTGCATACAAGGATGCCATCTCTTTACTTTCAGAACTCAGAGCTTTCTCTTTATTTCCTATAATACTCTGAATATTGCTTTGTATAGTCTCTTGTTCTTCGCACCTGTAGTTTTACGAATTAAATGAGAATAATGATATGAGAAAGGTGACGGGATATTTTTAAATGCTGAAGGCATATGAAATATATTATTTAAACGTGAAATAACCTTTCAATCAAAACAAAATCATTTTCATTAATAATTGACAATCCATTCATTAATTTGACATCAAAGCGCATAACGAATATTGATTTATGGAAATATTTTCTTCATACAACGAGCTTTTTAAGAATCTGCGATAATGCGATCTGCGATTTGCTTTGCAATATCGCAAAATCGTAATATCGCAAATCGCAATATCACAAAATATGCATTATCGCCATATCAAAAATCGCAACTTTCAAAAATCGCAATATAGTAAAATCGCGAAATTGCAATATCGTGAAATCGCAATATCGCAAAATATAACATATGAAAAATATCCATTAATATATTTTCTGCGATATGCAATTTGCGATAAATATTTTAATGCATAGTTTTTGGATCATGCTATCGCAATTTAGAAGATTCTGCTTTGCTAAAGATATATTCTACTTTTTTTGTGATGGATGCGATATTTTCTTCAAAGAAAGGTTTTATTCTAATCTATCATAAACTTAAGTTTATTTAAAAAATTTCTAAAGAATTTTCTTAAGTTAATGATAGTAAGTTTTATTGAAAATGAAAACAAACACCAATAATTTTTTTTGGATTTTTAAACTAAGGGTCCCTACTTATTTAGTATTATTACTAATACCAAATAAGAAGGGGGGTTGTTGCTGGTCACAACAATTGGCAATTCACTTGGAAGAACCAATTATGTCTGTTTTTCTTTTGAATTTTCTAAACTTTTCAAAACAGAAATTTTTCCAAAAAATCAAACTTTATTATAAAAAGACAAAGTACATTATGCTTTAATCTATGAATGATATTTCATTTCTTCTATGATCAACTTTGACTATTCACTTCCTCAAGCTAGTCCTTGTATCTACATCAGTCATTACTTGGTTTTAAAAAGATAAAAACAAAAGGCTTCTCTGTAAATCAGTTTTAAATATGCTCATTTGTCGTAGGTAGAGCCACTGCTGCCAGCAAGCGTCTATAGCCTCGACAGGGTTACCTGTTACCCAGCAATGATCATGTGTCCTACTTAGAAAAATATACAATTTTCAAAGAGAAATCCATATTCACACTTATTTCTTTTATTTTCTTTTTTTATCCTTAAAGAACAATGTCTTGGTTTGGTAGCCAATTTATGACAGTGCCATTCACTTGATTTATAACTTTGCTGAACAAGCTGGCTCGTGATGAGACCCCTTGCCTTTTGATTGCAATAATCTTAAGTCATTGCCCTGTTGTGGTATGCAGTATTGGCAAAGTCAGCAAGCTATAATATCTATGATCATGATAAGTCGGCTCGTGATGAGACCTCTTACTCTTTAAGATAAAGTGTATCATTGGATTATTCCCTGAACATTGTAATTTTCTAGGTGGGGAGGAAGTCATTGTTTCCTTAAGATAGCTCTGGACGACAATGATAGAGTTTTTGGAAAGAAATTTTCTACAGAGAATCTTCATTTTGTTATAGATACCTTTCATTGAACTGATATAAAACAATCTTTCACTAAAAGTTTCTTTTCATCAAAATTTTCAAAGTTGAAACTGATATCATTTCTAGATTTAAAGCTTTTAACTGTATCTTTGAATAATAATGATCAATATTCTAAAAAGAATTCTATTTATATAAGTGAAGAAACAAAATTTAGAAGAGAATTTGTATCTTTTTCGTGAATTCCAAATATAACCATTAACAACTGGTTTTATTATGAAAAATAAAGAAAACTAATCTACAAAATAGAAGAATGATCTCCTATGGAAAATATTTTTTAAGGATCTATCCATTAACAGGTAAAGACTCTCTTTTCCCTGTTAAATCCTGTAACATAAAAGTAGATGGACCTATGATCTCTGCAATTTGGAAAGGACCAAGCCACATTCGTTGAAATTTCGTATGTTTTCCTTTTTCTTCATGAGCCTTGTCCCATTTTAAAACTAGATCTCCTATCTGAAAGTTCTGGTTATCATGTTTGAATCAAAAGAAGCTTTAACTAATGCTTGATGATGAGCATGAGTTACTTTGGCCTTTTCTCGTTGTTCTTCTAACTTAATTATTTCCATATGCTTTAATTGTAAAGAAGAAGTTGGTTCTTCATCAATATATTAGACTAAGGCTAAAGAAGGGATTGTTAGATAAGTTGGAAGAACCACTTCTCTCCCATAAACTAAATTAAAGGGAGAAGTGCCAATAGAAGCCTTTTGCGTTATTCGATCTGCCCATAAAGCATATATTAAAGATTTATGCCAATTTTTATGATTTTGATCAATGGTTCGCTTAATGATTCTGATTAAGTTTTTATTTGTTGATTCAGCTAACCCATTTCCCTATGGATAATAATTGGCATAATATTTAAGTTTAAAACCTCTCTTGAGTGCAAATTCAGTCATAGCATTACCAGAAAAATATGATGCATTATCAAACATTAAAGCAAAAGGTAAACCAAACCTGGTGATTATGAACTGATCTATAAACTCGATGATATGCTCAGCATTAGCAGTCTTGAGAGGGATTGCTTCTACCCATTTCGTAAAATAATCAGTTGTTGCAATGATATACCTATGTTGTTTAGAAGAGTGAGGAACGATCTCACCTATTATGTCCAATCCCCATTGATCAAAAGGCTGCTCAATGTTGACTAGTTGTAATGGCAATGATGGTTTCTTTTTTCTTCCAGCCGTAGTTTGACAAATTTGACATTTCCTTGCGTAGTTATGTGAATCTTTAAATAGTGTGGGCTAGTAATAGCCTGCACGGAGGATCTTATGTGCAGTAGCATCTCCAACATAATGTCCACCTGCTGGCCCATCATGAAGTTCCTGCAAGACTTTTTCAGCTTCAGATTTCTCCAAACATCTAAGAAGAACATAATCATAATTCATCTTAAAAAGAACATCATTCACAAGCTAATATTGTTTAGCCTTCAACCTTAGAGCTCTTTTCCTGGTGTGATTGAGATTTGGAGGAGCATATCCATTCTTCAGATAAAATATGATATCAGCATATAATGATTCAATATCGTTTAGGCTTACCTCATATGTTTGTATCTCTTCAGAGGGTTTTTCAGAAATAAGCGATGCTCCAGCTAGTATTTTGCAAAAGCCTTGACCTCTTACAATACTTGCCGGTTTGATTTCTACATCATATTCTTATAAGGCAGTAACCCAATTGGCTCTTTTCTCACCCACGTCTTTTTGAACTAAAAGATTTCTTACCGCTGGAAATGGTACTATGATTTTTGTATGGGTTTTAAGTAAAAAGGGTCTGAAATATTTAATTGCTTTGAAAATAGCATAAGCTTGTTTCTCCACATCTGAATAATTCAATTCAGCTCCCTGTAAATTTGAACTGAAAAAAGAAATTGGAGCTTCTGCTTTGTCTTGATTTTCTTGAGTGAGTATTGCAGCATAAGATTTATCAGAGGCAAATGTGTACAAAATAAAAGGATCGGAAAAAATTTGGAGTTGCTAAAGATGGAGCATTAATAATTGCTTGTTTGATCAGATTGAATGCCTCATATTCGTCTTTGTCCCATTTGAAGTTTGAATTCTTTTTAATCATTGCTTGCAAAGGAGATACAATTCTCGAAAAATCTGGCACAAATCTCTTTACAAAATTAATCTGGCCAAGAAAATATTGCATAGCTTTCTTGTTGTGAGGTAAGGATATTTCAGAAATTTCTTTGATTCTATCAGGATCAATATGAATTCCAGATTTTGATACTATGAATCCAAGAAGTTTTCCTTTATTTAATGCAAAAAAAGATTTTTTTGGATTAAGTGAAATTCCATACCTTTGACAACGTTGAAAAATCTGCTTCAAATCTCTAATATGATTGCTTTGTTTTTTGGAATATACAGTTATATCATCCAAGTTAATTACCATTGATTTGTTAAGTAATCCCTTGAAAACAGTGTCCATGGCTCTTTGAAATGTGGCACCAGCGTTGATCAGACCAAAAGGCATCTTTTGATATGCGTAAGTGCCCCATTTGGTTCTAAATGTAGTTTTCAATTGATCATCAGGATGAACCAATACTTGATTGTAGCCAGAAAAACCATCTAAGAAAGACATTAATTCTGATCCTGCAACTGCCTGTAATATTTGCTCCATGGGAGGCAAAGGAAAATTATCTTTTTGGCAGGCTTTATTAAGGTTTCGAAAGTCAATGCAAATTCTAATGTCTATGTTCTTCTTTCTAATAGGAGCCATATTGGAAACCCATTTAGAATGTCGGACGGGAAAAATAATTTTGGCTTTCAATAACTTATTGAGTTCAAATTTGATTTGATTTTCTAGATTGGGATGGATCTTTCTCAACTTTTTTTGGACAGGTTTTTCATCATTTATCATTGGGATAGTATGTTGGATGATAGAAGTGTCATAGGTTTTGAGTTCATCATAGTTCCAAGCAAAGACACTTTTATATTGTTTCAAAATATGAACGTACGCTAACTTTTCTTCAGGAGCTAGGCCAAGGCCTAGGTTGATATTCTGTGGTTTGGCATCAGTGCCTAGATTTACTAATTCATAATTCAAAGTCGAACTTTGCAATTTTTAATTGGTATATCTTTTAAATCGATCTTTCAAATCATAAATGTCTTCTAACTTGACTACTGACTTTGGCATAGCATTATTGGTGCTATCTTGGAGCAATTGTCTGTCATGTTGGTCTTCATCAATTATCTGATTGGGGTAAGATCCTTCAGATGTGAGAAAATTTACAATATCAGGATCATCATTGAAAATCCTCCTATTGGTAACGTTATCAGGAATCAAGGGTCTAAAGATTAATTCGATTGAAAATCGATCAGGACTAAAGTCTTCTGCAGGAATGAGCTTGGAAGCTACATTAGCTAGGAGCTCTGAAATAGCATTCTGAATTCTGGGGATTGATGAAATATTAAATGCTATAAAATTTTCAGTCAGATCTTGGACTAAAGATTGATAATGCTTTAAATGACCTAATAAAAAATGTATAGTATTGTGTACCTGTTTGATTACAATTTCCGAATCTCCGAAAACTTGTAGATATTTAATGTCTAATCCGATTTCTTTGTATAATCCTTGGACTAAAGCCTCGTATTCTGCGGTGTTATTAGTGCAATCAAACTCAAGTCCACAAGTCAGCATAATTTTGTTTCCCTCTGGACTAACCAAAACGCATCCTGCTCCTGCTCCTTCATTAGACTTAAAACCATCAAAAAATAATTTCCAAAAGAAAGATTTATTTACAGGAGTATCTACAAAATTAATACATTTAGAACTATCTGTTTGAGAAAATTTTTATATTTGAGATAAAATAGAATGTTCTAAATAAGGTGAAGTATGAGCATTGAAATTTCCTAAGAAAGAATCAACTGAATAATTGCCAATGATATTTCTGATGTATGCAACTGGTTCATTCTCTCCTTCAAGTTCTGTTACTATGTATTTCTGATGTTTTTCTCATTCAACCTTTATCTGATTTGGTTTACCATTGTAAGGAAGCCACATATGCGACCAATCAGTTGCAAAATATCCATGAAGTTTTTCTGACCAATCTCTGCTAAGAATTAAGCCATAAAATTCTGGAATATCTGCAACTAAAATATCAATAACTTGACATACCTTTGGATTCGATGAGAGTCTTATGGTAACCTGATTTAATTCGCCAATCACTTCAACTTGCGATCGATCTAACTGGACTATTCGCACAATAGATTTTTGTGGTTGAATGTTCAACTTTGCACATATTTATTTTGGTAGAATATTAGATGAAGCTCCAGAATCCACTAAACAATTATACAATTTTTTATTGAAAACTTCATAAGTAAGAAGAAATGGAGTATGAGATCTTGACCTTCCTCCAATTAAAGCGATATTTTCTAAATCAACTTTACTAATCGCATTAGCTGGAGGTCTTCCCATCTCGTTGGAAGCTTGAGAAATGACAGGATCAGGCAAAGGTTTTTCTGGTACAACATGTAATTCTTTCAAAAGTACCTTTTGTTGGTGTTTTAACTTGCTCAATTCATAAAAAGTGATGTTAGCCCTAGTCTTCTTCATGTCTTCTATGATATTATACTCCATTTCATCTGGAACAATGAGTGTTCTTGCTGGAGTTGATGAATCTGTCTGGACTGGGCTGGTTTGAATTGCTTTAGATGTTGTTTTCTTGGGTGAAACTTTATCCTTAGTCAATGAACTTGCGCTCTTTGACTTAGGAGTAGGTTGAGGAGGATCAAGTTGATTTATACTTCGAGTGTTAACTGGGGATGCTTCTTTATCTTCCTCATCTGGGAGGATAAAATCCCACATACCTTGTACTTCTACAACTTCTTCTTCATCAGTAGTTTCCTCTGTAGCAGTTTCTTCTTCTTCTTCTTCTGATTCAGCATTAGTAATAGCATTTGGTGGTTTTGGATCAGTTGAAGGGTTTATTCTAAAAGGCTTGAAAGACTTTTTAGAAGATGTTTATGCCACTTGTTTCTTAATGTCAACCATTTCGTTAAACATGGTTTTAAAAACTTTTTGCAATCCTTCTAAATCAAATGGATCTTTTGATTGTTTTTTCTTGGGGTCTTCCTTAAAAGTGACTTTCTTGGATTTTCGTTCTTCTATCGTATTTTTCTTATCTAAAGCAATGATACGTTTCTCTACCGCTATTGCCTCCTTCATGTTTTCTGCTAAAGTTGTTTTATTAGCCCTATCAACGAAGATTGCTATGTTTGATGGTAAATCAAAAAATGTACCATTCACTTCGCACTTCTTCACTAGGCTTGGAAGCAGTAGGGATTTTATTTAACAATTTATTGAAACATGAATTGAAATCCTTGACAATTTCTTTTGAATCGGCTCTAAGATTAGATAGATCATTTATCAATGTTGTTGTAGACCTGTCATCACCAATTTTAGTTAAAAATTTATCTTGAAATATATCCCAACTAGTGATAGATCCAGATGGTAATGAAAAATACCATGATCTAGCTGCTCCTTGTAGAGTATAGGGGAAAAGTCGGATCACAACAGCATCTTCATTAATAACTCCATTGAGATTTATGGACAACATAAAATTGTTTATATGTTCTTCTGCTAGCATACCTGCTTTAGGATTAAACTTAGGTAGCCATTTTTCAGGATGGGCTGGTAATTGACTTAAGGGCGCAGGCATTAAGACTGCCCCTGGATTATTCCATGGCATTTGGGCCATCGCTAAACTAATAACAGAGGAAAGTGTAGAAGATGATGTTTGTGATTGGGAAGATAAAGATATTATAATTATAGATGATTGAGAAGGTGATATGGAAGTTCTAGTGGAGTGAGGGACAATAGTCTGAAGTGGAGGGGTGGATGGTTGACTTTGCGGTGAAGAGGTTGAGATGGATGATGATGATGAAAGAGTCTCGCTATCAGACCCTTTAGGTGATTTCCTTGCTCTTTTTCTTGTAGGTATATGTAACTCAGTTCGCTGAATGCCAAGATTTTCACTCTGTAATCTGGTAAGAGGATGAGCAGGGTTATATTGTGAAGTTACACTACCTTGAGATTTATCAGATCTTTGAGGTGATATTGAAAATCGCTGAAGTTTATGAATCAAAGATTCAACTTCAGGAGGTTCAATAGTAGATTCTTCTGAAAAGTCAGGGTTTGTAGCAGTGTCTATTCTTCTTTCGACTTCTGGCTCTAAATTTAAAATTTCTGAGTGCGATGGAGAAGTCGGGGAAGATGGCGAGGGCGATTTACTCTCAGAATGGTATTTAGATTTAGATTTACTTGCCATTCATAGTTCGTGGCCCTCCTTCTAGTGCCAAATATGTTGAAGCCCCGAAAATCGGGTCTACAATAAGGGGGATACCCACCCGGTCCGGACCTTGGTTAGCAGCTCCTTTTCCATTTGGTGTAGTGGGTTCGACTGGGGATAATGGGACCAGTTTCCCAGTATGTGTGTGTGTGTTGAGAATAGATATTTCCTTTCTAAAAAAGTTCCTAAGTGAAATGCTTTTATTCTATTTCTAATCTAATCATATGCAAATTGTATTCTAATTTAAATAGAAATATATAATTCTAAACTAAACTCGGGATATAATCTTGTTTATGCGATCTAAAATGATTTTGAATAACAATCGATAATAAAGATCATTCAACTGTTATGAGAAAATAATTCAATAAAAATAAACCATTTCATATAAAAAGTTAGATGAAACGTTTGTGAAAAACATATCGCATAATAAGCTATTCATACATTAAGCATAAATAAATAGCTATCACCGTACAAAAGTGCCAAATGATAACTTAAGCATTCAAGCATAAATATATAAATAACTGAACATAAATATCACTTTTAACACAGAAGCAGAAACAGTTAAGAGATAAAAGTACCATTTATAACTGGTTCTACTCATGAGCTAGAAGTAATAATGACTTATATCTTCTTAATCCAACATCTACTAAGAGTACAGAAATGCAACATCAGTAGCAGATATTAGACACAGATATCAATAAATCTCGTTCCATTCATTCATCAAAACCTCCTCTGAGGGTGCAGAAGTGCATATTCTGAGGATAAGTTTTTGAAAAATTTCAGGACCCTTCTCTAAATGCATGAGAAGGGTTTAAATACTACTAACTAAATCTAAAAATAGTTTATTACAAAAAATTTAGGATTCGGTTTAAATGACCATCCTTTTTCTAGGCAAAAAATAAAGTAAAACTAAAACTAAATCTAAAATTAAAAACTATCAACTAATTATTTATGAATTTGATCTTTGAGTTTGCAAGCATCCAGCATTGATTTGAGAAGAGGAGGTTGGCCGACTTCAGATTTTAATTGTCCCGAAAAAACAAAATCGGCAAGTGTTGGCGTGATCTTCTCAGCAGAATTAATGATGCAATTAAGAGCATTGCATTGATTGTGTGGTTTTACCAGACATGTCCAGTAAGAATCCCAATTTAATTTTGTCAATCCTTGAATTGATTTTGTCTTTTCTTCAGCTTTCTGTTTCCACTCTATTTGCAATTGTTGTGCTTGTGGAAGGTATCCTGGAATAGTTTCTGAAATCAAATTAACCTTGTGCAAATTTTCATTTACACAATCAGTAATGTTGCTCGCTGCTGTAGCTGCTTCCTCTGCTGCTTTTTCTGCCTCTCTGATCTGTGCATCCCAATTATTAAAGAGCATTTCTTTATGAATGTCATTGATGATTGGTGTTCCTACTCTTTTTCCTTCCTCTATCTTTAAACGTGAATGGGTAGGGAATCTGTGTTTATCTTTCTTCAGTAGTTCATTTCTTCTAGACCATTCCTTAGTGCATTCTGCCAAATTTTCATTTTCCTTGGCAAATTTCTCCATAAATTGTTTGTTGTAAGTTGCCTGAGGCTCCGGCAAATGATACATAAGCCTCAGATCTTTGGAGTAAATGACCCGATGAGCTCTTGACTTTGAGTTCTAAACTGCCTGTTCGTAATATCAGTGCTATCCAGCACCCATTTTACCATGTCTGTATATGGAAGAATTCTAGGTCTTGCTGCTATCCGGTGCAAAAATGAACAAGCCAGCTCTATAAGAGACGCTTCAGAAGAATTACTTGAGCTTGTGGTAGCCGCAACATCCATTACTCTTGGGTTTTCTTCTTCAAGCAAATTAAACATACTCTCCCAAGTGGTGATGCCAGCGTCTTTGTTGCAAGCAATGTCTGCGTACAAGGATGCCATCTCTTTATTTTCAAAACTCGGAGCTTTCTCTTTCTTTCCCATAATACTCTGAATATTGCTTTGTATAGTCTCATTTCTTCGTGCCTACGGTTTTACGAATTAAGTGAGAATAATGATATGAGAAAGGTGATGGGATAGTTTTAAATGCTGAAGGAGTATGAAATATATTATTTAAACGTGAAATAACATTTCAATCAAAACAAAATCCTTTTCATTAATAATTGACAATCCATTCATTAATTTGACATCAACGCGCATAACGGATATCGATTTATGGAAAGATTTTCTTCGTACAATGAGCTTTTTAAGAATCTGCGATAATGCGATCTGCAATTTGCTTTGTAATATCGCAAAATCGCAATATCTCAAATCGCAACTTTCGTATCATCGCAATATCACAAATTGCAACTTTCGCAAATTGTAATCAGTAACATCGCGAAATCGTAATATCGCGACATCGCAATATCGTGAAATATAACATATGAAAAATATCCGTTAATATATTTTATGCGATATGCGATTTGCGATAAATATTTTAATGCATAGTTTTTTGATCGCGCTATCGCAATTTAGAAGATTCTGTTTTGCAAAAGATGTCTTTTACTTTTTTGCGATGGATGTGATATTTTCTTCAAAGAAAGGTTTTATTCTAATCTATCATAAACTTAAGTTTATTTAAAGATTTTCCAAAGAATTTTCTTAAGTTAATGATAGTAAGTTTTATTGAAAACGAAAATAAATAAATAATTTTTTTTTTGGATTTTTAAACTAAGGGTCCCCACTTATTTAGTATTATTACTAATACCAAATAATAAGGGGGGTTGTTGCTGGCCATAACACGATGGAAAATTTTAAGGATGGAAGTTTATCTTAAAGTTTAGAAATCATGGCGAATCTTACTACTCCCCAATATGTAAATAGTAAGATTTTTGATGATATTTTTGTAAAAATATTTAGGTTTCTAATTATTTTATATTAGGATATATAAAATTTTGGCAAATTTTAAGGTAAAATAATGTTATATTATAAAATTTAGGCGAATTAATTTTCAAAAAATTGGAAATTGGTGAATCTTTTTTTTGGAAAAGGCATGGAAAATTAGCCCACCTGCGAATATTAGCCCCTAAAATTTTCCCTAAGTTACACATCATGCTTTAGTTTGGGGAAACTCTAGCTCAACAACTTCCAATTGATGTTTCTTGGCCACATAACGACACCAAGATTTTTATTGCGCAATGAGTCCCTAAAACTGTGCGATGATGTCAGGCTAGAAGCACACACTAGAATCCATGGAATTTGGGTACACTAACTTGGAATTGGTATGTACATTTGTCTTTGGCATGAGCAACATCATGTGGATTTGGACAAGACCACTAATGTATTTCTGCATATTTTTTTCTTGTTCACTTCAAGATCTTATATAGTGGTGATTTGTCTGCACTTATCTAAGTATTCATTTATCTCCTACCTAGCCTAGTTCCTGTTTGGCTTCACTGAGTGAGCCAACTGATGGGATCATGAGGTACTTCACCAATAAATCCACATTTTCATAAAATGATGCATACGAGGCTTGAATTCTAGCAATGAATGAGGCGAGTTGTTTTTTATTCTAGATGAGTATCTGAACCATTGCCTTCTCCAGCTCTTCCTCTTGCTTGGTTTTCTTTCCCAAATCAGGTGGTGCCCCTTTGTGTCACATTTACCATTCATGCATGGAAACAATGGTTTCTTGTAAAACCTTAAGAGTTTTGACATAATATTTGCACTTTTGATGAAATTCATCCAAGTGGGAAATTGCCTTATTCACAGTAACAAGCTCCTCATAAATATTATGCATGGTCTCTCCCAGTGTTGATATTTAATCGCGTATCGTTGTCTTCAATTCTTCCAGATGGACCTATGCAGAAGCCACATTCTGAGTTGTTTCTCTGAGATGCTCAACCTCTTGCCTAACATCCTACAATTTATTTTGTAATTCTTTGTTCTCTGCCATCAAATACTCAGTGTTTGACTTTGCTGCACCTGCGAAGGCCAAGTTGGATACGGAAAAGGCATTAGGATTCTTCCTAGTGTTCGACACAATCACCCTTTCTCTAATAAATGCAAGAGATGTGAGGTCATCTGGAAAGTTCTTCTTTTGTGATTTTCTAAAGTTCATCATAAGAAATATTGTATGTGTCCATAACCATATCATCATCAAGAGGAACAACTTCCTCTTCCTTACTTGGAGCTAACTCTGATGCTGGAGGGGGTGGAGATTGTATGGTGACATGTTGTGTGCTTGGAATCAGGTCTACATATTAATTATGTGGCCCATGTTCTACCTCCATGTCTTCAATCTCAATCAAATCTTCAATCTATTGAGCAAGCTCTGTGTCCTACATCTGTCTGCTCTCCTCCTCTATGTAATAGACTTGGTGAAAATTTCATGTAATAAAAGTTAATAAAGGAAAAATAATAACGAAGGTCATGGGACATGTATTCCAAGTTGAATGTTGGGAAAAACATCCTAGTGCAGGTTTTCATATGGTTTATTATGGCTATGGAAATTTGCAAAGGAAATGAATAAGGCTTTGGAAAATAAAAGTGGCATTTATTGGCATTTATTTATGAAAATAATGGAAAATAGGAGAAAAAGGAGGTGAAAGGTCAAAGGTTTCATGTGAGGAAGAAAATGAAGGAAAATAATGGAAATTGAAGAAAATAGAGGCCTCATTAATAAAAATGCTTATGCAGATGAGTCCGTAGCATTTGATCAATGTAGTTTTGGAGCTCTCATTTTTTTTTCTCTCTCTCTCTCATACTCTTGGACACTTAGAGCTTTCTTGGAGCACTCTTGGAGAGTGTGGCATACTTGGATATTTGGAGAAATATTGCAAAGGAAGAGTGGGAAAGCGCAAGAGAAAATCAAGATCAACAACTACATCATGTTTTGATTGCAGCTACCGAGTTGCATGTATGTTTTCCTCACTAGTTTTGACATGCATGGTGTATGCATGTAGTTTCTTGGTCATGATCTGTAATTAGGATGGAGGATTGTGTGGATTGACAATGGATTTTCCTAGCCTTTCCATTTCCTAGGTAGCCATGGTGTTTTGGGTTCATTTCATTTTGTATGTTATGGTTGGTTCTCATGTTCCTTTAGTTGTGGGTTGAGTTACTAGTTCATGGAGCCTTGGTTGGAAAAATGCTCTAGAGCCCTGTAACATCTTGGGTTGAGTTACTAGTCCTCGAGACTTGGTTGGAAAAACACTTTGGAGCCCTTGGTGGGTTGAGTTACTAGTCCTAGAGCCTTGGTTGGACAAACGCTCTAGATTCCAGTAATAATTGTGGGTTGAGTTACTAGTCTTGCAACCTTGGTTGGAACAAACGCTATGGAGCCCTGGACAACTTGGGTGGAGACATATCTAGTGATTTTTGTGATGTCCGTTCATGAGGTGGAATCACTGGATGAGGGTTGAGGTATTTTGGCCTCTAAAAGCCCTGGTTTGGTTTTGATTAATTAGTTTTATGAGATCCCACATTCATGCTTGGAATATGCCACGAGGGTGACTACTTGAAGAGAGATTTGGCTTAGCCATGTATATGGTCGAGTGGAACATGGAAGTCCCAAACTTGGTTGCATTTTTCTTATGGAAATAAGAGCTCTTTTCCTCATTTGACTTATATATATTTTATTTCCTTGTCATTTATGTGGTTGATATGTTGTATATGAATTTGTTTTATGATATTGATGATGTATGGATCTCATCATGTTTTGGTTTGTAAATGAATGAACAATATATCTATGCCCAAATGGATGATAATTCAGTTAATGTGATAATTCAACGATGCTTCCTAGAAATTCTAAGATAATATGAGACCCCTATACTCAGATATGTTGTTTAAAACTGCAGATTACATATTTGTGACATGTTTGACGAAATTCCTGCCATGGATAGTAGGGGTCCAGTTATTTACTTTTTCAAGTGTTTCCTTTTACATCATTATTCCACTATTATATTTTTGTTCTAAAAGTTTCATGGTGTTCTAGGAAGTGACCTAGCCTCTGGGCCTCAAAAAGTGGCACATAAATCGGGGTCGTGGGCTCAAAACTATTGGGAAAAGTACCCAGTCGTATGCATTCCCATGTTGTGCGTACGACCATATGTTTCTAGTCGCAGTCTTGCCCATGTCAAGTGTACGACTGGGGGATTGATGCATGAAAATTTTCGTTTCATTCAGGGGATAGCCTCCTGTAACTTTGGTATGGCTCATGGGTGTCTCGTAGCATGTGAAAAAGGTATGTTTTGTGGTGTGGTGTCGATTCCACTTCATTAAGGTGACCTAGGAGGTTGAATCTGATCATAGTAACTCTTTGTCACATGTTTACCCTCAGTTGGTCAGTTACTTGGGTAGATGTGGGAGGAGATTGTTACACTCTAGTTTCTAATTTTTTTTACTCTTCACCTCTCTTCTTCTTCATGCTTCTACTTTTCTTCTTTTTCTTTCTTCTACTTTTCTTCCTCCAATCTCCTATGTTCTTCCCTCTTCCTCCATTTTTCTCCCTTTTCATGCACGAGGTTGCTCTCTTCTACTAGTATTGTTTCCAAACTAGCTTCCTTCTATGGATTTAACTATGAAGTTCCTGCAAAACTGACCGACTCGCAGTACTTGGGAGCATTATAACAGTTCATCCATGGTTACTCCTCTAACCAGTGAAATGTCTTTCTTAGCCACTAAAAAATGAATTTTCGCACAGTGATCTCTACAAACACCATATGGATCATACAGATTAATGTTTAGAGTACCGAATGAATACTTTTCTATCACATTTCTTTTGGCATTCGCGACTTTCAGGTTCTTAATCTCATACAATCTAATTTGCATAGGAAGAGTTGACTAAGGTTATTTCTTATTCTTATGCAAATTTGTTGACAACCCTGTGGAGAGATGATATGCAACCTCTTGCATGAAAATCTTATGGGTGGCATACCTAGGCAAAATATGTGGTGACTTTTTTCCGTCAAACACTCTAAGGAAGGTGTCATCTAGTGAGGAAAACCAATTTTCTATCTCTGTTATTGCTTCCATTACCTCATGTGACATGAAAGGTGGTTCTTCCTCAAAGATAAATTTGTATAATGGAATGAGGAAGTGGTTAGTTATATTTTCCATTACTCTTCTATGGTTTCACTCCGAGAGAATTTTGCAATGGATGTGCACGACAACGTCTCGTGGTGTCCAAGTCCAATCCTTGCCAGGGAATGAATTGTGAGCACATATTGCATCCAATAGATATGAAAACATGTGAAATCTATATTTTCCACCCTTGGGTTGATTTAGGGTGTTAGCGGGTTGATTTAGGGTGTTAGCTACATGGATACTTAACTGTCGAGCCAACAATTCTTACTAATTGAACAACTGCCCTTGTTCAAAACCTGTTTTAATAGGAATTCTCACCCTTTAGGAAAGGTACCATTGCTCTGCTGATCGTAGATTGTGAAACATAGAATAATTAAGAGTTGATAGGTCGCCTTGAGAGACTTTTTCTTGTAAGTGTTGGTGGGTGTGTATGAAAATTTGATATCTATTTCATCCAACCTTTAGCAATGTCCTTTGTGCTCAAATAGTTGGTGGTAGCATAAAAGTGGGAATCCATGAGTGTTTCTAGTTACAAAAAATGATACATAAGATGATAATATGCTGCCAGAAAAGAAGCAATCCTCTGTCCGCTGGCATTATTCAAACTCACAATATTCACATCCATATGCGAAACTATCTAGCTAAAAACGTCTGCACATGGGAAAGCTTGATATTTTCATACAACCTTATGTAGTCACGACCGTTGAACATTGACATATACTTGTCGATGCTCTAAATCTTCTTTGAAGCTTATTGTTGAAAAAGCTTCATTCAATTTATTCCATGTAATATTTGATTCTTTTTCCATGAACATTTGGGTATCTAAATAAATAGTAATGTTTACTAGTGTTATCTCAATTTCCTCCCCGATACTTCTCTTTGTGGTATTCTTTGAAGCAGCTCTCTTAGGTGCCATGTCAACAGTGACTACTGCAGAGAATTTCTCAACAAGTGTAATACCTGTAAGAGGAAAACGAACTCATGTCAAGAATAAATTAGCTTTAGTAAATCAAATTTCAAAGCAAGATCAAGCAACAACCACATGGACTGATGAGGAAAATTAAGCAATTTCTGGGGTCAAGGGAGGGAGATTGGTTGGAGGAATTGCACATTGCATAGTCTTAGTAGCCAATGATGTATTTTGAGACTTGATATTGTAAAATGTGTAGTTCAGCTTGGACAAAGTGAGTGAGGGAATACATATTGCACAGTCTCAGTGGCCAAGGCGGGGGGCCTGAGCCCTCGAACTGTGTAATGCATAGTTGTTTCAACATGTACTGCGCATTGTGTAGTCTCAGAGGCTAAGTTAGGAGCCTAATTCTTGGACTTGCATAATGCCCAACTGGATCCTTGCAATGCAGATCTGCCGGATGAGGGTGTGGAAAACTAGCAGATCTAAGTGATAATGCAATTTAAAGTGAAAATATGACTAATTATGGACATATCCATGCAAATTAAGTGTAGAAAATCAAAAAATGGGAGGAAAAACAAATGTGCAAGGAGATTTGTCGAAACGAGGATCACTGGTGTTCAAAGACAAGAAAACTAATTCGGTGCTTATAAAAGAACTAAAAACTGAAGAAACACTTATATAAGCTAATATAAGTTTAAAAAAAAAACAACCATGAAGAGAAATAATAAAAATAGCACTCATAATTGAAATGACAAAAAGCAACAAAAAAGGTGACAAAAGATGACAAAAGAAAAACTCACTTGGATAAGTGATGCAAACTCCACTGAAGGCTTCTTGATATCCTTGGGAATGCTATATTTCCAAGATAAAATGTACGAATGACTCTAGATATTTACATTAAATATATTTGGGTGGGTTAGGGTTTATGACGTGCATGCCTAAAATCAAGGAAAAAAATGACATTTGGCGGAAAGTTTCAAAAATAGTAATTATGTCACCTTCGGGAAACTAATGATGACTCCTTATTTTCTAGGGATGATTTTTTCTTTTCTTTTTTCCTTATTTTATTTTTCACTTTTTTTTTCGAGAAAATTTCCATGCACACTTCTAAGGAGGACTGCACAATTCCCCAGAACTGGGCAACTTTTTGACTCAGTGCATTGTGCATTTTTCGAGCTCAAGGAAGGGTTTGTGCAATTTCTGTGCTTAGTGTTGGGTTGCCATCTAGGACTACGCAGTTATCAAGCTCAAGTTTGAGTTTCCATTCTGGATTGTGGAGTTTCCATCATTAAGGTTGACTTGCCTTCCTAGATTGTGCAGTTTCTAGAGGCAATCCAACAACTGCTGCAAGGTCAACTCAAGAGGTTAGCTTGTGACCCAAAAGAGCATATCAATATTAAAACAAGGGAACACAAGAAAAACATGAAAATATAAGTCTCGATCAAAACATGAATACTTAATGTTAGTAAAAGGTAAGCTTGTATGGACAGAAGGGAAGGATCCAAAATCAAAGCATAGGAAAAATTTTGGAGGATGGTTGTAGCAAGTACAAAAAATTAATAGAGAAATGTTTCTCTCAAATTTAGGATGGATTCATACTGGTGTATATATGTTATAAGCTTTAGGTTCCTTGAGGTGCTTAAGTTTCTAAAGTTTTCCAAATTTCAAGGAGGTTTTAATTTTAGGGATAGGATCCTTATGTGAACCCCATAGATTTAAAATCAAGAGGGATCTAAAATTTAATTAAAATTTAGAATCGAGAGGGATTTAGATTTAGATTTAATTTTTTTTATATTAATAATTTTTAAATGTCATGTATTGTATTCATGTTGATCATGGAAGAAATTGAAGATATATATACATCATAATGGGCTCTAGAAAATCCATTTCAATATCTAACAACCAAGTTGACATAATATTTTACTTAAAATGTAAATTCAACTATATAGGTTATGAACAACATTGAAATATTTTTATGTTATTAATAAATGTCATGTGTGAGTTTGATATAAAGCATGGTAAGAATTTGGTGTAGTTTTTTGGGGTTGTTGTATGGTGGTGTATGGATGGTTTTCATTCCAATTTTCTTTCCAAGAAAGAGTAATTCAAATAGGGAAATAATGATAGGAAACCTACCTTGGCCTCCATATGATGGTTGGTTTTAGGTTCTGGGACATCGACGGGGTTGTTGGGTGGTTGGATCGAGGTAATTTTTACCTCGCGGTCTGTGCAAAATGGTAATAAAATATATAATATTTTTAAAATATTGAAGTAATCATAACCTAAACCTACTTTTAAAGAAATAAAACCTAAACATTTTCAATTGGAAAACATGAAGCAATATATGTATCTTTGATGGAGGTAGTTGGAAAATTAATATTTTGGAAAATTTTAGATAATATTTCCATGCAACATTATCATTTTCCCTCCAGGTGAATGTACAACACACATTTGCAATCTTTCATTTTAAATATGTATTATATAAAAAAATTAAATTGTTGTATGGAATTTGTTAGCACAATTTCTTGCTAAGTCATGAGTCCATTATGTTATCACCAATAACATTCATTTTTGTTGCTTTTCATCTTCCCTTGATCTAAGTTAAAAAACCATCCAAAACATTAAAAAAATCCAACCTTTATCCTTTCTCGCATCGCAAAATCACAAATTTCTTGTCTCCACCTCATGTTTTCCGCTCCCTATTGCGATTTTTATATCCCGAGGTGATATATTGTAGATCACATTACCACCCACATCGCATTTCGCATTATTTCCCACATGTCACTCACCATTTATGTGCCGGATCCTAAACCCTAATGCGATAATGTGATATATCCCGTCGCAATCCCACCACCTTGTTACCACATCGATAGGACCCACCTTCCACCACTTCTCGTCGCTTATCACATATCAAAAATCCTATTTATAACCATTTTTTATAACCCCTCCGTCTTGCAATTGTGATATATCACATTTCAATTTCGCCCCGATAATGTATTCACTCTGCTCCACTCTGTGATTGTTGCTGGAATTTGCTGGAAGCATACTCTGTTTTTCAAATAAAGCAAAAAAGTGCATCTGCTTTAGTCATACCACATGTCATAGGGTTAATACACATCAAATATTTTTAAATCCTCTAAGGATCTAATGATAGGTGTCATATTCCAATCAGTAATTTTGAGTCAAGTCATTGAATACGTTATACCACATGTGTCAACCCATAGTTAATGATTGAACGATTTCCAGTTATGCATGTCTACACCAAGTTAGTTTATGTTAAAAGCCATATTTATAGTTGTGTGATTGATTTAGGATAGGAATATTTCCTGAAATAGGTACCAGCTATTCATCTTTCTTCCATTTGTGTAATCTACTCCCTATACTACCTTTTACCCACAAAATTTATACTTGCCACAACTTTCCAAATGTATGAATATCTCAAAGAAGATAAAATGATTTCAAAATATTTGAGAAAGGCATCCTACCACTCAAAAAACCCATTTTTTAAATTTGAAATGAAATATGATGTGTAAGGCTTACTCCTTAAGCAGTTAAGGAGTGATTTCTTACGCTAACATCTTTGGCGTCATTTCCAGGGAGGAGAATTGAAGTTTATCCTTTAGTGAATGACAAAGTTATAATTCTGGTTATGAGGTGTACAGTTCCAGCTGTATTTTTAGACTTCTTTACACCTGGTGACTCCATTGTTGAATTTTTGGCTCCAAGAAGGAATAGAATCATGGCTAACCCATATTCCCCTTTGAGAATCCCAATTTTAGACCCTGAAAATCTAATCAAGAAAAAGAATAAGCGAAAATTTTCCTCTACTACTACTGTTTTCTCAAAGGTTGTTCCTAAAGAAGTCCTACAAAATTTATCCCCTGATTTTGCAGAAAATCCTATACCTCCCTTTTTTTCCAAACAAAAAACAATACCTACATCACAATTTGGTGCTTCATCATCTCCTGTTCACAATCCACCTTTTCTTATTCCAAAAATCCTAGAAACTCAGACCATGGCAGGTCCAAACCCACCCCCTAACCGAATGGATGCAATTGTTGCTGCTAGGTATGCCCCTTTGGTTTTATCTCAACCTATGAATGCATTACCTGCAGGAAATTATCTCAAGTACATGCCTAAGTTTAGTGGTGAGGGAGAGGTAACATATGAAGAACACTTTGCTGATTTTTATGCTTATGCTGACAATCTGGATATTGAGCATGAAGATGTCTGGATGAGAGTTTTTGTTCAGAGTCTTAAGGGTGATGTGAAAAAATGGTTCAGATCTTTGACAACTGATAGCATCACTGGAATTGAAACTCTAGATGACACATTTTTAAGGAAATGGGGTGATAAGAAAGATTTTCTGTATTATATCACTGAATTTGGTGCAATAAAAAGAAAAGAAGGAGAATATTTTTTTTATTTTTCCAAGAGATTCAATAAGATGTATAGAAAAATACCCACTGAAATAAAGCATACTGAAGCTTCAACTAAAATCACTTATGTTGGTTCCTTTGATCCCGATTTTTGTTTATTATTGAGAGAAAGAAGATTTGCAACACTAACACAAAAGTAGGACAATGCACCGGAGGTATAATCTAATGTGTTGGCAACTCATAGGCTCAGAGGAGGGATTGACAAAGAAAAAATAAAGCAAAAAGATGAAGTTTCTACTTCAGGAACTTCATACATTGATCCTAAGTTAGATGAGCTAACCAATATGGTCAAGTCATTGACTATTGAATGTCCAAGCTCAATATGGAAGCAAGACTAGCTAGTACCAAAAAATTTTCATTTGATCTACCTAATAGGCAAAAATTTAGAAGACCTAATGTTCCTCAAATTTTGCAGCGAGAAAGGAGAGAGGTTGA
This sequence comes from Pinus albicaulis, assembly GCA_034641835.2. Lineage (NCBI taxonomy): Eukaryota > Viridiplantae > Streptophyta > Pinopsida > Pinales > Pinaceae > Pinus > Pinus albicaulis. The sequence continues at coordinate 940,484,096 of CM076583.1, read as the reverse complement.
TGATCGAAAATTTCAGCCTCCTTTGCAGAATTCTATGTTTAATGATGAAGAGGAAGCTGAAAGGTTGGGAAAGGTTGCTGATATAAATTTTCTGAGAGACAAAGAAGGGTTGATTCATCTTACACAAGAAGAGTATGAAGATTTCATGTCATATATTCAAAATACTGAAGTAGTTCCTGATCATTCCATGATTGGATTTGATCATCAAATCAGATATAATATCAAATAAAAGAAGATTGATGATAATCCACAATCCATTGCACAACCTAAGAAGAATAAGGATGTAGAAAAAATTCCAGCTGAAAAACAAGTTTAAAAAATTAATTACCGAAAATTATGGTAGCAGTTAATAATCCTTCACTTGAGGTAAAAATTTCTCACAAACTGCCCCCTTGTTTTCAATTTTGAGAATGAAATTCAAAATATAAAGATTAATGTTGCTCTTGTAGAGCTTATGAAAAATGATGATGTCAAAAATACCTTTATGAAATCTCTTCAACCCCAACCTACCGAAGTAGGTTCTAATTTTGTTAACCTTAAAGATGACAAGCCCACTGTTATTTTAGGTCCATTGGTAGAAGACAAAGATGACTCTACCCCTCCTTTCCATCTATGTCTAAATATTCATGAAATATCTTGCATAATTGCCTAATGGACTCCAAAGCCTCACATAATTTAATTCCCAAGGTAGGCATGGATGAACTAGGTCTTGAGGTTACTAGAAAGTATCAAGATATCTACTCCTATTATTCCCAGAAATTTCAATGCCTTGGTGTCATCGAAGACCTTGGATTAAGCCTTTCTCAGTTACCCATGAGAGGAATGGTGATGGATATCATTGTAGCTGGAATTCCTCCTAGATTTGGCGTGTTGATTTCTAGGTCATGGATTAGAAGGTTGGAAGGAACATTGCAAATGGATCTCACTTATTCTATTGTCCCTGTTTTTGGAGGAGAGAAAAGAATAATTTATGGAGAAGCTTAACTGGCATATATCATTAGTGACAACAAACACCCCACTAATCATCCAATTTATGTTAGAACTACTGATGTTGGTTAAAGTATTTTACATATGGATAATGTTGTCCTATCTGTAGAAAATATTCAAATTTTGAAGCTTGCTGAAAGACAGATCAGTCATTAAGGTTCACATCTATGGAAAATGTTTTTTCATGGTTCATGTTCCAAAGAAGGATCTGGTGCAGGAATAGTTCTTATTTCTTCATTGAAAGAGAGCTCTACTTTTTCTTTCAAACTTGAATTTGAGGAAACTAATAATGTGGTTGAGTATGAAACTCTGCTAATTGGTTTAAGAACAATGAAGAACATGAATATTTCAGAGATTTCTATTTTTGGAGATGTTGAACTTATCATTGAGCAAATCAGAAATGTTTATCAAACTAAGCATCCCAGGCTCAGAGATTACTGGAATGAAGTATGGAGCATTTTAGAAGAATCATTCTTGGCTTTTAACATTTCTTTTGCTCCAAGAGAAAGTAATATTTTGGCTAACTCACTTTCTATTTCAGTAAGCTCATTCAAGATTCCAATACCTATAAAGCTAAAATATGAAGTGGAAGTTAGGTTCAAACCTAGCATTCCTGATAATGTCAAGCATTGGAAAGTTCTTGAAGATAATCAAGAGATTAGAAGATTCATTGAAGCTGTTGAAATTTTTTTTGTCCTAAATAGTGATCGAGATGAAGATATCATGAAGAATGATGTTGATTTGCAAGACACCAAAAATCTTCAAAAACAAATTGATGATCGGCCTATCATTTAGTTTCCTACCAATCATATTCCCAAGGGGTTAATCCCACTTGAGACACTCTTTGATCGCAATAATGTCTCATTCAAACCACAGTTGGCTGAAACAGAAATAGAGTTGGAAGATTTCAATTTGGGCACATAAAAAGAACCAAGGTATGTGAAGTTGTCAAAAGTTTTATCAGAAGAAATTAAGGTTGAATACCACAAGTTGTTATGTAAATTTGTTGATTTTTTTGCATCGAGATATGAATATCTTAATACATATGATACAAATTTCATTTAGCATATGATACCATTGAAAGATGGTACTAATCCATTCAGGCAGAAGTTAAGGAAAATCAATCCACTATTGTTACTAGTCATGGAGAAGGAAGTTAAGAAAATTTTGGATGCAAAAATCATCATTACATTGAGATATTCATATTGGGTTGCTAATCTAGTTCTAGTAAGGAAGAAGAGTTGTGAAGTTAGACTATGTGTATATTTCAGAAATCTTAACAAGTTATCCAAGAAATATAACTATCATTTTCCAAAGATGGAGCATATTCTTAAAAAGGTAACTGGTTCAGACAGAATTTCCATGTTAGATGGCTTCTCCACGTACAATCAAGTTTTAGTTTGGCCGGAAGATCGAGAGAAGACAACATTCACTACTCCTTGGGGAATATTCATATATGACCCAGGTAAGCATTCCAAGTTTCACGCTTTGTGGCTTTTTCCTTTCATAATCTCAAACATTCTGCAGAATAATACTTTTGAGTTGCAACATCTTGATGGGGCATAACTGTTTGGAGGCCCATTCAATGGGCTCTCTCTAGAAAACTTATTTTTCTAAGGATGTTAGTAGTCTAAGTTAACTGTAAATACCAGTGTGTTTCATAATAAGATTCCATAGCCCAATGAAAAGGCACTGAAACTACAAAAAATTCTTAGAGCCTCGTAGGGATATCTCTATCCCGTGGAGCCAATGTTAGCACAATTTATTGCTAAGTCATGAGTTCATTCTTTTATCACCAATAACATTCATTTTTTTTGTTTTTCATCTTCCATTGCTATAAGTTGAAAAACCATCCAAAACTTCAAAAAATATGACCTTTATCCTTTCTCGCATCACAAAATCACAAATTTCTTAGCCCTGCCTTATGGTTTCGGCTCCCTCTTGCGATTGTGATGCTCTGATGCGATATATCACAGATCACATTATCGCCCACACCACATTATCAAATTTCTCATTATTGCCTGCATGTCACTCACCATTTATGTGTCGAATCCTAAACCTCGATGCAATAATGTGATATATCGCGTCGCAATCCCAATTCAGTCATCCATAAGTTTAGGTACTTTTTTTGTTGAGTTAGAGAGATCGTGGTGATCACACCGCACTCCATAACCGCTCCACTAGCTGCACAACACTGCTGCCGGAAATTCCGGCCAACCAACAATATAGTTTTTGGAGGTGACTATGTGTCATCAAAGACAGTTGCCACAAGTTATTTGAATATCCTATACAAAAAACACAGCCAACTGAAGGTGGTGATGGTGTGTCACATGGTGCACACCATGATCGTGAATATTTTTAATTATGGAGAGTGATTTGCATGGGTTGGTGAACCTAGATTTAGTTTTAAAACCACCTAAAAAACATGAATTTTTCATTTGAAGTCTAAGCTGTTGATTTTGAATGTGCTAAGAGTCACAGTTAGAGAAGGAGTGTATATTTCAGACAAGATCCTAGAGAATAATATAGGCCACACCTGTAAGGTAAACTCCTCATATTCTTCCACCTATCATTTGCAAAAGACACTGTCATTTACTTCTCTGAAGATGACTAAAATAGGTGGTAAGATAAATTGAATAGAGCCACAAGGTGAAGATTTGGTTTATGCTAATTCGATGGTGAGAACTCTACTTATGCAGTCAGGATGGTATCCTCTTTGTACCAATTTGGGAAGCTCACATTCGGGAGCTGCCCAAGAGTTTGCTAATTCATTTAATGGGCAGGAGGCTACAGTTTTTGGCCTTACTTTGTAGGTTTTTGAAGACTCCATTGCAGAAGCCTTTAACCTTCCTCAAGAAGGTGAAAGATGGTTCAAGGGACAAGTTATCACAGGACGTGATCTCAATATCTTCCTCAAGGATGCTCACAGAGATCCAAACTAGGCAAAATGCATCCCAAATAGATACCTTAAGGATGACTAGGCAGAGAAAATCAAGCTTATTAAGATATACCTTACATGTGAAAGGAGGTATACTATGGTATTCCTCTATCACATGAGGCTCCTTTTTCATATTGTAGGGATAAAGACATTGAATCTGCCCTTTTTCTTGTTGAAAATCCTGACCAATATGTCAGCAAGGGTTCAGACCCATAATAATGTTTCTAATTACATCTTGTACCATCAAGATTTGATAAAAGTTCTTGTTGAAGAAAAGCTGAAGAAGACAAACTAGACTTGGGATCATTTTCTATTCTATAGGGAAAGCCAACCTACACCTACACCTCTAGTTCCTTAGTCAGACCCTCAACATGAAAAGAGAAGAACAAAAATAAAAGCCCAGAAAGAAAACATCCATAAGAAGGCCAAAGGTAAAAAAAATTTTGCAGTAAAATCTAAAAGAAAGGTGGAAAAAGGAGAGAGTTGCTCAGCAAGCAAGCTCAAGTCCATGAAGGTAGTACCCCCTACTCCTCCATTTCCAAACAAATACACTAGACCCAGAAGAGGGAGGTCTGCGACAATAGATAAGTCAAAGGTGCAAGTGCTACCGGAATTTCTGGAAGCACCTATTCAGAAAAAGTTGCAGAAGGAGTATCAGCCTACTCAATCAGATGAAGAACTACTTAAGGACGTTGTTTATGACATCATCAGCAAGAAGAATAAGGAGGAGGATAAAAATATTTCTTGCACCAGAAAGAGGCTTGCAAGGGAGAGAAATAAGCTTAAACTGAAATCCAAGGCTCTTCTCAAGCCAAGCCTATTGACAGAAGCTATTGACATTGAAGAGAAACCTGAAGGTTCAGAAGCATAGAAACCAAAGAAATAAATGAATAAAAGCAAGAAAAAGAACCTTTCATAACAGCACTCAGAGCCCACAAAAAGAAGAAAAACAAAGAAGGGTTCTAAGGAGTATAAAAACCCTGTCAAGGAGGCAACTACAAGAGCTACTAGGTCCATAATATCAGTTGTTGATAGCAAAACTGATTTAGATAAACTGGTTGAAGCTGCAACACATATGGAGGAAAGGTAAAAAGAGTTTTTGATGCAATTACCTTTTTTTCTAATTAGTTACAAATTTTGAACAGCAACCCAAGTGTTATGGAATACAAGTCAGCAAAAAAAAAATCTGCATTTTCTATGTATTTTGAAAAAGAAACAAGGCATTATCGGAGTTTTCAGTAACATTCTAGATTTTGTGCAGTTACATGTTTTAGCAAAAATTTCTGGCAGCAACTGTTATAACTAAATTTTGACACCTGTCAGCAAGTTTTTTCGAGCCAGTTAAGGATGTATAAGAACCCATAACTAAATGGATAATATAAGTGATGGTGAGATGTAGTTATGAGATTTTTGGAGGTCCTATTAAATGGGGCTACATGGTTATTAAATACCCAAGACACAAGGATAAAATTCAGCAAAAAAAGGGGCAACATGACAGTACACTCAACATTCCAACCCACAATTCTTCTCTTCTTCTTTCTCCATCTGTCCTTTCTGTTAGATTTCGAGGACATAAGAATGTAATGACTTTTGACACATGTGTTATGTTAGAATTAATTTTTCCTTATTTTTAGAAGAGATGGATTTGGTTCCTTTCTTGCTATATATACCACTTGTAAATACATTTTCTCGGTGGGATGTTAGTCTACCTGAAGACTGAAAATATAGAAAAAAACATTTTTTCTTCATGTTGGAGGATTGTGATTCAATGAACATCCAATGTGTGGTGTGTATATTTTCTTTGTTAATTTCTTATAAAATTTTAATTGTGGCAACTAGTGAAGTGTGAGTGAGAAGTTGTTAAAGGATTTAATAGTAAATTATCTACTTTCAGTTTTCTGCAAGTTATATTTGTGTAATAGAGCATGTCAGCAAAGGTTTCATAAAGGATTTCTGCAATACTTTATACATTAAATCTATTTTCTAAGTGTTGTTTTCTTTTCATAAAAAAAAATTTGTGTTAAAAGGCATAATCATAGCCATGTGACAGATTTAGGATAGGAGTATTTACTAAAATAGGTACCATCTATTCATATTTCTTCCATTTGTGTACTCTGCTCCCTATACTACCTTTTACCCACACAAATTATACTTTCCACAACTTTCCAAATGCATGAACGTCTGAAAGAAGATAAAATCATTTAAAAATATTTGAGAAATCCATCCTACCACTCAAACAACCCCTTTTTTAAATTTGAAATGAACTATGATGTGTAAGTCTTACTCCTTAAGCAGTCAAGGAGTGACCTCTTACACTAACAACATATATATATATATATATATATATATATATATATATATATATATATATATATATATATATATATATTGTCAAAGTGTTTTAAATTTTTTGAAATAAAGAGTGAGAGAGTGGGAGAGAAGGGTAAGAGTCTGAAAATTCCAAGTCCTAGATTTGGCATCCTACTGCAGCAAACTGAATTAACTTCTCCTACTTGTAAATTACATTAACAAGTTATTTGTAGATTTCTTTTGTAAATACTGAAGCAACCTTCACTTAATTAAATTAATTTATGAAACAAGGAACTGAGGAAAGGAAAAACATCACACATGACACTGTTGTTTTTGGAAAAAAGTCCCCAGAAATACCCAATACAGGAAAACCAGTGTAGTAGATCTGAGGGTTTTACTATTAAGCAGCAGTTATATCTGAATGCAATCTCTAGATGCCTTGATGTCCATACAGTATATAGAATAGCACTCAGCAAAAGAAATACAAATTTTGAGATTACCTCACTCTGCAAGTCCCAGTTGATCTAGTAGTTGAACTGATGAAACCCCAACAACCTCTACATTGCCTATGCATTGCCTCTGTGTATTAATTGCATAGGCCTGCCTGGGGACCTCTGGTGGACTACATCACCTCCTCTGTTGAATCGTTCAACCTCAAAAATATCAATTCTAGCCCTCCCGACTCATAACTTCAATCTCCCATCTGAAACTCAGAATTCTTCTCGAAATACTATGCTGCCTCTGCATGTACCCTTCGTCGCCCTGCATCACCCTCCCTGGGTGTTGTGTCACCCTATCTAGGCACTTGACTGGCTCCTTTGTGTATTTATCTACCTTTATGTTAAGTATGCATGGCCTCGAAGAATATCCTCTGACTAAAATTGTCTCTGCCCCTCAACTGCGTGATAATCTCTTGATCAAATTTTTCCTTTGAGAACTGATCACTTCAAAAAATTTGATCTCTTGATCTCTTAGTGTATTTTTCAAAATGACCCTCAAGTATTCTTTATAGTCTTCTCATTGACACTTCAACAGATGATATTAGATCTCCAACCAATGGATAAGACTACATTTTGACTTGATCTGCTTATTCTAGAAGTTTCACCCATAGTTTAGATTAATGCCCATTAATTATTTTAATTTACTAAGTTTAGACTTAGGGTATCATTAAAAATAATTAATTTATCAAATAAAAATGTCTTCGGGTGGAATTTTCCCAAAACAAATCTAGGTTATGTGGAATACATGTGTCTAAGCCTCTCCACAAAGTCTAAGACTTAGAGCACATTCGATGCTACCACAAATCAACACTCCCTCTTAGAGAGTAATGTGCTCTAGAAAATATGCCCTACTACACACTTATCTAAATTTGAAGAATCTCCCTATGTGATGTTGATGTCTGACATATTTTCCACCAACTATTGCGCTCCTACTGCAACTGTATTGCTGCTGACCCTGCCACGATCAACACTGCATCCGTACTGCAACTCCTTCTCAAATGTTACATCTAATGCTAGCACTTCCACTACTAACTCTACACTCCAACTCAATTATTGAGAGAAGAAACTCAAAAAACATCTAAAAATATGAACAAGTGTTCAAAATGCATCTCGATGTTGAAATTATGACTGCTTCTAGTCCCACACTATCCTTCTAAAGCATTATGTTGTTGTTTCTTTGTGTTGTGCCTCTCTGAACTGATACAACTCTACACTACACTGCTTAGATTTTGGCGCTGCTAATTACTGCATATTTCACTCTAACACTCCTATGCACCAATTGAAAAACCCCTCGAGCCTTCTACTCTGATCTTTGGGCACCCGTAGCAAGGTCATGATCCAAGAGGTGGACTCCTCAAGGATCCTGTACAACTGAATTTCTTGCAAAATTATAGTTCAATATCACCCCATTTCCCTCTTGGAGATGTGTGGGCACTCATGGAATACTCATCCTCCTCGATATTTGTGGACACATCCTTCGAATCATGCTTCTCATCCTTATCATTTTTCTTCAAAGGACACTGCATAACATAGTGACCAAGTTCACCACACCTGAAGAATTTTATCTTCGAGATGTCCTTCTTCCATCTCCACTGCTCCTACTATCCCTTGGATGCAAGGGCTACATTTTCTTCCTCCTCCTTCTTCTTCGTACCACTACTACTGTTGCCTTCAAGTTTACATTTGACTAGGTCCCTCCTTAGCTCTTTTAGGTAAAGAGAAACTCCCATCTCTTCCTATTTCAGCAAGGTTTCTCTACCGAAGATGCTCTGGACGAAAACCAGTCATTCTTCTGTGACTTCTTTGAGGGCCAGCCTTACCATCGAGGTAGCTTGAGGTGTTGACCCCACGGCTACTATCTAATCATGGATTTTATGAAGCTTCAAGAGAAACAGATCTATATGCTCTTCTTTTTGCATCTGGATCATCCTCGGTTTCTCCTCTAAGTACATCTTTCGATGTTCAAAATATCCTTTGTATAGTGTTGCTAAGGTTTCCCACATCTGCCTATTTGTGTCCTTTTCGACTATGTGGGACACTATGTGATATTTTACTCCATTAAGGAGCATTCCCTTTGTCTTCCCAATATCAACCATGTGCTTATTTAGTGGATCTGGATCTATAGGGACAACTACCATACTTGTCACGAAAAGCTTGAGATCGTATTCATCTAGAAGGAATGTAATTCTCACCTTCCATATTACAAAGTTGAAGGCTCCCTCCAACCGATCTTGATATTGAAGCCCATGAGTTTCCATGGCCATGAAGAAAATGTTGAATCTGCTCCCTCTCTCCCCCCTCTACGTAACACTGAACTAGCTTACGCACTCCTTGCTGGAGCTTGTAGATCTGCCACCTGGATCTACTGCTCAGATCACGAAACATGGAATTCCCTGGCTAGGAACTCCCTGAGGAAAAAAATTCCCTCATTGTGCTTCTTCTTTCGCTTTTGACGACTTTTTTCCAAGAAAAAACTTCCTGCAAAAAAATTATGTCCCACCAGCTCTGTGTTGAGGCTCTATGCGACTACCTCTGGCTGGGAAAAATCTTGATCCGGAAGTCCTAGTTGTTTGTCAAATCACTCAGAGAGGGACTTTTCCTAAAACTTCAGCCCTTCTGGCCTAGACCGTGCAATCCCTCTGGGTATTTGAACTGTTTCTTTCTGTAGCTATTTGGCCTCTTGCTCAATGTTGGCTCTGCTCTTCATGTTTCCTTGCAACACTTTGAAACCATGTGAAAATTCTAAGTTCTAGATCTGGAATCCTAATGTATCAATTTGAATTAACTGCTCCTACTTTTAAATTAAATTAACGAGTTATTTACATATTTCTTCTGAAAATACTGAAGCAATTACTCAAGAAACCTTTAGTTAATTAAATTAATATGTGAAACAAGGAACTGAGCAAAAGAAAAACATAACACAGGACACGTTGTTTTTGGAAAAACGTCCCTGGAAAAACCCAATGTGGGAAAACCTGTGCAACAGATCTGAGGGTTTTATTATTAAGCAATAGTTATATCTGAATACAATCTCTAGATGCCTTGCTGGCTATCCAGTACAAATAATATCACTCGAAGGAAGAAAGACAAATTGTGAGATTACCACTCTCTGCAACTCCCAATTGATCTGGTAGTTGAACTAACGAAACCCCAGCACCCTCTGTGTTGCCTCTGCATAGTAATTGCATAGGCCTGTGTGGGGACCTCTGATGGACTATGTCACCTCTTCTGCTAAATCATTCAACCCTCATAAATCTCGATTCCAGCCCTCCCGTCTCATAACTTCGATCTCCCAATTTAAATTCAGACTTCTTCTCGAAATAATGCTTTACCTTTGTGTGTGGCGTTCATGGCCTTGCGTCATCCTCACCCTCTCTTGGAACTGTGTTGCCTCCTCTATGTCTTTATTTGCCTCTCTGTAAAGTATTCATGGCCCCAGAGAAGATCCTCCGAACAAAACTGTCTCTGCCCCTCAACTGCGTGAGAATATCTCGATCAAAGTTTTTCTCTAAGCATTGCTCACTTTAGAAAATTAGATCCCTTGATCTCTCGGTGTATTTTTCCAACTGACTCTCAAGTCTTCTTTATACTCTTCTCAGTTTGACTTCAATGGCCGAGACTAGATCTCCAATCAACGACTAATATTACATTTTGACTTGATCTTCTTTTTCTAGAAGTTTCACCCACAATTTAGATTAATATCCATTAATTATTTTAATTTCCTAAGTTTAGACTTAGGTTCTCATTAAAAATAATTAATTTATCAAACAAAATTATCTCCGGGTCAAGAATTTCCCCAAACAATTTATGGGTTATGTGGAATAAACGTGTCTAAGCCTCTCCACAAAGTTTGATACTTAGATCGCATCTGATGCTACCATAAATAAACAAAGAGAGAGAGTGGGTGACACAAATATGGAGAGAGGGGGAGGAGGAGAGAGTCTCTGAGAAAGAGAAGTCGAGAGATGGAGTTGGAGGAAAATATAGGGGAGGAAGAAATTCAATATATATATATATATATATATATATATATAGAGAGAGAGAGAGAGAGAGAGAGAGAGAGAGAGAGAGAGAATGTTTTGGGGTGAAATGGAAAGATAAAGGAGGAATCTAGATGGGAAGAAGGTGGAGAGAGAATCAGAGAGGGAGTGAGATATTCAACAGAGTTGTAGGACTAAGCGAGAGAGAGAGAGAGAGAGAGAGAGAGAGAGAGATGGATTTGGAGGGGGAGAGAGAGGGAGGTAAGAATAAACACATATAGAGAGAGAAAAGTGGAGAGAGAGAGGGAGTAACAAGGGAGATGGAGAGAGATGGAGAGAGGAAAGTAGGATGGAAGATAGGAGAGTAGGAGGGAAGAGATATATAAGGGGAGACAAAGGGAGATAAGGAGAGAGAGAGATAGGGAGAGGGAGGGACATATAGATTTATGTTTAATTTTTTTTTTTTATAATAATAATTTTTAAATGGCATGTATTATATTCATGTGGAGCATGGAAGAAATTGTGTGTGTATATATATATATATATAATTGGTTCTATAAAATCCATTTCAATATCTAAAAACCGAGTTGAAATAATTTTATTTTACTTAAAATGGAAATTCGGCCATCTAGCTTATGAACAACATTGAAATATTTTTATGTTATTAATAAATGTCATGTGTCAGTTTGATATAAAGCATGGTAATAATTTGGTGTGGTTTTTTGTGGTTGTTTTATGGTGGTGTATGGATGGTTTTTATTAAAATTAATTTTCCAAGAAAAAATAATTCAAATAGGGAAAAAATGATAGGACACCTACCTTGCCCTCCACATGATGGTTGCTTTGAGGTTCTGGGATATCAGTGGGGTTATTGGGTGAATGGATTGAGGTACTCTTTACCTTGTGGTCTACGCAAAATGGATTTTGAAAATTGTAGACAATGTTTTTAATGCGAAATAGCGACACGATCGAGCCTTAGAGCTTAATTGAGCCTATAGCTCAAGAGTTCAATCAAGCATATAGCTCAATCAAGTTATTGTGTAACCTCAGATTACAAAGGAGTCGATCGAGGGTTTGTTTTAATGCTTGATTGAGCTATCTTTAAGCCCTCAAATAGCTCGATCAAGGGCTTAAACATTACTCGATCGATTTCTTAAATGGTTAGATCAAGTTGCTTTTTTCACACAAAACATGCCCTTGCTTGCCAAAAATTGTAACCCAACTTTTGAGGCCCTAAATGACGTTTTTTGGGGAAAATCACCAGTGACGAAAGGGGGTTTTCAACTTGAAATTTGTTTTTAGCAGTTGTATTCCTTGTATAGATCTTTCAAATGAGGTATCATGTGTGTAAAACAGAGATCATATGCCAAAGTTACAACCCCGAGAAATTGATGTACCAATTTACCCCAACGGGGCCCATAGTTTGGCATTTCATCTCCTAGGGTTAGGTTTTTGGATGTTTAGGGTTTTCCATTATTCTCAATAATAAATAGGCCTTCGAGCCTCATTGTAATAGAGTTCAGAGGCATGTAGCTTCCACATATCTTCTCAAAGATAAGCTACCATTGCCCTAGCTATTTTATGTCCATTCTGTCTATAATCATATTTCAGTTATTTGATATTAAAAAAATGAAGTTTTATTTCTGTTGCATCTCTATGTTTATGTTTAATTCTGTATTTTATTCTATTCCTGCATAAATATGGATCAGTGGTATCAGAGCAGTCTTCTCTTTCTCGATCCTTCTTTGCTTGTCCCCAACGAATTCGGAGTATAAGGAGTTAGAGCTCAATCTAACTGAACCTTTGCAAGATCGCCTCGCAAACCCTGACGGTCGCACATGGGGGAAGAAAAGAAATACAAGGGAGCATGAGATCCTATAAAAAAACAAAGGAACACGATGATAGATAGCTTTTACCATATCCTTCAATTACTACCCATCAACGGTGCATCTGCATCCAACAGCCACTCTAGAGGCACCACTCCTTTCAAGGTATAAGTCAGCTTTGACATTCCTGTATTTAAAGGCCAAATAGATGCAGACGTCGTAGATAAATAGTTGAATTTTTTGGAAGGGTATTTCTCAGTCCATTATTTCTCCGACCAAGAAAATATTACTTTTTCACTCCTCAAAGCTGCCCCCATGTCAAAGACTGGTGGGAAACCTACTATGAGCAAAAGGATGAGAGGGAACCCTCTCTATTCTTGGTTGCACCCACTTGGAATTCATTTAAAGATGGCATCAAGGAACAATATTACCCTGTGGGGAGCTATGAGGACAAGTACACCCAATGGAACATGTTGCGGCAACAAAGGGATCAAGATGTGCACCAGCTAGCGAATTTGTTCAATACCCTCTGCACAAAGTTGGCTGTTAAAGATTCAGAGAAAAATTTGGTATTCAAGTACCAAATTTGTTTGCATAGATACATTCAAGAGGAAATAGATTTCCTCAACATTACCTCGCTTAGCACGACATATCGATTTGCCACTAAGATTGAGCAGAAATTTAAGCAGAAGAAGTGAGACATTGGATCCACAAATCCGAAGCCAAGGAAAGGCTCCCCCGAATCACAGAAAAAGGGGAAAAGAAAAATCAAGGTGACTCATAACAACACCATAAATCCAAAGAATGACACGGGGAAGTTGTGTGAATTTCATAACAACCCCACTCACAACACAAGTGAGTGCCGGGCCAAACAGTCGTTGGTGCCTGAACTGAAGGCATATGAATCTGACGCATGTTATGATTATGAGTCAGAAACAGACAAGGGGAATGACAAGAGGAATAAAATCATTGATGCATAACCCAATGCCACTGTTTCCACCACCAAGCTCCAGAGGGAGGAGCCCGAGAATCTAGAGGAGGGGGAGCACCTCTTCCATTCTCAGATGTGGGTGAAGGGTTCTCCATTGCAATTCCTTGTCGATAGTAGAAGCAAAAAGAACCTCATTTCAATAAATTTCATGAAGCAGCTCGACCTACCCACCACAACACACCCACAGTCGTATACCATCGGGTGGCTTCACCAAGGAAGCGATCTCTACGTCAGCCAGCAGTTCCACCTTATGTACAACATCAAGCCCTTCACATATGAGGTACTGTGTGATGTTGCTCCACTTGACGTGTCTAATGTACTATTAGGCTAACCATACTTGTGGAAGTGACATGTTGTGTAAGAGTCTAGGCCTTGTTCTGTTATTATTACTTTGGGAAATGAGTTGTACAGGATACCATAGGTAGTACTTCCTTTCACCATCCTTTTTAGTACTGCAAGAAGTAAGATTATTTCCCAACCCATGAATTTTTTTTCATTACGATACACCAACAGGGCAAGAATAAGATAGTGGTCACAGCCTACAAACAAGGCTCCCCTGTGCAGCAACAACAGATGGACAAAGTCGTGGAGGAATACAAGGACATTTTCTCCTCACCCACTGGGTTCCTCTACACTGTCAGGTCAAGCACTCCATTGATATGACCCCATGCGTGCCCCTTCCTAATGGGATGATCTATCGACATTATGTTTTGGAGAATGATGAAATCAAGAGGAAAATCCAAGAGTTGTTGCAGAAAGGACAAATTAGTCAAAGCTCCTCACATGTACTATTTGTGGTTGATAAAGAAACCAGATTTATTGAACGCGTCTAGCACGTCCTCCAAAGGGTCCATGATATCTTGGAGAAATCCAATGCCAAGTACAAGCAATGACATGATCAACATCAGGTGTCACACAAGTTCCAGGTGGACGAAAAAGTTTGGTTGCATTTGTAGAAATAATGCTTAACCAGAGCTCATCGGAAGCTCATAACACTTTGATATGGGCTTTACACCATTATCAAGGTTGTGGGAGACAATGCATTTGAGCTTACCGTTCCCCCATTTCTTGGTTGGCACTCAGTGTTCAATGTGGATCACCTTCGGCCATACTTTCCACCATTACTTGACACATCTGACATTGCAGAACAACTCACACCAATAGAGTTAAACCTAGACTACATGGAACAAGCCATAACAAATCAGATCATGGACACATAGATCAATAAAAACCGACAAAAAAGGATCCAAATATATCAGATTTTCAAGGCAGACCAACTCTTTCACTAGGGCAAGTGGCTCACCATGGACCTAGTTCAATAGAAGTTTTCTCATCTCATGGAGGAACTTAATGCAATGGGGACCATTGCTTTCCAAGGGGGGAATAATCATGCAAGTGGATATTGGTGTACATTCGCCTATTACACTTGGACCCCCACCATTTTTTCTTTCAATGTTTTAGTTTCCTTAATTGTAGCACAATTTACTACTTTTGGCAGTTTTTTCGGGTCCTAAGCTTCTAGAGCTGTTTTGAGGCCCTAAACGACATTTTTTTTTAAATAACCAGTGACAACATTAAGTTTTTAACTTGACATTTTCTATTAACAATTATAGTCCTCGGATAGATCTTTCTAACGAGGTATCATGTGCGTCAAACGGAGATCGTATGCTAAAGTTATGACCCCGAGAAATTGATGTACTAATTTACCCCAACGGGGCCCATAGTTTGGACTTTCATCTCCTAGGATTAGGTTTTTGGATGTTTAGGGTTTTCCATTGTTTCTCAATAATAAATAGGCCTTCAAGCCTCATTATAACACAGTTCAAATGCATGTAGCCACCACATCTCTTCTCAGAGATAAGCTACCATCGCCCTAGCTATTTTATGTCCATTTTGTCTGTAAGCATATTTTAGTTATTTGATATTAATGAAATGAAGTTTTATTTCCGCTGCATCTCCATGTTTATGTTTATTTCTATGTTTTATTGTTTTCCTGCATAAATTCAGACCATCAAATATTTTATATCCCATAACATAGCTTAAATTTAACCAATATAACAATAAAAGAACAATCTATTAAGAATAATTCAAATGTGTCAACTATAAGCAAAGCCTATATTTGGAGTATACTAAATCTTCATTAAAATATTGAATCCATAGGATTATTATGATAAATATTTAAGTCAATTGATGAATTCTATGGTATTCTCCATTTTTTCTTTTTATCTATATTTTCTAAAGAAAAGCATATTACAACCTAAATGATATGGATAAACAAATTCATAACAAATATCACAATATACATTGTATTACATAGCTAGGCTTCCATGGCTAAGAATGTTTCTAGAATATCATATTTCAATGTTTATTTGGTCTTTGGGAAATCAAATATCATGAAACCTCACCTCAATAATGATAACATATAACTTAGAGAGCAAAGGAAAAAACACACACAATGCATAACAAAAATTGAAGTGACAATATCAACATAGTAAATGTAGTCAAACAATACACTTATGCAAAATTCTTCATTTATTTTAAATCAAGTCTCCATCTTTGTTTGAGAAGATTTTATTGTAAAACCTACAAAACTTAGGTGCATGTTGAAGTAATTGGTATATTGTGGTGTTCAGTCTACAATATAGAGAGATTTTTCAAATGTTTAGAAATCACTTTGAATATCTTCATGGAAGTTATCCAACCCATTCTCATATTTGTTTGGAGATTTTCACTAGATTAAACATTAGGCAATGCAATATTCTCATACAATTCATAATTCATAATGTTGAGAGAATGGATCAATTTCGGTGATCCTCTAAACCAAATTGTAGAGAACCAAACTTATGACATGGGCATTGCATGCATATGAGGGATAAGTCTTAGGTACAAAATGCACATGTCCCATTGTGCATAGATATACACCATGGGATGCAAATGGGAATAAACATCATATGATGTATATTTGTAGGCATTGAGATACATAGTGATAGATGCAACATTTCCCTCGTACTTATCCCTCGTTGTTGGATGCAAATATACATGATAACTACCTTTGAACTTGAGTAAGATAGAATAATAGATCTAGTGCGTGACAATTCTACACCACTAAAGAAAATGACAAAACATGAGAATTAGAGATATGATTTTGAAGATCCAGTTATACTATAAACAAATGTCACTACAATGATAATGTCACTATCAAAAAGCTTTTAGGTTAATTCACACGATATCTTACTTTGCTCTTTCAACACACATACACAAAAATTTAAAGAATGATTTACATCAATTAATTTAAGATATTTTAGCTTATTTTATGCTAACCTAATATTTTGAATAAAACTTCAAATTTGTTAATTGATAATATGTTACATAAAATTAATTTAAATAAATAAAAATAAATTATTTCATTTTACCTATTTATAAATATATTTATAGTCCATTGCTATCTAATTGAGAATCAACAATGAATTTAATACTACAATGTTGAATTTTGACCAAGACTGATAATATTATATATGTGGATGGCGATTAACAACGATAAAATAATCACCTTCAAAGAAATAATTTTCTCATTAAAAACTCATCCACCCATATTCGAACTGAATCCATTAAATACTCTCTTCATGTATCGCTTCGCAACTCACAAGGAAAGGATTATATTTAGAAGACCTAGGGCATGTATAGTGAAAAGATCAAATCGAAAAACGGGTTAAGGTTACAATGCCTTCCGCCTTAAGAACTAACCATCACAATCTGAATCACAAAGATCTTAGTGGATCTCATTTAGCCCATCTAGCCCATGAGATGAGAGGAAGTTTAATTTCATTTTTTTGTTTAGGGCGTTTTTTGGAGTTTTTGGTGTTGAAATTAGATGGTAAAATTTGAGGTGAAATCTTGATTTGTGTTATTTAAACTAGTTTTTTCATTGTATATATGGATTCAATACCAAGAAAAACCCTTAAGACACTTTGATTCTGTATGAATTACCATCAAACTTGTGATTTAAATGAATTCTTGCTAGATTTTAAAGAAATTTGATCGGTAAAATCCACCAAAAAAATCTCTAAAAAGTTGCACTAAAGACAACTCCTTTTTCTAATCTCTTCCCTAAACAACTTAATGCATTGTACAGTTGTGATTTGAATCATAAACATTTGTTGTTAAGGTTGCAATTTCTTCATATTTTCTCAGAGACAACCAATTTGAATATATCTTAATCAATTTGATAATTTAACTTGATTGCTATTTTAACTTTTTATTAAGTATTTTACTTAGAAATTTATGTTTTACCTTTCATTTAGTTATTTTACTTGAATTTTTATTTTATTTTTAAATTGAGTTTTTCGTGTTAATGTAGAGTAATAATCTCAAAACTAAATCCTCTGTTTAATTTTACAATATTGATATTTGTATATTTCTTTAAATTATATATATATATATATATATATATATATATTTTGAAGTAGTAATTTATGATTTAGTATGGGTTGAGATTCCAAGGTGAAGACACAATTTTGATGTTGTATATTTCTTTAAATTATATATATATATATATATATATATATTAATTGAAGTAGTAATTTATGATTTAGTATTGGTTGAGATTTTAAGGTGGAGACTTTATTCTTTGAATCTTATTTTAATGAGTCAAATATTTCCTCAAATTAAATTTGAACTTTATTTAATGAACAAATTTGACTTTAATGAACTAAGTCGTGGGTTTAATTTGACAATGTCGTCACTTGTGTGTCGTTTTTAAACTATTTTAATGCGAATTGTTTTTTCTTAATATTTGACAAAAAATTGGCTAGAGTTGAGCAGTGGCGAATCATTGAAAATTCTAACACGGGATGAAGGGAACAACACATGTGAAACGCGAGCCATTCTTGCTTTCTTGTTACTTAATTTGACGGATTCAACATTGAAGTGATCAGAACATGTGAAACACTAATGCCATCTTTCTTTATATTCAAGTGATTCGACTAGTTGAACTGCCTTTTTACTAGAAAAGATTAGCTATTAATAAGTGGGGTAGTATATATCTACTTTTCGATATTATATCTATTTAAATTCAATGGTGGGCATATACGGTCTCAAGGTTTCGCTAACAAAATTTAGTTATTAATAAGTGAGCAAATATATATCTACCTCTGGATATTATATTTGTTTCAATTCAACCGTGGGCATATACTGTCTCAGAGTGTTTATGGCTCCATAAACTTGTAAATATTGGTTACCTTTTCGCTCAAAATTGTTGATTAGGAATGCATAGAATCGCAAACAATATTTACAATTCTACTGAGTCCTAAATACTTGTGTGCAGTGTTAATATTAATAGCTTTTCCCTTTCCATAGATGTGCGTCAAATTGCAAAATGAAAATTCAAATGAAAGTGGCAATGCTTCTTTTATTTTTATTCGAATGCCTTGCATAGTAGAACGATTCCACTCAGAGATGCGGGAATCTTTCCATTGACCGAACGCATGTTGGTCCCACACGAAGATGGTCAGAATCTTGCCATAGGAGGACGTTGATTCTGAACATTAGACCACACATATCCACGCGTATCAGGGATGTGGACCTCACAGATCGAGAGATGAAATTGATGGTGGTCGGGGCTTATGGCCGACCTCATGCACTAAATCCTAGAATGCTTTTGTAAACACTATTTTAATCGGGGGTGTAGCCCGTGAAACCATAATGAGGGTTTTTGTATCTCTACACTACAAACTTTTCCTTGCAACCATTTTCCCTACTGTTTCTCCACTTTTATAAAACTACTCTCTAGTCTCCATCGCATTGAACAGAGGTTCCCATCTCTCAATTTCTATATTTATTTCTCTCTTTGTGAACCTCCCCCAATTTCTAAAGCTACAGGAACTGGCATATCCAACAGCTGCATCATGCCTCCCCAAAAGCACTCAGAAATTGAAATGGAAATGGGAATGGGACGTTCTTCACCTGCAACTAGGATTGACTCTTCCTCCGCCTCCTTCTCCAATGATGTTGATCCCATGGTTTATGACGTGTTCATAAACCATTGAGGGCCAACCATGAAGAAGAATTTCATGGGACATTAATATAATTGCCTTCGTTTACATGGGTTCAGCGCCTTTCTAGACCAACATAAATTGGAAGGGGGACACAATTTTCCTTTCCAAATAGAAAGCGCTATTAGAACTGCCTCGGTCCATGTGGCCATATTTTCTCCGACATACACAGATTCACCATGGTGTTTGGAGGATCTTCTTCGCATGCAGGAATTGGGGGCTCACATTATTCCAATATTTTACAAAGTCAAACCTATTGAGCTTAGGCATGGTGAGGCCCTGAAGAAACTCAAGATGAATAAGAACAAAACTGATGTGACTCAGCGACGATATGACCCAAACACCATTCAGAATTTGAGAATTGATCTTTCCTTGTTGCAGAGATAAGTGGGTTTGATCTGGAGGGTGTGTTTAATGGGTGACACCTCCAACTCCTTTTTCGGGATGCAACTTTTATGATGCTTTGCATATGGTTTCATTTATTTAATTTATGTTTGATTTTTGGAATAATTAAGAATGAGAATCTCATGCTAGATAAGGTTGTCGAATGTGTGCTCAAAAGAGTTAAAAAGACAAAGTTGCATGTTGCCAAATATCCCATCATATTAGATTAGAAAGTAAAAGCTTTTGAAACAAAAGTATTAAAGCGGCAACAGTACAATAAATCAGTTCAGGTCCTTGGCGTAGTTGGCTTGGGTGGATGGGGAAGACAACATTGGCACTGGAACTTTTCAATAGGATGATTTCAAATACAATAAATCCTATTTTTTAGCAGATGTAAAAGAAAATTCTAGAAGTAGCTCATTACATTCGATGCAAAGTAAAGTTATGAAGCGATTAACTCAATGGGATAGGAATATATACCACATTCATGAAGGTACAGGGATGTTTAAACGATATCTCCAATCTTTCCATGTCCTACTCATTTTAGATGACATAGATGATGGGGATAAACTAGATGCATTTTTACCAATTAAATATGTCATACGTTTTGATAATTTAATTTTTATTACGTGACGGGACAGAGACATCATCTGAAAGTGGAGAGTGGAAGATACATCCATTTATATGATAGCATTCGTATCTCGACAACACTCGCGAGACCTCTTGATCCAGGTGGCTCGAGACACACTCAAGAGACCAAGAGGGTTTAGAAAGGGTCAAAATTCAAATTGATCGGATGGCTCTCGAACCATATTCAGGTTGAAGTACCCATCGCCCTGATTCCAATGGTGCAAACAGATCTCCAATCCAAGCCCATATGGAGAAGTTAGAGCAATTCAATTTTTTGGTCAAAATTGGGCAGTAATTGTCCCACAAATTCACCGTCAACTAGCAAGGAACCTAGCTCCCAAAAATGGGTGAAATTGTGGCTCTCCACCCATAATCAATGCACCAAGGCACCTCTTTGGAATATTCATCGAAATTTTTATATTTAAACCCCAAAAATTTTCATTTGTACAAAGCAAACGAAGGCCGAGCGAGACCGAACGGTGGAGAAATTTTCTTATCTGCAGGTGTGGAACCACGAGCCACGACAAACGGAACCATGTGCGAGAACGCAGTTCGAGGAAGAGAATTTTTGCAGAAATAATTCGTTGATGCCTAAAAGATTCCATTGGGAGGTAAAATTCAATTTGTTAGAATGATATGAAGTTACAGTCATTTTAACCAAAATTTTGCAGGGAACGTGATGATAATGCCAGAACGACCATTTGAGTAGAAAATTTGAAGATTCCCTACAGAAAATAATCTTAGGGAATCTTAAGGGAATCAAAATATTGCTTGAGGCCCAAAACTTGGCGGAGTCCATTTTCAAAAAAAATTATGTCGATTTTACACCTCTCGGTGGCAGGAGCTTAATGGCGATGCTCGTTTTAGTAGCAAAGCTCCCCATTTCGCGGCCCTTTTCCATATTGGAGTGACAGTGTCCAATTCTCAAGTGTGTGCAGTCGATTCTATGCACCTCGACGCCACGAGTTTGAAGGTGCAACCAGATTCAGTAGTTGGGCATCTGCTTCTTCATCTAGCTTAAAATGTTGATGTATATGTAGTTTGATCATGTGTCTCTTTTTGTTGTGAGATGTATTATGATTTCTCGATCCTTGCTTGATGCACGTGCAGGATCTTGTTTTGCTTCATGTGAGATTATGTCATGTTGATAGGAGGTCCATTGTGAGTGAGAGTTCCTATAATGGAACATCTCGTGGAGAGACAAGCCACTCATGTTTAGGTAACATCCGTGTATGACAAAGAACATCATCAATGTATATCTCACCATTTCTGGTGTTATATGAAGCAACCTATCCCATTTTGACACTGGGCCCAAAGACGTAGCCCACACTGGGTGAACTCCGTTATCAATGTCTCGTTTTCTTATGTTGTTGATGGTTGTCTTGTTTCCTCTTCTTTATATCATGCATATGTGTTATTTTATGCTCTTTTGAAATGCAATTCTAACAAAATCATAGAAGTAAGAGATCACGGGTAAATCCGGTAGCTGACGAACCTAGACCAAGTGGTATCATAGTGGTCTTCTTGCTGATGCAAATTGCCAGTGTGAATGACGATTAAATGTGCAACAATGGAGGATAGCAAATACATGTACAAGGCCATGCTCAGGATGTCCAAAATGGTGGACATGATGTATGAAGATTATGAGAGATGGGAGAAAGAAGAAGTAGAAAGTGATGCTTCATCCACATCTTCCAGTGAGTATTCATCATCGTCTTCTCATCATTCGAATGAGGAGATCAACCATAGCCTTCAAGCAGATAACTCTGAATTGAAAGTGTTTCTACGAGAAGAGAAATAAGATAAGAAGAGAGTGCAAATTCATTTTAAAGTCGCAGAGGCAACCGTGGAAGAACTGAAGTGCAACAGCCAGAGCCTTCAAGCAAAGGATGTTGAATTAAAGAGGCTTCTACAAGCGGAGAAAGATGATAAGCAGATACCGCAGCTTCAGCTATGAGCCGCAGAAGAGGCCTTGGAGAATTTGAAGTGCAACAAAGGCTTGAAGCAGCCATCATCACCTGTTTCTGCATCGACAACTGAGGTAAACATTGTTGATGTTTATTCAGTTTCATCTTCACATGCTATCATTTATGTGGGAAATGTGGAGATACCCATTACAATAATTGGCATGATACTCCTCACCAAGATGGGATACAAAGGAGGAGGACTTGGAATTAATGGCCAAGACATAATTCAGCCATTGGAGGTTGTGCAGAGACCTCTTTTCACAAGTTTGGGGTACATTGACGGACAGTGCTCAAAGTTGTCAGAAGCTTCCAATGCATGGTTGAAGCCATTGGGGAAAGAGATTTATGGGAACACTTCACCATCATCCTATGACATTTCACATTGTAGAAAAAGAGCTCAGACAAGATCTCGACATCATGATCGCACCAGAGAAAACCAAGAAAGGTATAACAAGTCTTGATATTCTAGTGTTCATTTCGATTACAAACATGTCGCTAACAATGAACATAGATCATGGCATCGAAAAACATGTAGTTTTTGTGGATTATATAACCATGTATTTTCTAAGTGTTTGAAAAGAATGGAAGCACAAAATAGGATGAGGCATGAAAGGCCTTCTCCATTGTAGGAAAATAAGAAGGTAAAGCAGGTATGGAGGATGAAGACTCATTGCATTCATTACGACGAAAGTGGCCATCAAAAAGCCACGTGTTGGAGGCTCCATCCAGAGCAGCACCTTAAGGACAAAATGTCAATACATGAACTAGTTGAAACAATTGTTCGACAAGCAAATGCGCCACAAAGAGACGACTCATTCACTTTGATAAGTGACAGATGGTTTTTCTAGGTTTGGTATGTGTCGTGGCCTTACTTTGTAAATCATATTTTTCATGTTAAAATGTAAAAGTGATGATGTGTTTTCCATCACTTGTTAAGAAACAATGATATTTTGGCCTTGTATTGATAGCTGGGGTATTGACTCCATTTGATGTAAACTTTACCATGGAGTATGGTTATTGTTACAGGTCAAAATACCTCCTCATCAGCTCAGAGGGGAAGACAAATATGGAAGGAGTACAAAGACCTAAATTAAACCTATTTCTGCGAGGGTAACGCATATCTGTAACAAAACAAGAGCGTTATAACGCAGTAAATTAGTGAATATGCCACGTTAGTAGCTAGGGAAATGCTCTGTTTACACTAAAGGGAAGCGTTACCCGTGTTTTAAGTTTGAATCGGGAAAAGCCCGCGGAGAATGATTTGAATCTCCGGCTTTCCCTCCCAAGAGAGTCAGTTCACAAAGGAAACTACAGAGCACCAGTTCATTATTGGTCATTGCTATAACAAGACTAAACTCCAAAGGAGGCAAAAGCATAGAGATTAAAGAAACATCTAAGTTTTTTACATTCCAAACTAGTGGAAAGAGAAAGGCAACAATGGCTTTCTCCCTCTCCTATAAGAAGGAGTTGAAGGCTCTTAATTGAAGGTCGAAGGATTGCTAAAGGTTTTTGCATACTTGTGGAATAGAGAATAGTGTTATATTGTGAAGGAAAAGAGTCAAAGAGGTTCCTAGAGAGCTTGTTGACTTGGACTTCTTCACTTGAGAGATAAAAGAGATTGGGGGACTGAGGAGGGCTTGGTACAACCGATGGTTGTAATCCTCCTTCTTTCAAAATCAATAGAACTATGTTCGTTTTGTCCATTCAATACTTAATATTGTCATTATTGTTTGAACATTTACATAGTATGATATGAATGGCTCAGATGTGTATAATTTAGAAGTTCATTATATATTGACTTGAATGATAGGATATATGTTATGTTAGAAATTACACGGGTGCTTTGACTGATTGCAGGACTAAGATTTGGAGCCAGTGAAGAAGGATTCTTGTTTCACTGCCTAGCGCTCTCCAAGGGACTCCAAGATCGTCAAAGAGGTAATTCTCTATCGCACTCCATCAAGTTATTTTAAGTTAATATGAACATGCTCATGCCATCTTTGTGAACAGCACAGCTAATCTTACTGTCTGCCTCGGGCACCGGAAAGCCCTGAGAGGGATATTCGAAAACCAACAACCCAAGAAGTTTACCCTATAGCAGTTATAAACTCGTGGCAAGTGTGGGGAATTATTCGGTCATATATTGGTCGCTTAGTTAAGTTTGTAATTTGAAAAATATTATACTACGGGTTTGCAGATGATGCAGGTGTAGGCTCATCTCTTATGGCTTTGAAGGACAAAGGTGAAGGAGAATGAAGGGTGACCTTTTAGGACATGTGTGGTGCAGACAAGGTACAAAGATGTTGCATTTTATGATTCATGCTTTTGTTGGACCAAAATCTCCTCAATGGGGAGGATTGATCCAACTGGCTCTAGACACCATCAAGAGACCAAGAGGGTTCAAAAAGGGTAAAAATTCAAAGTGGTTGGATGCTCTCAAACCAGGTTCAGGTTGAATTACTCGTCGCCCTGATTCCAACGGTGTGAACGAATCTCCAATTTGATCCCGTATGGAGAAGTTAGAGCGAGTCAAAGTTTTGGTCAAAATTGGGCAATGGGCCAGGTTTAACTTTCCCACAAATTCACCCTCAACTGGCAAGGAACCAGCTCCCGAAAACGGGCGAAATTTTGGCCTCGTTAATTTTCCCAACGACCCTTATTTTCATTAAGTTTAAACCAATGCCTAAAACAACGGATATGTGAGAAAAAAATAAATACACAGAAATAGGTGGGGCCGGTGGGTTTGAAACCCCCGACATCTACCTTGTGGCCTTTGCCCATAACCAACGCGCCAAGGTGCCTCTTTGGAATATCCATCGACATTTTTATATTTAAACCCCAAAAATTTTCATTTACACCCAACCAATGGAGGCCAAGCGGGACCGAATGGTGGAGCAATTTTATTATTTGCACGTGTGGAACCGTGAGCCATGACAGGTGGAACCATGTGTAGGCACACAGTTCGAGGAAGAGAATTTTTGCAGAAAAGATTCCTTGATGCCTGAAAGATTCCATGGGGATTTAAAATTCCATTTTTCATAATGATATGAAGTGTACAGTCATTTTAACCAAAATTTCATAGGGAATGTGATGGTAATTCCAAAATGACCATCTGAGCAGTAGATTTGCAGATTCCCTGCAGAGAAGAATCTTAGGGAATCTTCAGGGAATCAAAAAATTCTTTGAGGCCCAAAACTTGCTGGAGTCCATTTTCGACAAACTTTATGTCGATTTTACACATCTCGATGACATGAGATCAATGGAGATGTTTGTTTCAATAGCAGAGCTCCCCACTTCGTGTCCATTTTCCATATTGGAGTGACAGTGTCTGATTCTTAAGTGTGGGCAGTTGATTCTATACACCTCGACGCCACGAGTTCGACAGTACAACGAGATTGAGTATCTGAGAATCCGCTTCTTCGGACATATTCAGGGGTTAAGGTATATGCAGTTTGATCATGTGCCTCTTTTATATGTGAGATGTATTATGATTTCTAGATCCTTGCTTGATGCATGTGTGAGACCTTGTTTTTCTTCATGTGAGATTATGTCATGTTTATAGGAGATCCATTGTGAGTGAGAGTTCTTGTACCAGAACGTGTCATGGAGAGACAAGACACTCATGTTGAAGGCACATCCTTGTATGATAGAGAACATCATCCATGTACATATCTCCATTTCCAGCGTTATATGAATTGGTCTACCCCATTTTGACACCGGGCCTGGAGATGTAGCCCACACTAGGTGAACTCCGTTATCAATGTCTAATGTTTTTACATTGCTGATGGTTGTCTTGTTTCCTCTTCCTTAAGCATGCATAGGTGTTCTTATATGTTCTTTTAAAATAAAATTCTAACAACATCACATAAGTATAAGATCAGGGGTAAATTCGGTCGCTGGTGGACCCAGATCAAGTGGTATCAGAGCAGTCTTCTTGCTGATGCAAATTGCGAGCATGAAAAACGATTGAACATGCAACAATGGAGGATGGCAAAGACATGTACACAGCCATGCTCAGGATGTCCAAAATGGTGGAAATGATTTATGAATCTCATGAAAGACAGGAGAAATAAGTAGCATAAGTTGATGCTTCATGCACATCTTCCAGTGAATATTCATCGCCCTCACCGTATCCTCATCATTCAAATGAGGAGATCAACCATAGACTACAAGCAGATAACGTTGAATTGAAAGTGCTTCTACGAGAGGAGAAAGAGGATAAGAAGAAAGTGCAACTTCAGTTGCAAGCCGCAGAGGCAACCTTGGAAGAACTAAAGTGCAACGACCAGAGTCTTCAAGTAAAGGATGTTGAATTAAGGAGGCTTCTATCAAACTTGATCTATTCTTGGTCACCATTTTCCATTTTTTCTTTGTGAGCTCCCATTGAGTTCTATGTTTGTCAGGGTTTTCTACCACAATAAGAGAGAGGAATTTTAGATCTGAAACGCTAAGGACTTTCAAGAACCCATCCCATTGAGGAGAACAAGAAAACACCTTTCTTGTTTTCCTCTCAGGTGCCCCATTCTTTAATATAATACAAATCATTCTTTTAAACACTTTGTTCTTGTCTTGTCTATTGGATGCATGGAGCCATATTATATTTTATCTACTCAATGTCTTTTTGTGCTTATACCTAAATTTGTGCAGCAGACTTAAAGATATTTTGCAGCCATAATCGATGTTAGGGATATTTTTTATGCATAGCTAAAGTGATCTTTTACGACGAAAGATTCATACTAACAACACACATTACAGAGAAAGATCTGAAGCAAGCTTTTATCACCATGATTTCACCAGATACCAACGAGAAAGGTATAACAAGTTTCGGTATTCTAATGTTCATTTTAATTACAAACATGTTTCTAACAATGAACATAGATGATGGCATCAGAAAACATGTAGCTTTTGTGGATTACATAACCATGTATTTTCTGAGTGTTGGAGAAGAATGGCAGCACAAAAAAGGATGAGGCGTGAAATGCCTTCTCCATCGCAGGAAAAGAAAGAGGTAAATCAAGTATGGAGGATGAAGGTTAAATGCAATCATTGCAACAAAAGTGGACATCAGAGAGCCACATGTTTGAGGATCCATCCAAAGCAGTGCCTTAAGGACAAAGCATTAGTGCATGAACTAGTTGAAACAATTGTTCGACAAGAAAATGCGCCACAGAGAGATGACCCATTCACTTTGATAAGTGACAGATGGTTTTTCTAGGTCTGGCAGTGTGTTTGGCCTTATTTTTGTAAATCATGTGTTGCAATTTGAAATGTAAAAGTGATGATGTGTTTTCCATCACTTACTGGGAGACAATGATATTTTGGCCTTGCATTGATAGTTGAGGTATTGATTTCATTTTAATGTAAACTTGACCACCGTGTATGCATTATAAACTCGTGGAAAGAATGAGATGCTTGGGTCATAGATTGGTCTCTTAGTTAAGCATGTAATTTTCAAAATATTTTACTACACGTTTACAGAGGATGCAGGTGTCAGCCATGGAAAATTTTAGGGGCTAATATTCGTAGGTGGGCTAATTTTCTATGCTTTCTCGAAAAAAAATATTTGTTAATTCCCATTTTTTTTTTTAAATTGATTCACCCAAATTTTATAGTATACAAATATTTTACCCTAAAAATTGCCAAAAATTTATATATATTAATATAAAACGATTACGAAACTAAATATTTTTACTAAAATAATATCAAAAAATTTGCAATTCACCTATTGGGGACTACTAAGATTTTCCAAGTTTATAAACTTTAAGATAAACATCCATCCTTAAAATTTTCCCTGGTGTCGACTCATCGCTTATGGCTCCAAAGGACAAAGGTGAAGGAGAATGAAGGATGACCTTTCAGGACACTTATGGCACAAACAAGGTAAAAATAAGCTGCAGATAATTTTCATGCTTTTGGTGGACCAAAATCTCCTCAGTGGGGAGGATTGATCCAGGAAGCTCTAGACACCCTCAGGAGACCAAGAGGGCTCCTAAATTGTCAAAATTAAAAGTGGTCAAATTTCTTTTGAACTAGGTTCATATTGAAGTGCTCATTTCCCTAATTCCAATAGTGTGAACGAATCTCCAATACGAGCCCATATGGATAAGTTAGAGCGAGTCAAATTTTTGGTCAAAGTTGGGCAGTGGGCTAGGTTTAAGTGTCCCACAAATTCACCGTCAACCAGCAGAGAACTTAGCTCCCAAAAATGGGCAAAATTGTGGCCTCATTAAATTGTCCAATGACCCTTATTTTCGTTAAAATAAAAAACAATCAATATGTTTTAAATAATGGAAAAAATATTAAAAAAAGTGAGGGTGGCGGGCCACCACCCCCGCCACCCCACCACTCATTTTAAAAGTGTATATTAAAATTGGGGTGGCAGGTGAACAAACCCTGCCACCCTCGGCCACAGTCCAAACAACATAATATGGGTCGGCAGCCATGACCCCGCTAAACCCTCACAACAGCACCATAAATGGGTGGTGGGCGAGCCACCCCTAGTGGCCCCGGCCCACACCCCCACCCATTCGCATAAGCCATATCACATATGGAGATCATGGTGCCGGCGGGGGTCGAACCTGCCCAGCCCACGTGGTTGAACCTTGAGTGGGCGGCGCTAAAAATAATACAAAACATAATATATATCAAACAAATCATTAACCAAAATGTTAATGCCCCAACCAACGTTCAACAACACAATTAAAAAAACAATCTGACTCTATTTAAGTGGGCGGGGGGGGGGGGGGTTCGACCTTGCAACCTCCACCGATCTAATTCTGGTGAATACCAACAACCCAAGTGGGTTCCCTTTGTAAAATTCACTGACAATGTAGTATTTCAAACTCTCATATTTTCCCATTCGACCACAGAACGAAGCAGCGAAGCGAATCTAGCAGAGAATTGGCACGTATTTTTGTGTTTTTATATTATTTTATTGCATGGAAGAACCACGATCCATGGAGATAGTGGAACCATGCCCCAAGGAATCTTGAGGGCATCAAAAGATTCCTTGAGGCCCCGAAGTTGCAGGAGTCAGAATTTTACAAACTTTATGTCGATTTTACACCTCTCGGTGACAGGAATCCAATGGAAATGTTTGTTTCAGCAGCAGATCTTCCCATTTTCAGTCTTTTTCCATATTGGAGTGACGGTGTCTGATTCTCAAGTGTGGACAGTCGATTCTATGCCCCTCGATGCCACGAATGCGACGGTGCAACCAGATTCAGCAGCTGAGAATCTGTTTCTTCAACCAACTTCAAGGTTTGAGGTATATGCAGTTTGATCATGTGCCTCTTTTTGTTGTGATATGTATTATGATTTCTAGATCCTTGATTGATACATGTTGTGGGATCTTGTTTTTCTTCATGTGAGATTATGTCATGTTGATAGGACGTCAATTATGAGTGAGAGTTCCTGTAGCGGAACATCTCGTGGAGAGACAAGCCACTCATGTTGAGGGCACATCCTTGTATGAAAGAGAACATCATCCATTTACATATTCCCATTTTCATCACTATTGAAGCGACCTACCCCATTTTGACACTGGGAATCGAGACGTGGCCCACACTAAGTGAACTCCGTTATCAATGTCTCATGTTTTTATGTTGCTGATGGTTGTCTTGTTTCTTCTTTCTTAAGCATGCATAGGTGTTATTCTATGTGCTTTTAAAATGTAATTCTAACAACGTCATAGAGGTAAAATATCATGGGTAAATCTGGTAGCTGATGGACCCAGATCAATAAGAAGCCAAAAGATTGGGATGAGAGAGAAAAGATCCCTGATCCTGATGCAAAGAAGCCTGAGGATTGGGATGAGGATGCACCAACGGAAATTGAAGATTTGGAGGCTGAGAAGCCTGAAGGATGGCTAGATGATGAACCCGAGGAGATTGATGATCCTGAAGCCACAAAGCAAGATGATTGGGATGATGAGGAAGATGGGGAATGGGAGGCATCAAAGATATCTAATCCCAAGTGCGATGAGGCACCTGGATGTGGAGAATGCGAAAGACCCATGAAGATTAATCCTAACTACAAGGGCAAGTGGTATGCTCCAATGAGTAACAATCCTAACTACAAGGGTATTTGGAAGCCACAACAGATTCCCAACCCTGACTTCCTTGAACTGGAAAAGCTTGACCTTGAACCAATAATAGTTATTGGTATTGAAATTTGGACAATGCAAGATGGAATTTTATTTAACAACATAATGATTACATGAGATGAGATGGTTGTAGAGGATTTTAGATCAGAAACATGGAAGGTAAAATTTAGCATAGAAAAAGAAAATTAGAAGCTGGAATATGTTGATGATTCTCTACCAGGTGGGCACTCTAGTTTCGAGGTAAGATATTCTATTTGAGATATATTTGGTTATTTTCTGCAGTTACTTATTCACCAAGAAAGATTATCTTAGGTCTGATTTTATTCATGAACAATTGCCTACTTGACATTTTTTCCAGATGGTTTTAGTCTTGATAATTTTTCTCATTTTGCAGAAGAAAGTTTTTTATTTCCTCTACTGATAGCAAACATCCCATTC
Source organism: Pinus albicaulis (assembly GCA_034641835.2). Taxonomy (NCBI): domain Eukaryota; kingdom Viridiplantae; phylum Streptophyta; class Pinopsida; order Pinales; family Pinaceae; genus Pinus; species Pinus albicaulis. The sequence continues at coordinate 940,452,991 of CM076583.1, read as the reverse complement.
TTGGATGCATAAAAGTTGAAGATTGTTGTAAGTGTTAAATTATTTTTTGTTTCTTGTCTTCTCAAATACATTATACTTTCTAGTTAATGCAGATACCCCTCTTTGCTTGATAACTGAATATTCTCTGTTGTGAGTGAATAGTTTGGTCACTTTTTCCTGCAGGTATCTGTGTGGATTGTGTATGTCCTAGTGTTTCTATATTAGATGTTGACCTAGTTTGGGTTGTTTGAGGGCCATTTGGAAAAATTAGTTTTGTCTATTCCTAATTTGGTCTTTTTTGTATTCACATAACAATATTTAATTGAGAAAGGTGAAAAGAAACCAAATTTGAAAAACGACATTTTGGTGGCTATTTTGGTGGCTCCACTGACATCGATTTTCATTCTTCTATTTGGTCGTAAGAAACAACTTGTAAGTGTACATTATTATTTGCATATTTTTTATATTTTAGTTAATCCAATCTTAGAAATGTGTTTTGATGTTATATTCTATGTCATGATTCCTTCTTAATTGTAAGCTTGCTAAAAAATTATGAAAGGATTTAGAGCACCATCTCAAGTATCCTCTATCTACTCCCTTTGAAAAACTAACTCATGTTGATACAATCATCATGAAACCCAATAATGAAGTGAGAATTTTGATTAATGGAGAAGAGAAGAAAATCCAAATCTTCTCTCTAGAGATGATTTTGAGCTTGCTCTTATCCCACCTAAGACAATTCCCGGTCTAGAGGATAAGAAGCCAGAAGATTGGGATGAGAGAGCAAAGATCCCTGATCCTGATGCAAAGAAGCCTGAGGATTGGGATGATGATGCACCAATTGAAATTGAATATTTGAATGCCGAGAAGCCTGAAGAATGGTTAGATGATGAATCCGAGGAGATCGATGAACTTGAAGCTACAAAGCAAGATGATTGGGATGTTGAGGAAGATGGAGAATGGGAGGAACCAAAGATATCCAATCTCAAGTGCGATGAGGCACTTGTATGTGGAGAATGGGAAAGACCCACGAAGAGTAATACTGACTACAAGGGAAAGTGGCATGCTCTAATGTGTGACAATCCTAACTATAAGAGTATCTGGAAGCCACAACAGATTCCCAACCCTAACTTCTTTGAACTGGAAAAGCCTGACCTTGAACCAATAACAGCTATTGGTATTGAAATTTGGACAATGCAATATGGAATTTTATTTTAAAACATAGTGATTACACGAGATGAGCTAGTTGCAGAGGAGTTCAGATCAGAAACATGGAAGGGAAAATTTAGCATAGAAAAAGAAAAGCAGAAGCTGTAAGATGCTAATGATTCACTGCCAGGCAAGCACTCTAGTTTCCAGGTAAGACATTCTATTTGAGATATATTTGGGTGTGTTATGTAGTTAGTTATTCACCAAGAAAGACGATCTTCAGTCTAATTTTATTCTTCAACGGTTTCTTGCTTGACATTTGTTCCAGATGGTTGTAGTCTTGATAAGTTTTCTCTTTTTGCAAAAGAAAGTTTTTGATTTCCTTTACGTGGTAGCAAATATCCCATTCTTGGATGCATACAAGTTGAAGATTGTTGTAAGTGTTAAATTATTTTTTGTTTCTTATCTTCCCAAACACATTATACTTTCTAGTTAATGCATTTTCCTCTCTTTACTTCATAACTAAATATTCTCTGTTGTGAGTGAATAGTTTGGTCACTTTTTCCAGCAGTGATATGTGTGGATTGTGTACGTCGTATTGTTTCTATATTTGATATTTACTTATATTTGGGTTGTTTGAGGGCCACCTAGCAAAATCATTTTGTCTATTCCTTTTCTTTTCTTTTTGTGTATTCCCATAACAGGATTTAATTGAGAAAGGTGAAAATGAACCAAATTTGAAAAATGACATTTTGGTGGCTATTTTGGTGGTTCCACTAACCTTGATTTTCATGCTTCTATTTGGTTGTAAGAAACAACATGTAAGTACATTATTATTTTCATATTTGTTATGTTTTATTTAATCTAATCTTAGAAATGTGTTGCGTTGTTATATTCGATGTCATGACACCTTCTTAATTGTAAGCTTGGTAAAAGATTGTGAAAGGATTTTTTTCCATGTTAACATGACTCTACAAGGACCTTACCAGTGTGGTTGGCTATATCATGCTATGCTTCAGAGTGGTTAGAATATTTTAGAATATTTTTATGAATAAATTGGTTCGTACACACATTTGTTGAAACTAAAAAATTATCATGATATGATCATATCTGGTTAGAGTATTTTTATGAAATAAGTAGCTTTTGGTTTTATGACGTTCATTTGGTGTGAAATTTTGGAAAAAGGTTCAAAAGGTGGAGTTAAAAATCCAGCCTCATCAGGACGATTCTACTTCTGAGAGTAATAAAGAAGGTTTAGATGGTGAAGCAGAGAAGGAAATAACTGGAGATGAAAATGAAACAGAAGGAGAAGGTGTAGCCCCCCACCAAAGGAGATTAAGGTGTGAGACATAAATCCTGGTTTATGGAGAAGAATTTTGATAGTGAAGTTCATTGCATGTGATGAACAGATCTGTAAAATTTATTCATTTGTTTTAATAAGTCATAGGTATATTAGGAGGAACATTCAGATAATATTCATCCCCCAACATTCTTGGTTAGTGAAGTGGGATGAAATTTTTCCGGAGTTTTAGGCAACTGTTTTTATGACACTTGGAATTATAGCTTTCATTTGCGTATTGAAAATGTGAGATCTAGATGACTTATGGATGTGTTGTAAGCCCCAATCATTTGAAAAATTGTATCGATTATTTACATGTACCAAATTCCAATCTGTTGGAAAGAGCTTTGCATATCATGATTGCTTTTAGTATTCTCCTAAATTTTGATTCGAAGTTGTTCAATTTGACTTGTAAAAAATCACCTAACTTTGTCTTCTGATTAGGAATGCAAATTACTTCCGGTTAATTCTCAAATGAAAATACATGACACACAGTGAATAAAAGACAAATCAAAGTTGGGTTTCTGTCTACAATGCTATCTTTAAAAAAACATTATATTTGTTTTGCATAATGTCCAATGTTTTAAATAACAAGAGAAACTTTTGATAAATGAGCTAATTTAAATAGTAAAGACTTGTTTAGTGTTATCAACTTTGTTATTTGGGAAGAATGTTGTAGTTATAACATTGTCAATTCCCCCCTTAAATTTTTGCTATGCTATAATTGATTCATCTAGAATGTTTTTTATACAACTAGAAAAGAGCCTGCAATTCATGTTTTGAAATGTTTGTTATGCCTTTTGATGTACTCGATAAATCAAGGACACTGGCAGCATTACAATTAAAACATTCTTGGATTTAAGTGATGACTTGGAATCCTAGTTAGGAAAATGTATCTAGCAGCATTGGTCCTTGCCACACATATGAAAAACAAAAACACATTTTGTAACCACCAAAACAAACTTACTTTTTGAAAATTCCAATCTGTAACATTTCTATTTTTACCTTTTTTTTACACACACAGAAAAAGTTACAACCCAAAATAAATGTGACATAAGAAAAAAAAATAAAAGCAAAAAATATTGCATGGTCAATGAATTGCTTATTAGATAATTTTTTCAGATATACTACATAGCTCAAAATTGAAGATTAAAATTCTTTGTTCCAATACATGCCAAACCACGTTATGCTTTTAAATAGAGTCCAAAATATTACAAAATTTAGTTTTTCCATTAAATACCCAAAAATTTCAAAGTCTACATGAAGTGTCCATAATTTTTCTTGGAAATATATATGCAAAAATATCATAATCCAGGACTTGTAGAGACATATACCTTGTCATAAACGATGGTGTCCAGATGTAACAACCCCAAATTTAACATGCCATTAATTATATCAGATATGAAATTAATAATCAACATCAAAACTATTTAACTAATCAACATAGAAATTGCAGAAACACGGGAAAATATGACTTACTTGTAACAATGGTATTCCTTACCTGAAACTCCAAAGTTGAGCGCTATTTGAATTTTGCTAACCGCAACAAAGTTTTAGAGACAACTCTCCACCCAACCATGGGCTCATCTACACATAATATTTTCGCAACTGGCCACCGTCGAGCCCTCAATCAACGTAGTACTACTAGGGAAAACTTTGCCTCACAATACCTTTCTCTCAAGAGAATGGATGATGGAATGATTCATGAATCTTCCTCAATGTATATTAAATAGACCAAACAATGGGAAAGGGAACCACATGCACACATTCACTGTGTCAACATGCAACTTTTATTTCTTTATTTTCAGTTTTACTTAACTCAGTGTTTCTCTTAGTTTAAGTTACTTTTTGTTAACTTTACTTATTTTTTATAGTTTCTTAGCTTAACTCTTTCTTAATTTATTCCTTTTTACTTTTGTTAACTTCACTTATTTATTTACTGTTTAGAACTCCAGTTTATTATTTATTATTTTATTTAGAACTCCAGTTATTGTTTACTATTTTATTTATTATTTTTATTATTTTGTTGACATATTATTTATTTACTATTTATTTAATTATATTATATTATTTTTTATTTATTTTTTATTTTTGTTATTATTAGGGGACATTACATACTCCCCCTCTTTAAGGAACTTCATCCCGAAGTTAAGTTGATTAATTATGTTATATTATTTATTTAGTTATCTATTACTTCATGTTTTCCCAACACACTCTGTTGAACTAGTATAACCAGCAGGCATCGAAAGTTTCCACAACACTCGGGAAATCTCAAGGAATATTTTTCCTTTTACCCACTTTCGGAACCGAACATAAGCCTCCCTGGCCTATACCATAGCCCAAGGCTGGCCCCAAGGCTCGTGCCCAACTCATACTTCATCTTCCCCAAGGCAGGGATTTGGTCCCAGTACTCAATGAATCTAGGAATCTCGCAAGGTTGGACCACTCCCTCCACACTCACTAAGATGCACAGCCCTAAGCATCGAAGTAATTACACCCCTTCCAGACTTTGACATCCCAATCCAATACCAGGTGTTGTGGTGGATTAGTCGCACGGGCATACGAAATCACACCAACTTAAAGAGTGTGGTCTACTTTTTAAACTATTGGTAACATGCAGAAAGTGGTGGAGCTCAAAAGCATAAAATTTAGTGGAAAAATTATGCTAAAGTATGCTCTGGTTAAACTTGAAACTAAAACACAAATATATAGAAGCTATAAAGAGAGTCAAAATGATAATAATGTAAACGATGGCTCGACGATCTCTTCTTATTAAACGTTTGATATGGAGAAGAAATTTTACCCACTTACCAAAGGGCCCCTAGGCAATGGCTCTAGGTCCCAGTGCAAGGATGTTGCCTTCCAAGCTCTGCCTCTGATGTAGTCTCCCTCTCTCTCTCGGTTGTGGTGGACTAGGATGTTGGGTGGCCAACGATCGAGTCCTCTTTAGCTCTAGCTCTGGGTCACACACTGTTGGTGTTGCTTGGGAAACTTTGGCCAGCATAACAATGTGATCCCCCTTTCTTCATCTCTTGGTGGCTTTATATAGGGGAGTTTCAAATCCTCCTTCCCTCCCTTGGTACATGATGGATAGTGACCCAAGGGAGAGGTATGATTCCATTGTGTGCTCCAAATATTCCTTTGTGTGCTCACATAGTGTCTAGGGAGGCGCTGGTGGTTGTCCTTAGGCAAATTCATATAAGGAGTAATTGTCCTTTTCTTGGTGCTAAGATTCAACAAGATGATGAAGCTTAGTGAAAATCAGTCGCCTTCACTAAGTGGGCCTGTAGGCTATTTTTAGGTGTAAGTCTATTTTTAGACTATGTTTATTTTTAGACATGGTGATCATATTTCAGAAGTTGCAGGATGCTATTTGTGGATGGTTGGTCAAGTTGGAAAAATAGATGAAATTCTATTTTTAGAATATTTGGCAAATTCTATTTATAGATCATCGATCTAAAAATAGATGTGTCGATTATTATTAGCCCTTAATAATAATCAGACTCTAAATATCAACTTATTCTATTGGAGCACTTTATTTCAGTATACAGATTTGGAAAATTAGTGGGCTGAAGGAATTACGCAATTCCTAGGGTTTACTGGTGGTTCATGAATGGAGGACTCAGTCATAATTGAAGTGGCAAAGTTATGGCAGAGTTGGAAGAGTAGTTACAGGAGTTTTTATTCAGTTTAACTCAATTATTGGAGTTAAACTCAGTTGAGTTAGTTGTATCTAGTCTAACTGAATGATACACTAGTGAGAGCGGTGTGAATTAATTATTTAATTAATTCAAAAATAATAACTCACTAATCAACTGAAAAAATACAACAGTTAACTACAGTGCATGTCAGTTCCAGTGGAGACCCAGTGGAGAGGTAGGTGAAAGGGTGAGATGGACTATCCGTTGTGACTATAGTGATGCATGAATTGCATCACACACACATTGGATTTGCCAATGAGGATTGCACATTCAAGGCAATCCAATTCAAATTCATTCAGGGGTCTTCTTCAGCAGGGATTGCACAGTGGAGACAGGCTATTAGATGGAAAGCAATTAGTGCATGGATTTGCAGATTTCTTCAAGTTAGTGTGTGACGATTTATTGTACTGAGAGCTTGATGTACTAACCTTTGTATGAGATTGTTACATGATCCCCATGATACATAATATATGATAATTGAGGTTTTCAGCTTCATCCTTTCCCGTTAAACAATTGTGTTATGTGCGATTGTTTGTATTTCTTCATGTGTTTGCAATTGAGTTTAAATTTCCGCAAAAGATTAACAGTGGAAGGATTATGTATTTAGCAAGAAGATAAAATATTGTTAGATCAAGAGAATCTGGATATATAGATGCATATGGTATATAATTTCTACACTTGGTGTGGTTTTGGAAAGTGACTTTTTTCCATTTCCAAGAATGCGCGCTAATCTGGAAAAAAGGAGCACAGAAGGCGCTCTTCTCGAAGGATTAAGTGCGCATTGTAGCATTTAAGACTAGTTCAAATCTAATTTTCTCAAAACCTTAGAGATTTTAAATACTTCTTGATTCCATAATGTGTTCCTACCCTATAAATCCTTACACTTGACATTAATTTATGTCGTCTTTTGCTGTACGATTTTCCAATGTTAACAGTTTCCCCCTAATGTGTGAGGTCTAGGAAGAACTGTATAGCCGAAATAAATTATATTTTCTTTTCTATATCGTACGCAGGGAGAGAGAGAGAGAGAGAGAGAGAGAGAGAGAGGCCTGCGTGAATCTTGGAATTGACAACACCTTGCATCGTTTCCGATATAACCATGGCCTAAGGGACCCCCTGCAAGCAAACAAAATATACAACATATATACAAAATTTCAACAAGGCGGGAATGTCCCATGCTCATGATGCTATGGCTAGTTAAACAAAATTGACAAATACATGTGTTGTCTGTGCCACTACTATGGTAGTGATGTTGGTGGTTGTTGAGGACGATTGTTGACGCCCTCAGGGGAATTTTTTCTTTAACGAAAGGTGGAATGTGGTACCCATATGCGTAATCTTGGTATGGCATATCACTGTGCAATGTACGCATATGTACTAGTTGGGACCCTCCCATGTAAGAATTGTTGTCAGAGACGCTTATGGAGGCACGGGTCTTCAACGGATCTGATCAAAGTGCAATGGTTGTAAGGTACGATACCATCGTGACATGAATTTTTTTGTTGTAGTCAAATTTTAGGAGGATCGATGACATCTGTGGACAATGATGTCTCCCTATTGTGAAACCAGCTCCAAAAATATAAGAAAAGAGATATCAACATCTTAGAAATAAGACACTTCGAGGGGGAAACCTCCAATACATTACATGAATGAATAATTCTTGGATGATACAAATTACAAAACCTCCTTTCTATATATAGGAGTCCATGGGGCCACAATGTAATCCTAGCTGACCTAACAATAATAATTTAAGGGCACAATAATAAAAATATGGGGGTTACAAGGGTTCAATAATAACAATAAGGGGGTTACACTAACAACAATAAGGGACTATACTATTAATATAGGGACCTAACATGCCCCTCTCTTTCAAAAAAGTGTTGTCCTCAACACTTGAGTAGCTCTGAGTGCTTCTGTATAAAATTCTCATCCTCCCATGTAGAACCTTCAGTGGGTAAGTTCTTCCACTTGATGAGATACTCTGAAATTGATCGATTTCGTAGCTGTCGAGTTCTGGTTTTCGTGACCGCTTCAGGTTCCAATATGATTTTTCCTTCCTCATCAAGTTCTGGAAATATTTTTTGAACTGGAATATCTTCACCTATAACCTTCTTTAAGCATGAAACATGGAAAATTGGATGCACTCGTGAAGAAGAAGGAAGCTCCAATTTGTATGCCATAGTACCGATCTTTTGCAACACCTTGTAAGGACCATAGTACTTTGGCGATAATTTATTATCCTTCTTAGCTTGTTTGAGGGAAATTTGTTTGTATGGTTGTAGCCGTAAAAATACCCAGTCTCCTACATCAAAACTTCTCTCGCTGTGATGTTGATCTGCCTATTGTTTCATTCGATTTTGTGCCAAATTCAGGTTGTCCTTTAAGAGTTGGAGAGATTCTTGTTGATGCCGGATGTGATCTTCCACTTCTTGAAACTTCGAATTTTCTCTTAAATATGATGTGATGGATGGTGGATGATATCCATAAAGTGCCATAAATGGGGTCATTTTTGCTGTTGTATGGAAGGAAGTGTGATACCACCATTCAGCGAGAGGTAACCACTTGACCCATTGTGTTTGTTTATCAGATACAAAACAACGAAGATATCCTTCCAAAAATTTAATTACTATCTCAGTTTGACCATCGGATTGAGGATGATAAGATTAGCTATGAGCTAATTGAGTACCCAAACAACAAAATAACTCCGTCCAAAAATTTCCAGTAAAAATGGGATCTCTGTCGCTCACAATAACCCTTGGGTTTCCATGTAGCTTTTGAATTGTGTCCATAAATGTAGTAGCAACTGCACTTGCTTTAAATGGATGAGATAATGCACAAAAGTGTGCATACTTGGTAAGTCTATCAACTACCACCATGATGACACTCTTTCCTTCGGACTTAGGTAAACCTGTGATCAAATCCATTGAAATCTCCTCCCAACGTTGACTTGGAATGGATAAAGGTTGTAGAAGTCCCGGGGTCTTAATTGTTTCCACTTTATTCTGCTGGCAAACTAAACATTCCGCCACAAACTTTTGAATATCAGATTTAAGGCCATCCCAAAAAAATTCTTTCTTCACCCTGTGGTAAGTTTTTAAAAATCCTGAGTGTCCTCCTAAAGGAGAAGTGTGTAATTCCAAAAGAATATTTTGTTTTAGTTGGGAATTATTACAAATATATAAGTGATCTTTGTACCATAAGGAATCATTTTTCCAACTAAATGTATCAGATGTACTAGGATCTTGCTGCAACTTTTGAATGAGTGTCCATACATCTTTGTCCTTCTTCCATTCATCTCTTGCTTCGGTTATCCAATCTGCTTGGATAATAGAAATGGCACAAAGCAATGCTTCCACCTCTTCATTCTTTCTTGAGAGTGCATCTGCAACAACATTAAGCTTTCCTTTTTTGTAGATTATTTCAAAGTCATAACCCAACATCTTTGTGACCCATTTTTGCTGCTCTTCTGAAGATAGTCTTTGTTCCAAAAGTGTTTAAGACTATCATGATCAGTTTTTACCTTGAAGTGTCTTCCCATTAGGTAAGTTCTCCATTTCTTTAGTGCATGCAGTATTGCTAACATTTCCTTCTCATAAATAGGTTTCTGTAAATACTTTCTTTTGATTGGACGACTTTCAAAAGCAATGGGTCTTCCTTCCTACATTAAAACTGCACCAATTCCATTTCCTGAGGCATCACATTCCACAATAAAGGTTTTTGTGAAGTCTGGCATAGCTAAGACCGGTGCTAGGCACATTGCCTCTTTAAGATGTTAAAAGGCCTTAGTTTCTTCAGGAGTCCATGAAAATGCATCTTTCTTCAATAATGTTGTTAGAGGTGCTGCTATTCTCCCATAATTCTTAACAAACTTGTGATAATACCCTGTTAATCTGAGAAATCCTTGCAACTTATTTATGGTTGTGGGGACTTTCCATTCCTTAATAGCTTTAATTTTGTTAGGGTCTACCTTAACACCCTCGTGAGATACAATATCACCCAGATATTCCACCTCTTGTACTCTAAAGAAACATTTGGATGCTTTTGCATATAATTGTTTCTCATGCAATAGTTTGAGCACCCTGTCAACATGTTGAACATGATCCTTCCAAGACCTGTTGTAGATTAGTATATCATCAAAAAATACTAGCACAAATTTTCTAAGGAAGGGTTTGAAAATGGAATTCATCAACCCTTGAAATGTAGAAGGTGCATTGGTAAGGCCAAAAGGCATGACCAAAATTCATAATGACCCTCATGAGTTTGAAATGTTGTTTTTGGAATATCTTCAGTCTTCATTCTAATTTGATGATATCTTGAACAAAGATCCAACTTGGTAAAATAAATTGCTCCATGTAATTCATCCAATAATTCATCAATCACAGGAATGGGAAATTTATCTTTAATGGTGAGCTTATTGAGCTCCCTATAATCGGGACATATGCGCCATGATCCATCCTTCTTGTGTACCAATACTACAGGAGTAGAGAAAGAACTTTGACTGGGTTGAATTATACCAGCCTCTAACATTTCTGCAATCATACGTTCAATTTCACTCTTTTCGACATAAGGATATATGTAAGGTCAGATGTTTGGAGGAACACTTCCTGGAATCAAATGAATAGCATGATCGTGATCATGAATAGGTAGGAGTCTTTTGGGAGTTTCAAGCACATTGGAATGATTATCCAAGACTCTTTGGAGATCTAGAGAAATAGATAATTTTGATGTTCAAACTTCTAGTGAGCATAATTGTGCAATTACGCCTTGTTTTTCTTTCTTCAGAAGCTTTGTCATGACATTAGAGCTTATTATATTTCATGGCTTCCCTATGATACCCCATAATTCGATTTCCTTTCCTTCTGAAAAAAATTTCAAGTCCTTGAAAATTAAAAGCTACCGTCCCCAAAGATTGTAACCATTGTACTCCTAGTACGACATCAGCACCTCCCATTGGGATGGAAAGCATTGAACTATTCAATACATATTCCCCCATGGAATGGTTGATATTATGGCATTTTCCAGAGAAATTTATAGTTCCTCCATTTGCAACCATCACTTGACATTTTGGTGCTAGGTATAGGAAACAATTCAATTCCTTGGCTATCTTACAATGAATAAAATTATGGGTACTACCTGAATCAATCAACACTATTACCTTTTTCTTCTTGATATGTCCTTCTATCTTGAGAGTTTGAGGAGTGGTAATTCCTGCCAATGCATTACACGATATGGTCGGACTCATTTCTTCCTCTTCTAGGGTTGGTTCCCGGTGTATATCCTCTTCTTGTTCATTTTCTTCTTCCTCTTCACAATTTATGTAAAATAATTTCTTCTCAGCACACTTATGACCTTTAGTGTATTTTCTATCACAACTGTAGCAAAGCCCTTTTGCTCTTTTTTCTTCCAATTGCTGTGGTGTCAACCTTGTAGGTTGTGGAAATCTAGGCGTAGCAACACTTCCTTCTTTATAGAATTGAGTGGTAGGCTTCCTTGTCGCCATAATTTTACATTCAACTTTTCTTGCCAACCTGAATGCCTTCTCCAATGAATTAGGTTCCAAAACGCGAACTTCATGTTGGATGTTATCCTTTAAAGTGCCTATGAAGAGATCAATCCTGTGTTCCTCTGGAATATCAGTTACCCTTATATTCAATTTTTGGAAGTCCTCAATGTTCTCCCCCACTAAACCCTTTTGTTTGAGATTTATCAATTGGCTAAAGAAGGTGTTGCTCTTTGTATCCTCATAATGTGCTATCATTTCCTCCGTAGAAATTGATCAAGTGACAATTTTTTTACGGGAGCAAAGCCATGGATACCATATAAATGTATTTTGTTCCAGATGTAAATTTTCAATGCATACCTTTTGGGTGTTTTTCACATTATTGAGATAAAAATATTGCTCCATCTGTAGTATCCATGTTATGGGATCCTTGCCATCAAACTTCCTCATATCCATCTTTGGAATATGGTGGCTCTTCTTGCCAACATTAGAGTTTATGAAATCAAGATTAACATTTATTGTTTTCTCATCATGAGTTTCCTCTACTATCTTTTCACCATTAGGAAACATTTGTTGTATCAACTTTGTCAAACCTTCCATGTCTGCTTTTAGATCATTCTTCATGTTTTCCATTTTTTCATCGATCTTAGCTTCCATGTCATCCATTTTAGCTTCCATGCCAACTTCCATGCCATCCATCTTAGCTTCCACACCTTTATTCAAACCATCCATCTTAGTTTCCATGCCTTTCTTCAAAACTTCCATTTCATTTTTTGTTGCTCTTTGCGATAGCAAAATTTGGTGCACTTGCTCATGGACTTTTGATATCTCATGTTGCATTTCTTCGTCTTCATGAGTCATAGTAGAGCCTTCCGAAGGCCTAATGGGTGTTGAATTCTTTTTAGGAGGAATTTTAGAACCCAATACTGATAGATATGCTCAATAGGCCTTTGGAATCAACTAGAACTGATTTTTCAAACAAGACTTATGCAATTTGAAAAAAATAGACACCTTTTTCTTGATTTTGAGGAGCTCAATATTGAAACTGAATTATCTCTATGATTTCAAATCTTCAATATCTAAAATTTGGCCCTGAAGTAACCCTTTAAATCTTCTTTCGAATGCCACAGGTCTGACCTGATTTTGATTCTTCAAGGCAAAGTTATGTCCAATCTCCCACAATGACCCAATTATGGACTAGTTCAGTATAGCGAACTTGTACGACTTACCACGTGTCATTGATTCCTCCTTTGGCTCTAAAATTGATATAAAAGAAACTAAAATCCGTGTACTTGTGGCCACTTTTTACAGAATTCCAATCTGATGCTCAGAGAGAGAGTTATGAATATTTTCTCAAGATAACCTCTTTGAGATGAAATTTGGGAGTCTGAAAAAGACCTAACTTCCACAGATCATATCTCCGAAAATATTGCGAACCAAGCTCTTAAATTATTTGAAGATGTTCCTCAGGAGTTTGGCTTCGCTCTTTAAAACATTCAGCTTCTGAAACTTCGTAGAACAAAGGTTATTGAGAAAATTATCCGATGACCTGTTTAGGTTAAATTCAGGAGCCTGCAAAAATCCCTAACTTCCACAGATCATATCTCTGAAAATATTGCAAACCAAGCTCTAAAATTTTTCGATGATGTTCCTTAGGATTTCAGCTTCACACTATAAAAATTTCAGCTTCTGAACCTTCGTAGAAAAACATTTATAGTGAAAATTCCACGATGACCTGTTTGGGGGCAGCAAAACCCTAGAATCCAAAGCTTTGATACCAAATGTTGTGAAACCAGCTCCAAAAATAGAAGAAAAGAGATATTAACGCCTTAGAAATAAGCCACTTCAAGGGGGAAACCTCCAATACATTACGTGAATTAACAATTATTGGATGATACAAATTACAAAACCTCCTTTCTATATATAGGAGTCCATGGGGTCACAATGTAATCCTAGTGGGGCCACAATGTAATCCTAGCCGACCTAACAATAATAATTTAAGGGCACAATAATAACAATATGGGGGTTACAAGGGTACAATAATAACAATAAGGGGGTTACACTAACAACAATAAGGGACTATACTAGTAATATAGGGACTTAACACTCCCACAGTGCCACTAGAGGATACCCCTTTACATGGGAGGGGTGATCCAAGGTACCGCTTCCTTTTCGGAAAAGAGGTGTCGAGGTTGACAAAAAGGAAGCCTTAACTGAATCATGGGTTGCCAACCTAAGGGGTTGGGGACTTAGATGTGATGGGTTTAACATAGGCATGTTGGTGCGAAGTGACTGAAAATGGATGATGGGGATTTAGTGGCCTGGGGTCGGAGTATACTTTAGTAGCTTGGTGGCAGTCATAGTTCTTTCTGAAGGGAAAAATCCCTGGAGTCGGTAGGACTTCCAGGGCAGGTGTGAACTGGCTATGAGTGTCAGGATGGTGCGTGCATGGGGGTGAAATACTCTGACCAAGGGGAATGAGGGACTACTGCCATGGGGGGAAAATATGAGATATGAGGGTGAAGTGGTGAATGGCATCGTTTGTTGTCTTTGTACACTTACCAAAAGAGTAAAATAATGGGGTTTGGTTTGTAAAAAACACAAAGACGGATACCCCAAAGCATGAAAGGGTTCGCTCACTGAAGGTTTGAGGACGGTGTTTTGCTGAGGGTGGGGGTCCCATTGGTTGGTATCATGTGCAGGGTTGATGAAGCGGATGAAGAAATGTTGCAGATGGGATTATGCTGATGGAGGTATGGTGGGCCAAATGTGATGCGCAGAGGTGTGCTTTCAATCTTCTTATACAACTTGGTCGTTCGGGAAGGAGGTTTTGAGTTTGAATGGTAATCTTGACCTTATGCATGATAGATGGATGGCATGAGGTGCTTCCCGGACTGAAATGGTATGGCCATGGCGTCACTTATGTTGTGATATATGGTCTACTTTGGGTGACGAGCGCCATGGAGGGGAGGCTCTATCAACCAACACGGATTTTTATCATATGTAGGGTGGGGTGATGATAAACGTGGTCGGGTATGACGATCCTATGGTTTATTTCTGATGGAGAAATGATGTCAGGATATGAAAAGTTTTGTGGGACTCTATCATGCTGGGGGTAGGATGATACCTACTCCGGAACTTTCAGTGGACGGTGTTGTGAACGGTTTGTGGGTTCTTCTTGCAAAAAAAACTACCTCAATTGAAAGCATCTTCTTTTCATCAAATATTATTGAAATACATGAACTTTAGAAAGGAATATGGGAGGTTACATACCTGCCGGCGCTAAAAATTTATTTTCTTGGAAAGCGAATGTGTGGCGTTTCTTTCGTTCTTCATGGCATACTGATGATGGTGCAACTTACAGTTTGTGGAATGGACCTTCTGATCTCCTGTTATGGACCTTCGAAGTTTTGGAAAAGGGTGATAAATATGGGATTATGGCCCTAATCCTATTCATTTGTACTTGCTGAGTTTTGAGAGATCATAGGTGCTTGCAGAGCCTTTCTTGTCGTTGTGGTCAACCAATGTACTAAGGATTAGCAATATCATACCGAGGTAACTTTCATGACGTCTTGCATTTCAATTTTTTCAATTTGATGGTGCAGGGGGGGCGTACAAATTGGGTTTGTATGGCCTCAAAGAGACTTTTTTCCCTAGATTGTGCAGGCGATCTAGGCAAAGAGGCGCCTTCCTTGTGTGTATTTCTAAGGGATAAATGTGCGAGAGTGCGTTGTTCCCTTCTTTTTGCATGCAAGGGCACGCCTATGAAGAAAACAAGCGTGCGGGGACGCACCTGTCTGAGAGACAGGTGCGCAAAGGCCAGGGTGACAGAAAACTTAGGTTTTTTTTTGTTTTGATGTTTCTCTCTATATTTATGGGTGCCTGTGTGGCTTGGCACATTGGTGTGGAGAGAGAGGGATTGACTCGAGATCTGGACCGCTCTTGCTACTGATGTTGGGGCGCGTCGTTAGTTGGCCGCATGGGGCCTTCTGAAGTTTGCTGAGAACAAGTTCCTTCGGTCTCAGGGCCGACTGTTATGTGACATTATACAATATTGGTGCAGGAGGCGCAACATGTTCGTACTAAGAGGGGCGAACTCAATTATCCATCTAGAGACAAATATATACTTTGTGACTGGGTTATTGCCTCAGGGTGAGGCTCTAAGGTATCCATTCCCTGCTAGGAGAGTGAACCTAGACAGATTCCAAAGGCGGCATTGCGGTGGTGCGCCTCTTATTGAGGGGTGCATCAATATTGCATTAGTGACAGACGTGGCCGAGCTGTGTGCTCTGGCGATTATTGTGCGACTGGCGGGGTTGTTTACTCCACATTGGGCATCGGGCCCGCAGGTGGGAGTTTTACGTCATTTGAGGGGCGGGCATTTTTTCGATTTCACCCGATTTTTTTTTGATGGTATGGTGTCGCAACTGAAAAGGGTCCAACATGGATCTAAGTCATTTGCCTACGCTAGCATCCTATGCAGCATTATGTATGAGAGGGTGGTGCTGCTGAGGCCAGTTGTGGCAGTGCCTATATGGGGACCGCAGGAACCATGCATGAGGAAGTGGGCTCCGGTGATGCCGCGAGGCGGTGGTGGCATGGTGGGTCATTATTGGAATGACACGATAGAGGCCTGGTTTGAGGCCAACCCACAGATGTTCTTTCCATACCCGTATGCAGGGATGGACTTTTAGGGTGATCCAGATATGGGTCTCCCTTTCGGTTATGTTTGGGGTCCTGCAGGTATGAGTTACGTTTTTTCTGCACTTGTTTGAGTTTTTATGTACTTATGGATTTTCTCATTGACACTAACATTATTTTGGTTACTCCTACAGATGTTGGCAAGGTAGGTCGCCCAGTGGCCCGATTGGTTGGTCATGATCCTCCGCTACGACCTCGTGGTGGTCAGAGGGGAGGTGGCGCAGGTGAACCGGGTGGTGGCACCAGTGGACCTGGTGGGGATGGTGCTGGCCCTTCTGGTGAGGGAAGCAGCTCCGCTGGAGCAGAGGTGGTGGCCGAGCGAGCTCATGCAGATGTGGCTGAGGTGCGCAATGCAATAATCCTGGCTCAGGTGGCCGCTCTAGAGGAATTTCGGGGTCGAGTGGACCGCTTGACACAGGGGATGCCCACTCGAGGTTTCATGGAAGATTTCAAGGAGGTTTGGTTAGAGACGGTGATGGCCTACGAGAGGGATTATCAACCCACTCTACGTTGGGTAGCGATCGCAGTGGCAACAACAACTCCGGTGGTGGCACCAGGAGCAGTGGTGGGCCCAGATTCTCCTTTTGAGGGGGCACCCCCTTATAGTAGTTTTCCACACAGGGAAAGCACCCGTTATGAGGATGCTTCCCTTATTTTTGACGACTTTTGTATCTTTGGGCTAGCCATGGGCCAGCAATACTATTTTTGTACTCAAATAGACATATTTTCTGATATATATATGGGAGATCTTTTTGCGGCTCTACATGGTGTGCTATCTATTTCGGTTTATATATTTTGTGTTATGATGATGGATATTTATTTTTTTGGTTTTTTATGTATTATGGTTTATTCGTGATGCATTCTAGTCTAGGATATTGTTAGCTATGCGATCAGCTGCTTGGTTTTGATTCCTTAATACATGTGAAAATGTAATGTAATCAAATTGTCTCCCTAATCTTTTGGCACACAAATATTTTATAAACAGGTGTGTGTCTCTGATCTTAAATGTTTGTTTCAACTGTGATACTACTAACTAGGAATCGAGGTAGACATGCATATGGCGGATGCCCTGATGGAGGGCCTCGCACATAAGTCTGATGATGTCATCATATTCTTCCTGATTGTTTGTTGTTGGTCCGATGCACATGCCATTTGAACACAATGGTGATCGGTCGGGGTGGTAGATGACCTAGGCAGCTGCGGTTAATTTTTGAGACCATCGCGATGCTCCATCAA
The DNA here is from genome assembly GCA_034641835.2 of Pinus albicaulis. NCBI lineage: Eukaryota > Viridiplantae > Streptophyta > Pinopsida > Pinales > Pinaceae > Pinus > Pinus albicaulis. The sequence goes on along the minus strand of CM076583.1, from coordinate 940,435,386 downwards.
CAAATCCAAAATACGTTTTGAGTTGGTGATCCATGGTGGCACTTCGAGTGCGCTTTTTTACATAATTCTTCAGGTCAACAATATTTTGGTGATTGGGTTTTTGTGTACTCTAACTCTGGGGGACAAGGGTTGTTGGGGCCCTTATGGGTATAACTTCTTGAGGTAAAGGCCGTTGACGGGGTTAGTGAGGTAGGTCTCGTCTGGTTCCGTCAAGATGTATGCCCCCTGTCAGAGGCAATGTTTGATGATATAGGGTCCTTTCCACAATGTTTCGAACTTTCCTATCCCTAAGGCCTCTTTTGCGACATCGTAGAAAAGGACTAACTCTCCCTCTGTAAATGAGTGATGGGTGATGTGGTGGTCGAATGATGCTTCAACCCTTTTCTTATGGGCCTCATTGTGTTTCAGCAATTGTTGCCGACTTTCGTCAACTGGATCTAGTTGTACTTGGCGTTGTTCTAGAGGCTGGGTATCATCAAGGAGTTCCATGGCAGCGTGTAGGTTTGGGATCTTGCAGAAATCAATGCAAAAGTGCAAGGTACCTTGGTCTTTTGCGACAGGAATAAAGTGGAAATCCTGGGATGAGGGGGCATTTGGAATCCTATCTTGGGCGTGCGATGATACAAGTCGTATGTGGTGTTAGTCATCCATAATTTTGACTTTATCCAAAGATGACTAAATGTAACAAACCCAGATTTCTAGAAAAAAATTGCAAGAACATGATGAGTTCTAGAAATCTCACTGCCTTCATCATTTCAAATCCATTAGTCCACTGAAATCTTCATCTATTTTTCCTAAAAAGATTATCTTGCTATTCCTTAGCAGTGATGTTCCTTAAACAGTGCTATTCCCTAAATTGTTGTTCCTTAAGCTGTTGTTCCTTAGCATCTGTTGTTCCCTAAGCTACTATAGCTGTTCCTTATTCAGAATCCTCAAGAAACACTAATGAACAAAAAGAGACTGTATGTAGGCCATTTTTTCCATCATTTTCTAAGCCCAGATCTTTCTTTTCCTTTCTCATTTATCCTCCATTTTCCCTAAAAAAACCCCTCCAAACCATCATAACCCCTTTATATGGTTTGAAAAAACCTCTTTAAACCAATACACTCACTATTTTTTTGGTTTAAAAACACCCCTTTCACCTATTGGAACTTCCAATTTGGCCTAAAAACCCATTTTCAGGCCTTAAAAACAGTCTTTTTTATAAATAAAGGTATAAGTCCCTAAGGGCTTAAAACCTTTGGCCCCTTTCCTCCATATGTCTGAGCACTATGACCAAGCGCCCTAAACCCCATCGCATCAGCCTTCCTCTATAAATCCACTTTTTCTTCGGAAATTTCTCCCCTGCCGATGCGATTAGCACCCTACCCTTAGCCCCTGGTCACATATTCCCCCATGGGACCATGCCCCAGTGCCTAGTTATTAGCTCCTCCATCACATCGGAATCCCCCTTTTTCTCCCTCCCCCTTGTCTTTCTTCTTTACCGATTGCCCGACGCTATAAGCCCCTTCACACCTCGCTCCCAGTCCTCTGCTCCATCCACAGGACCACTCCCCGGAGCCCTTGCCTTAAGTCCCCCTCCCCTTTTTTCTTTCACCCCATCTTGCTTTCTCTCAGTCCATTCTTGACCATAGATCAAAGGCCTTAGGCCTAGATCTGACGGCTACCATGCAACCCGATCATTTACACCCCGCCGATCAACCACCCTGCTACCAAACAAAAACTGCTTATATCACCACATGGCCCACCTTCCACCCATAGAGCCGCCCATCCAATCTCTGGCTGCCACCTGGTTTCCACTAATTCCCCGCCCGCGCACTTTTCCCATCGCGTTTCTCTCTCGACCATTGGATCCACCCCTTCTCATCCAACGGTCGATATCGCATATCGCGTGATTCCTGCGTCCAAGGTTTAACAACCAAAAGTTGCGCGAGACTGGTGGTATTGCGAAGGACGCATGGTGTGATATAATTGGATCGTGTTCCCTCCAAGCTAAACCACTTACCACCCGTTTGTCGCGCGAAAACCGCCAATGGTTTTCCAAAACCACTTATGCCCATTTTCGCGCCAAATTCCATTTAAAACTTCGCCCTCTGCCATTAAAATCCTTCCTCCTTGCATTCCGCCTCTCTGCAACCTCCTCCGCCAGCCTCTGAAGCAATATTTCCGACCCCGCATGGTTTTATTAATGTTTTATTTGTCTTATGCAGGTTGGATAGCGGTTTTAAAATGTTAAAATCCTCCCATAGTCCATAAAGGGACAGACCAAGAGGTTACGAACTTTGTGGTCCGAACAGGGGCCAAATCATGAAGAAAGGGAATTGCTAGGGTTAGTTTCATAGTTCAATCAGTGTTCTATGAGCACTGTTTTACATCATCAAACCCTCAGCATCTCACAGGTACCTGTCCACAACAGCAAAAGAAAAAAGTCACTGTAAATGAATTATAAAGGCTTAAGGCGAAATCAGAGCCTTAGAACAGAAGATTAAAACCTAATCAAGGTTTTAAAAGGCATAAGGGATTAATGAATAAAACAGTTGTTAAAAAAAAAAAGAGATAAAGGCAGAAAAACAGAGCATCAAGATATAAAGAGGCAGACAGAAAATTTAAAGTATTAATTAGCAGATCAAGGCTAAAAGGCCTTAAAAACACAGTTTTGATGATAAAATAAAGGAAAATTAGGCTTAAATATAGCCTCAAATACATCAAAGGGGCAGTTATTCACTTAATAAATAAAAAATGACACCTTTCACTTACTTTATACCTCAAAGGGAAAATTGGCAGTTATTACACAAAAGATGTTTTAAAATTGTCAGACAGTTATTGTAAAAGACAGAAAAGAGCCTCAAAGTCAATCTTTTTAGCATTTTATCCTCAGGAAGTAAAGACAAATTTAATACTTAGAGAAGTAGTTGAGAGACATTCCTACCTTATGCCTTGCATGGTTTTTAAGGATAGGAGTGCATTTACTATGTCATTAATGACATTTTGAACCCTAGATGTTTCCACCTCCTCATTTGTAGCATAAATACTACATTCAAACTCATTGTATAGGGCGGCATTTGATAACTCTTTGAAGTAATACATAGTTCTACTGAGATTGAAGAGAAATTGATGTACTGGAATCTGTGGATGTTTTGACTTGTTTGTGGATGGAGAAAGCTCTGTCATTGGATCCCTGAGCTTGGTTGTTGGTGAAGTATTATAAACCGTTTAATGTTTTTCCTGTTTTCATTCTGTTTTCATCATCTCTTGCTTGCAGTAGAGTAAATTTTTTAGGCTAAGAAATGTCTCCTAGAAACACCTTAGGCCTGTTTGCTCTTCACTGTCTTTATGTTTTCATCTGCTAAATGTTTGATTGAATAGTTTAACTGCTTTTAAACCTTTAAGCTTGTTTATTTTAGAATTAATTCAATACAGTTGGCCTCAAGATGATTTATGGTTTTCCTTGCTTCTTGTTGACACTTTAAAAACTATTTCTGAAGTCCCCTTTCAAAGTACCATTATCCAAAGTTTGCCAAAGAGGTTTGTTTTGATCATACCCTTTGTACTTGCTTGGGGAATTGTTTTGAAGGCCTTTATAACTGTATTCCTAGATGTTTAGGAGTTCTCTCTTCTATAAATGCAGTTATTTGTGAATCTTAAATGTTTTCTTATCCTTGAAAGTGAAATCTTTGATGAAATAGAGCGTTCCTCGACTCTTAGATTTCATTTTGAAAGTTTGCCTTGAAATTGTTATTTTCTGAAGTATAAATTGTAGAATTCATGGTTAGCCCTCTCTATAAAATACTTCTTCATGTTCAAATGATGCTTTAAGTCCCTTTGTTGAAGAGTACATATAATTAAGGATTCTTAACTTCCCTTAGTTCTACTTTTCATTCTAAAACCTTGATTTCCATTTCATTTCACCTGAAAAACTTTGTAGATCCAACAGCCAAGTTAGATTTTCCCTTTGATACCCTTAATTCATCTACAAACTTGTTACAAACTTCCATTTGACTCCATTTCCCAATGACTTAGAGATTTCCATTTTCTATCTGTGCTGCCTAGATCATCATGTCCCCCAAAACAATCAAACAAACTCATGCTTAATAACTAGCCTAAAATCAACCCTTTATAAGCAAAAAAGTTATATATTTGCAAAAAAATTGAGAGATCCCTCTCTGGGACTAGGAGGGCTAGATCCTAGAGCTCTAAAGACTAGTTTATATGTTGCCTTGTCATTTGGTTTACCAATCGGCCAAATCACAGGAACCCAACATGTGATGAATTGTGTCACTAGCATGTGGTGGGCGAAGGATCTCGGTAATGGAGTCCTGTATGAGCATAAGGTCGGTAATGGAGCCGCTCGAGCCACTCTTAGCTTGGAGAGATGTGCACACTTAAATGTATGATGAAAGTGTGAGAAAATTCAGCAATAAGTGTGTGTAATCTTATCTTAACTGGAGATAATTTTCTGAAGAAGAGCAGAGACTATGCGGAAACTATTTGCTAGGGGCTTGAATTCTCTACATTGGTTGACTTGGTGATCATTTAGATCACATAGGCCGCATGTTATCCTAGGCTTGGCCAAGGTTATTGTTTGGTGGTGTGTTATCTTATCAGGCTTGACACACCATTGCGGTGGAGGGGACATTAACCTGGCGATGTACTTTTTATGCCATTCTCGGAGATCGTCTTGTCTCTTCTCTATGGCATTAATCATGTTGATAGTGGGACAGATCTGCAAGGCATAAGTACAATGTCGCTCGTAATGGTTACCCTGACATATTAGGCAAAATATCCTTGATATGAAGGTTCCATCTAGTTCAGTTCAAGGTCTTATGGGGAACCAACGCTAGAAGGTTGCTAAATTAGGGCAATGGACAACCATATGGTCTGTCTTTTTGCATAACATACACGCTGGTTGCTACTGCGAAGTGCCGTTGGGGGTAACTAGGGGTTCCCTGCTAGGTCGTTCTTCAACTGTCAAGAACATGATAGATCCGCTCATCTCATCTGGTTGGGTCATGGAGCTGCCTATGGACTCAGCATCCATGTCATCTTTTTGGGAGAGGCGGACTATGGTGGAGTGAAGGCTAACAAGGGCTAGCCGAAAGCGAGGTATGTCATGACAATCCTCTAAAAGGTGATTGTCGGGGCATAATGGGCATGTGAATTGAGCTTCCCGTAGCCCCACGCAGTAAGCTCTTTCGATTGGATACCATATACAAATGAGCTCCAATGTTGCGCACTCTTCGAGGTAGTGGCCACATTCATCGCATAGCATACAACTTATAATCGGCATTACTAGGGGTCCTTCTACAAATCTATGTTCCTCTTGTAAGTATAGGATGGTACATGGCTCATCATTGATAGACTGGATGAAGGGATCCTCTTGATAGGATCGCTTGATCGCATGTAAGGTGTCCCTATATCGTGGTATTTCTGGAAAATGGTGGGTATAGTGCCCATAGGTGTCACAGAGAGCGCATTCGTGATTGGTACACAGTAGTTTGCCTTTAATTTTTGTGGCAGGTTCATTTTTACAGGAATGCAATGTCGAGACGTCTGCTTTAGAGCCGAGGAGTGGTTTTAACTCATCCAACTCCGAACATATGTGGGTAGGGTGTCCTATGAAATCACATATAGTGCAGGCTGATGAATCCCTTTGCATGGTGGGGGTCACCATTTTATTTCCTCTCTTTGCGATTTTCTTGGCCGTGATAACTGGTTCCGCAATGGGAGCTTCCCTTGCGGGGGCGATTTTGACCGTTTCTTGGGTAGGTTGGGGCTCCTCAGGACTGAGGGGCTTTAACCATATAGGCGTAATTTTGGTGGCTCCTGTTCCGGCAGGGGGAATGAGGTACCAAACTGGGAACGCCAACGATATGTTGGGTAACACCAATGTTTCCAAAACCTGCTGGGAGACGAAGCCAGTTGGGGGGTAGAGGAAAGGGGATTGGGAGGTGGCATAGGCTAGAGAGGCTTTCGTGGCCGATGCCTTAGTGTCGTTACTACTCGAGTCCATGTCTTGACTAACCTTGGTTATTGATGTGGACATCATGCACACCGGGGCCCCTGTGGCATCGGGTAATGCCTCAGGGATAATGGGAGGATCTCCTAGGAATGACCCTAGGATGGATGATGGTTTGAATTGGCTAGGGTCGTATTCTTGGTACCATGAAAGACCATCTGCGGCTGTATCTACGTAGGGTAGAATTACATCTGTGTTGGTTAGGGGACGCTTTTCACTGTGCGTCAGCTGGTCTACCGTAATGATTCGATCCTTTTGGGTGAACATCCTGATGCGGAAGACAGAGGATGCTATGGTAGACGTGGCGTACATGTAACTCCGCCCAAGGATTATGTTGTAATCCAAGTGAGCATCTAAGACTTTGATGTCTATGTGGACCGTCTCACTGGCTAAGAAAACTGGTACATTTTGGTAGAGGCCGATGGGAGTCGAGGGACGACTGTCATACGCTTCGAGCCTGATGACGAAATTTTTGAGTTCGGGGGACCCTAACTTCTGCCAAACCTTTTTTTACATGATGCATGTCGATGCACCCTCGTCAATGACACATCGGTGAATAGTGATATTTTGTACCGACACTGGTATATGGAAGGCGACCATGGAGGGAAGCCTATGGGTGGCTTTGTCTAAGTCAAAAGCCATCATGCGTGTATCGACAGAGTCGATAGCACCTAACGCGGAAAGCAGGGCTTTCCATTGCTTGGGGCACGACTGCAGTACTTCCAATGCGGACATAGTAGCGGGTGATTGAGCTAAATCATCCATGATGTTATAATTATGGGCCACTTTGGAGTAGTTACCTTCTCATCTATTAGGTCCTTTTGACATCTTTGGCAATAGTTCCGTAGGAATCTTTGGAATGTTCAAAGGTGCAGTCAGCGTGTTAGTACTAGCCCCTGATGTATTGGTGTCTAGTGGGGTGTCGTAGCTATGATTCCGAGTTTGGAAAATCATTTCTTCCCGAGTCATGTAAATTTCATGGTTACTTTTCTCAGAATCATCTGGGTTTTGCTACTGAGTGCTAACCGTCCCTTGATGGGGGAAAGGTTCTTGCATCACCGCAGTTTGCTGGGAAGACCCTCCTTGTCCTCGGTTACTCTGTAGCATTTTAAGCTCAGGGATTTCGGGACAGTGGGGAGTATAGTGCCTATACTCACCACATATTGAACAAGAATGGTTTTTTAATATCCCAAAAAGGGAAAATGAAGTAATACTGAAACACAATATGAGACTTACAACAAAGTAAACAATAAATCTAAATACACATCAGAATGCACAAAAAGAGCTGAGCCATTTTATTATTTTTGGAGGTGAAAATCAAGTACAACAGTGCTCAAAATATGAGACACTCAAGCCACAAGAGTATCCTAGAATGACCCTACAATTTTATCCCAAGAGGGATTGCGTAACTGCTACTCTGCTAAAAGGTAAACTACGTTGTCCCTGTTGCAAATGTAGGGATTGCAACTGCCTGTAAGATAGAAATTCAACTCTAGGAAGAATGGGAGCTCTGATGATGCTGAGATTGTAGATCTGGGCTCAATGATGGATTCCCAAGATAACCCTGGAAGGATTTCTCAGATCTGTAAGTCTAAGCCTTAAGGCAACCTTCCTCTTAGGGCTTCACATATATACTACTGGGAAATGCAGATCTAAAGCTATATCTGATAATAAGATGGTTGCAATGATGTATAATAAGATCTATGCAATAAGGGTTGATCCCTTCACTAGATCCTTGGGCTAAAAGCTCAAGATATAGCTCCTCCAATCTCCTCCACTGAAAATAGCTACTGAATGAACAACAGCTTCAGAAAACTGCACTATCAGAGAGGGAAGCTCATTAGCCTGCTGCTAGATATGTCAAATCAGCTCCTGAGTGATGGAAATGATAGATCCAATGTGAGGAGGTTATCCCTCACAGGATTTCCAGCTGAAATACTAGAAACTTCCTTCCTCCAATAGATCTACAGAATTGAACTGTGAAATCCTTGAAGGGACTGCTGCTACTGCACGAAGGTAAAACCCAATGGCTTAAATGTCGGATGTAGATCTACTACTGTTGCACGGAGGTAAAACCCAATGGCCTTAATGCCGGATGTAGATCTGCTGCTGCTGCACAGAGGTAAAACCGAATGGCCTGAATGCCAGATGTTGATCTGTTGTTCCTGAAAGGCTGAATGTGAAGAAAAAAGTGGTAGGATGAATCCTCCACTGGTTTTCTAGCTAAATGCTAGAAACAACCTCCTGAATATGGTACCAATTTCTGATATAGAATGAAGAAAAATCATCTTTCCAGAGCTACTCAAAGAAAGAGGTGGGATTCCCACCCGGGAACACCCTACAAACTCTGCTAAACAACCCAAGCTTGCATAGAAATGTCCTCAGAAAAATCTAGATCTAAAAAGATCAAGAGATGAATAATCCAAATCATGCCTTCCTTTGTGCCTTCACCTTCATTATATACATGAGCCTTCCATAGCCTATGCCCACTCCAAATATGCGCTGTAAATGTGGACAACATCTCCATGTTTGATTGTGTTGTTGATCTGGTCAATGTTGACTGAATCAACATGATCCATGTCCTCCATCCTGTTCATATGGAGTGATCACCCTCTCCATCATGCATGCATTAAATGCATCACTTCCTCCACTATCTTATCATAAGTTCTTAATGATCTTCTTTGAATGCATTATGATCTCAGTTGACCATATCTAAGATCTTATTTGATTGTTTCATCCTCCATAATCTATCTCACAAATGAGACATGATCTCCATTAATAGAGTTGATCCACTACTCCATGTTCTAGATCTAGATCTAAAATATCCACATGCATGCCTTAAAAGTGGATTTTATTCATCTTTGGGGTTTGTGGGTCCCTCCACCCTTTATTTACTTAATTTATTAAGAAAATCAAGGACTCTGATATTCCAAATATGATGTGGAAATTTGGGAATATTACAGTCCCCCTCGGAAAAATGTTTCTTGTACTCAAGCAACTCCAAAAGTAGATGCAAATCCATCTATTCCCCTCCCAATGGCATCCACATAAGGAAGGCTCTCTCCATTTGTTGCAATGTTTTATCCATGTTTGGATCCAAATTTGTCTTTCAATAACATATAGAATGACCTCCAACTGTATGGTTAGAAGTCTTCCTTCCATCATGAAGTACCAAGTGACAACCATATGGGTTCCAACTTCATCATAAATACATGAGATACATAAAATAAAGTGGCTCTTTCCACAAAGGAAAAGCCACATCTCATAATACATCTCTCCATCCCATGCTTTATGAATTTGATTGAGAATTGATACACTCTCATCCTTAGCCTTGTTGGCCTCGTTGGATCCAATCATCATTCCAACATCATGAAAAAGAAGAAAAGGATATATATGGGTATAAAAAGATGTCAAACCATATTCTCCCAATAGTAGCCACAGGAGTAAGGCCCTTTGCTTCCATCCTCCATCTCCTCCATGTAATATGGACAAGACAAACTCCAAAAGTAACCAAAGCAACAAGATATCTTGTTGCTTCCTCTCCTCCTCATGTGCATCATGGAGAAAAAACATACTAATGGACATATGGAATGTCACATCAGCCAAATACAAAACATCCTCAATGCACATCATGAGAGCATCATGCCAAGCTTTACCCAATACAAAACACATAGACATAGGAGATGTCATGTGGTGGCCAATCTCTCTCAAGGGAAACCAAAATGAACATACCTTCTTTTGCTGCATTCCTACATTGATACACAAGGTATAAATAAAAAAAATATGAGATATTGGGTGGTAACCATACTCACCCAAGAGTAGCCAACGTAGCCATGCCTCCTTCATTTCATAAGTGTTTTTCAAGGCATCGATCAAAGAAGTAGGAACCTTTGGGTAGTGACAGAAATCTCCCAAGGGAAACCAACGTAACCAAGCTTGTTGGCCCATGTTATAAATCTGCAAGTGGTCATGCAACCCCTTTCTTATTATCCTCACCCACTCACCCCAATATGGATGATGAGTGATGTGCTGCATAATCATGGTATCCTCCCTTTGTAGAATACCATCTTCCCCAAACTGATGAAGAACTTTGCACTTCATGAAATGTTGAAGTGCACCTCCAATGAGATCTCTTAATGAGATTCTCTTTTCACCAATGGCCCTCCAAAACCAATGAAGTTTTGGATCTGCTACAGGTAGAAGTTTCTCTTTGAGCTTTGAGGTGCTCACTGAGAAAGGTTCATCTAGAAAGGAGAAAAGGTTCCTCATCTCAAGATGTCTACCATTTTTCATCGTTACCTCCATTTCTTCATGAGTGAAGCTACCTTCAGAATGCTCCAAGAATGTTGGGCCCTCCTCATCTTCACAACTACTAAGTGATAGCACTGTAGATCTGCATGATAATATATGTGTTGTCTCAAAGCAAGGCACAACACTGATCTCATAACCAGTTATTTCACACAGGGTTATGCTCATCCAATTTTCTAAAACTCTGCACTTCAACTCAAAGGGTTGAATGTAGCTCAACAATGATGAACTGGGATAGTTCTTAACCTCCTCCTTGATTAGATCAAGGGTCCTTTGCGCTATGATATGTTGCTACTTCAAATCAGCACTATGTTCTAACCCTTGGTTCTGCATTGGCCCTGATGGCATGTCCTCATAAGTTTCAATAAGATCTACTTAAACAATATGTGATTAAATTTCATGCATACCTTGGATCAAATGATGTGTGGGAACCTCTTGCCAGAACACAAGACTTACTCCAACCGGGACAATAATGCCTCCAACTGTTGATAAGAGTGATGGTTGCTCTTCTCCAAGTGTACCAGTGCTGGAATCTTCCTCCTTTCCCTTATGCATACCCTGAATCATGCATGGGACTCTATATGTCATGAGTTCAAGACTATCTTGCAAAGTTGCAAGTGTCTCTTCTCTGGATGCAAGTACTTCTATAGCTGGTGGTGAATGTAGTGACTTCTTGTCCAGAGTGACAAGATTGACATCCTCCTTTGTTTCCTTACGGAATGTCACTTTGTGACACATCTCTGGTTTTCTCACATCAAATTCCTTCCTCAACTTGTGAAATAAATCTGGATATTTAGTTACTTTTGCATGCTCTATGTGACCAAACCACCAATTATTTGCTTCATCCAAAAGATGAAGTGCTGCAATTTGAACATCCTCTCCTTCAGCTACAGGATGTAGCCTAAAAAATTCATCTAACTCTCTCCTCCAAGCCTTAACAGTGCTTGAGGAAGATCCATCAAATGTAGGCAAATATAATATATTATGCCTCTTTCTTCTATTGCTACTATAGGATCTTCTTTCTTCTTTGATTTTGAAGAAATGTTGGAGAGTTAGATTCTCCTTGAATTCTCTAGACTGTGCTTTGTACTCTTCAAGATATAGAATGAGAGTCTCATGAGTCTCGGGTTCCTTTCTTTCTCCATTTCTATACCCCTCACCTTCTTCAAAGAAAGTGGGCATAGTGGATCTATGAGGAGATCTAGGATTCTCCAGTTTTCTTCTTTGTTGATAGGAAGTGCTTGGACCTTCCTCTTCAAATATTCTTCTTGGATATTCTTTTTGTCCTTCCTTCTTCATTGGATTGACCTCCTTGCAGAGATCTTGCATGGATCTAAAGAAAGGAGTGGCAGGTTTTTCATCCTCCATGATAGATCTCATCTATCTGCTTCTTCTTTTGATGTAAAATATGAAGTGTCCACAAGCTGAGCCAAAGATCATGCTCTGATACCACTTTAATATCCCAAAAAGGGAAAATGAAGTAATACTGAAACATAATATGAGACTTACAGCAAAGTAAACAATAAATCTAAATACACATCATAAGGCACAGAAAGAGCTAACCCATTTTATTATTTTTGGAGGCGAAAAAGCAAGTACAACAGTGCTCAAAATATGAGACACTCAAGCCACAAGAGTAGCCTAGAATGACCCTGCAATGTTATCCCAAGAGGGACTGCGTAATTGCTACTCTGCTGGAAGATAAACTACGTTGTCCCTACTGCAAATGTAGGGACTGCAACTACCTGTAATATAGAAACTCATATCTAGGTAGAATGGGAGCTCCGATGATGCTAAAATTGTAGATCTGGGCTCAGTGATGGATTCCCAAGATAACCCTGGAAGGATTTCTCAGATCTGTAAGTCTAAGCCTTAAGGCAACGTTCCTCTTAGGGCTTCACATATATGCTACTGGGAAATGTAGATCTAAAGCTATATCTGATAATAAGATTGTTGCAATGATGTATAATCAGATCTATGCAAGAAGGGTTGATCCCTTCACTAGATCCTTGGAATAAAAGCTCAAGATCTAGCTCCTCCAATCTCCTCCACTGAAAATAGTTTTTGAATGAAAAATAGCTTCAGAAAACTGAGCTGTTAGAGAGGGAGGCTCATTATCTTGCTGCTAGATATGTCAAATCAGCTCCTGAGTGATGCCAATGATAGATCCAATGTGAGGAGGTTATCCCTCATAGGATTTCCAGCTAAAATACTAGAAACTTCCTTCCTCCAATAGATCTACAGGACTGAACTGCGCAATCCTTGAAGGGACTGCTGCTGCATGGAGGTAAAACCCAATGGCCTAAATACCGGATGTAGATCTGCTACTCCTGAAAGGCTGAATGTGAAGAACAAAGTGGTAGGATGAATCCTCCATTGGTTTCCTAGTTGAATGCTAGAAACAACCTCCTGAAGATGGAACCAATTCCTGATATGGAATGAATAACAATCCTTTTTCCAGCGCTACTCAAAGAAAGAGGTGGGATTTCCACCCAGGAACACCCTACAAACTCTGCTAAACAGCCCAAGCTTACATATAAATGTCCTTAGACAAATCTAGATCTAAACAGATCAAGAGATGAATAATCCAAATCATGCCTTCCTTTGTGCCTTCACCTTCATTATATACATGAGCCTTCCATAGCCTATGCCCACTCCAAATCTACGCTGTAAATGTGGACAAGGTCTCCATGTTTGACTGCGTTGTTGATCTGGTCAATGTTGACTGAATCAACATGACCCATGTCCTCCATCCTGTTCATATGGGCTGATCACCCTCTCCATCATGCATGCATTAAATGCATCACTTCCTCCACTATCTTATCATAAGTGTTTAATGATCTTATTTGAATGCATTATGATCTCAGTTGACCATATCTAAGATCTTATTTGACTGTTTCATCCTCCACAATCTATCTCACAAATGAGACGTGATCTCCATTAATAGAGTTGCTCCACTACTCCATGTTCTAGATCTAGATCTAAAATATCCACATACACACCTTAAAAGTGGATTTTATTCATCTTTGGGGTTTGTGGATCCCTCCACCCTTTATTTAATTAATTTATTAAGAAAATCAAGGACTCTAATATTCCAAATATGATGTGGAAATTTGGGAATATTACAAGTTTGTTTGTAGAGGTGGCCTTTTGTCTTGCCTTTGGGCATTGCTTGGCTCCTGGTTCTGATTCTGGTTGGAGTTATCTCCAGCCGGGGATCATGGTGGGTGTTGTTGGTTGCTGCCCCCCTGTCCAGGGTTCCCTTTGGGCTTGTTTTTTGTGTTTTTCTTAACCACGTTAGGAGGGTAGTTCTCTTGATCATACTGGTGTGGTTGATTTTGGGACGACTGCACAAAGTTCACCTATGCATTGGTTTACGTAGGTGGGTTATGTGCTTGGGACTAAGCATAATGTTGTCCCATGTTTGTACCTGCTCGTTGGGGGGAATCTCTTTCGTTAGTGTTTCTTCCTGCATACTGGCTCCCCTCAGCCGGAGGATAAGGTCCTCCTTGGTGATATGCTTGCGCCCTATTGGTCAAATTTTGCTGCGGCATATGATGACTTTGAAATCCGGGTTGAGACATGTTCTGGGTAGAATTATGTGTGTAACCGGGATTTTGACTGCTACTGCCTAGGTATCCTTGGGTCATTGACCCAATTAGTTCGTCTGCAAAGTTAGACATGCGTGGAAATTCTTGATAAGTCTGCAGGTGCGGGGCATTAGGCATGATATTGTAGATGTATCCTGAATTCATATAGATTAGTTCAAGATGTTGGGCTTTACTGATTGCGTCCTCTTCGGATGTGGGGTTGCTTTGTGCCACATCCTTTGAAATATCTGTCGTCAGATTTTTCAAGAATAAATCTAAAAGGACCTGGTTGTCGAGTTTAGCTTTTCATAAACTGTGACGCCACCTCCATTCATGGAGATGGTCTGAGATATGGATGGAGGGGGATTGTCTGAAATGATTCAGTAATTTCATTCTCAAATCATGGTGAATGGGAAACTAAAATTATGTGAGGAACGCGGTAGCGAGGGTGCTAAAGATTCCATGTGAAGCAGGCGGTTGCTCCACATACCATTTCGCGACTACTCCTGTAAGAGTGCGTTGAAATAGCCTCAACTGAATAGTATCATCATTGATGTTATTCGATGAGCACCATAGGTGAAAGTTCATTACATGATTACCTGGGTCTTCTGCTTGCTTGCCTTTGAACTTTGGTATATCTGAAGGGAGCTTCGTGGGCATGGGAGGCCAATTGGAGTTATGTGCTATGGGGTAATTCGTCATCTTGGTTAAATCGGGTAGATTTAACGAAGCTAAGAAGGGTGACTGGGAGGTCGATGCCATGGCAACGTGTGAAAACACGAAGTTTTGGTTAGAACGAGGGTTAGTCTGTGACATACCCTACTGTGAATTCAGCTAGCTTCTCGTATGGGACACGCTCCTCTGCCCCTTAGGGGTCGAGGGGGGAGTGGTGTGCAGTGTGGTGTTGGGAGGCCGACTAGGGTTCCCAACTAAGGTTGCTCCAATAAAGGATGAACCAATGATGGTGGCACTGTTTCGTCTTTGACGCCTGAACGGCGAAAGACCTGGAAACCCTCCCAGTAATGGGGGGAGGTCCAAAAGATTCCTGGATCGACAAGGTTTCGTTGGGACCATTTTGGTGTCGACTAGGTTAGGTTTTGGAAAATTTTGAGGGGATCGATTCTATGATCATGAAAAATTTATGGCCACATACATAAAACAAAGCGAAAATAAAATAAATTTTCCCTTTAACTTAATCTATGTGAACAATCAAGAAAAAAAGATGGTTTTGTTTGTTTGCACGTGATACTCAAAATCATAGAAGACCTATTACGTCCTCACACACTCAAAAGTGACTGGGCCTTGAGAATATTTTTTGCGAGTGCTGGCACAACGTCCCATAGGAGATGGAAATGCCCCCAGTCAGTCGAAGGGAATCCACCAAGGTAAGGGTAGAGGGTCTGGTGCTTGCCTGTACCATCACCTATAGGGTAAAGGATGCCCTAGTTTTTTGCCACTAAGAACCACCGTCCCACGTGAGTGTTTGAGTCATGGGCTTCTTGGTAATCAGCTAACAATACCGAGTATCATCCGGGTCAGGTAGCCCCATCTGATACCGCACGCACTATGCCTAAGCCTAACCCCTCTGAATCGGGTCTCTGCCGCGCTCAGGTTTTCTTTTCCGTGGGCTGATAGGTGGATTTTTAAAGCTCCCTAAATACACAACTTCTATGTTTCAATATGAAGTGTGATCAAGGCAACTTATTGGATGCCTACCCCCTTGATCCTAACTTAATCTATAAATTCTTTTGTGGCCCCTATGGGGAGAGTTTAGTGAGTTGTTTTAAGTTAGTTTTAGGTGGCTTTCTTTGCTTAGTGGATGATTTTGTGTGAGCGTATGGTGAAAAATAGCATAGTTTGAACATATGGATATCGGTGATCCTTTACAAAAGTCCCCTAGTTAAATTATGTGACATTGTTCCTTGCTCAAATGGAAAACATTTGCGGATAAAGGGTCGCTTCCAAATATTCATAGTTAATCTATGTGACTAACTAAAGGGAGATGGTGAATCGCAAATGTAGAGAGTTCATATGCTTGCCTAGGGTCACCAAATGGTGCAAAGGCAGCAGAGATTACTTACTCTAATCTGCGATTCGATCATAGTCCCGCAATTTCCTAAATGCAAAAATTGAATCAAGCTAAACAATTTCTACACTAGCTTATGCATGTGTGGTCTTGGGCCACTTACTTGGACTATTTAAACTAACTGTGCATACCAGAATTTGCAAAACATAATTTTTTCAGAAAGAAATGGTTAATTCGCCCCCTACTAAAACTATGTGAAGACTTTTTGCAAAAAACCAACTTAAATGAAAATTAACTCTATGCCTACAGAAAGTAGCAAAAAGTGAGCTCTCAGAAGCTATGGGGTATCAACATAAGTGCTGGCAGATACATTAGGGGCTTCCCAACACATTACAAGCAGAAAAATGCAGAATGTAGAGCGAAAAATCTCATTCTGGAATTTGCACGGAAAAGGCTTTGACAGGTGCGCTTCCCTGCATGCAGGTCAGTCCTGAATGCACGCAATGTGCTTCTGTGAGAGGAAACTACACGCAAAACTCTTGAAAGTAAAAATATTAGGAGTTGCCTTCTTTAGTCTGTCACTTCAGTGAGTCTAGGGACTGTAAGATGGATCAGAGGACTGTCAGCTCCACTCCAGCATAGACAAAGGGTATCCTGCAAAATATGGCACAACCACATAAACTTGGAACACGTCAATGGAGTCGCCAATCCTATTATGGTGGATTAGTCGCATGGGCGTATGAAATCGCACCAGCTTAAAGAGTGTGGTCTACTCTTTAAACTATTGGTAACAGGAAGAAAGTGGTGGAGCTCAAAAGCATAAAATTTAGTGGAAAAAGTATGCTAAAGTATGCTCTGGTTAAACTTAAAACTAAAAAACAAATATACAGAAGCTATAAAGAGAGTCAAAACTAGTTAAATTGTAGTCTTTACAAATGACAATGGCTCTAGGTCCCGATGCAAGGATGTTGCCTTCCAAGCGCTGCCTCTGATGTAGTCTCCCTCTCTCTCTCTGTTGTGGTGGACTAGGATGTTGGGTGGTCAACGATCGAGTCCTCTTTAGCTCCAGCTCTAGGTCACACACTGCTGGTGTTGCTTGGGAAACTTTGGCCAGCATAACAATGTGATCCCCCTTTCTTCATCTCTTGGTGGCTTTATATAGGGGAGTTTCAAATCCTCCTTCCCTCCCTTTGTACATGATGGATAGTGACCCAAGGGAGAGGTATGATTCCATTGTGTGCTCCAAATATTCCTTTGTGTGCTCACATAGTGTCTAAGGAGGTGTTGGTGGCTGTCCTTAGGCGGCTTCATATAAGGAGTAACAATCCTTTGCTTGGTATGGTCCTGGAAAGCGACTTTTTTCCATTTCCAGGAATGCACACTTATCGGGCAAAAATGCATGCAGAGGGCACTCTCCTCGAAGGATTAAGCGTGCATTGTAGCATTTAAGACTAGTTCAAATCTAATTTTCTCAAAACCTTAGAGATTTTAAATACTTCTTGATTCCATAATGTGTTCCTGCCTTATAAATCCTTAGGCTTGACATTAATTGATGTCGTCTTCTACTGCAAGATTTCTAGTGTTAACACCAGGCACTTGGCCTACAATATCAGGCCCTTGGCCTCCTCAAGATGGTCCCAATACCCTTCAAGAGCTATCCATCAAGGGCAATACAAGACAAAGGAACCACTGGGATATGTAGTGTTGATTAAGTTTTTCCCTAGCCCATATGGTGTTACATATTCTGCCTCATAGGTATGGGCTCCCACGAGATCATCAAATAACTAGCCCTCTTGGCCCATTTATGGATTTCCTTCCAATCGCCTCATCTCAACATGCATCCAATGCATTATTTATAATCATAACATCATAGAAAATAATTCACATCCTAACTCTTGCATTTCATCATGATAATATAGCATCTTTGTTAATAACCACATTCTAAATAGTAAAGAACTGCATCCTCATGTATGTCACAAAATTTGTATCAATTCCACATGCTTCATATCATGAAATACCATCATAAGTTATATCATCAACATATATGAATCATGACATCACATAATAAACTAATCACATGTCAATATAAACTCAAATCATAACATCATAATCCCTATGCATATCATAATCATCATTTTCATACAACTATATAATTAATAACCATATGTGCATTATTACCATCATCTTAAAACCATAACTGAAATCATAATGTATGATTTAGATGTATAAATAAAATTTAAATAATAAGAGATGATCTAGAGGTTTCACAAAAGTTTCTACCTTAGCTAAATTATGTGCTCCTATTTAGTTCACCACGCAATTTTAATCAAATAGATAAGTAAAGTCATTAAAAATAACATATTCACCTTCCAAGTTTAATGAACTTGGGCTATATTGGTCCCACTGGACCTTGACTTGCTCAAACTCACGATCCCTGAGCCAACGAACCCGACGGTCTAGTATACATAATGGTTCAACCTAAAGGACTCCCTCCTCGGAAACCTGTATTTCTCAAATTTTAGCACATGGTATGGGTCACATACATATTTTCTAAACATAGAAACATGAAACACATTATCCGTCCTCTTAAGCAATTGGTCTGATCCTCTCTAGGATCTTAAATGGGTCGAAAAATCTAGGGGATAACTTTGTTCCCTTGCCAAATCTGAAGGAACTCTTAGAGGGTTTGACTCTAATAAAAACTTGGCTTCCTTCCTCGAAGCTTCTATCAATTCTCTTTGCATCGACATAACTTTTCTGGTGATCCCTGGCTTCTTTTAGCCTCTGCTTAATTATTTCCATTTGTTCTTCCATTTCTTGGAGGATTTCAGGTCCCAACATGACACGATCCTCTAATCGATCCCAGCTCAATGGAGTACGACATGGTCTTCCATATAAGAATTTGAAGAGAGCTACCTGAATTTAAATGTGATAACTATGGTTGTATGCAAATTCCACTAAGGGAAGTATTTCTCCCACTGATTTTGTTGATCCATGACATACATTCTGAGCATGTCCTCTAATACTTGGTTTACTCTTTCTGTTTTCCCATCTTTCTCTGGATGATATGCAGTACTAAAGTTTAGTTGTGTTCCCATAGATTGTAAAAGGATTTTCCAAAATTTGGAAGTAAAGCGTGTACCTCTGTCGAATATATTTTTCCAGGGCACTCCATGAAGGTGAATTATTTCCTTTAGGAAAAATTGAGCAATAGCTGGTGCCTCGAAGGTGATCTTAACTAGAATGAAGTGAGCACTCTTAGTTAATTTTTCAACAACGACCATGATGCAGTCATGTCTTTTGGAATTCATAGGTAATCCCCCAATAAAATCCATCGAAACCACTTCCCACTTAGTTTCTGGTACATCATGGGGTTGTAAAAGACTTGCAGGGTGATGATGTTCAGATTTAACCTATTGAAATTCTAGACAACGTGCCACAAACTGTATTATATATTTTTTCATTCCTACCTAGAAAAATGGTTGTTTCAAATTTGCATACATTTTCTCGACTCTTGGATGTGCAACATATGGAGCTTGGTGGGATTCTTTCATTATTAATTTTGGAAGTTCATCATCAGCCAGTACATACATCTTACCATTATACCATAGCAACCAATCCTCATCTAAGGTGTATCCTTCCCACTTGGATGCCATTGGTACTTCTTTTTGTAATGAAAGTTTTATTTGTTGGTATTGCAGGTCCCATATTAGGTGGTTTAGAATCCGGCTTCTCAGGTCTATCTTCACTGATAGTATTGAATGAACTCTAGGTCTCCTACTTAAAACATCTGCAACCTTATTTTCTTTCCCTTTGATGTGGGATATCCTAAAATCATATTCACTAAATAACTCATTCCAACGTCGTTGTCGAGCATTAAGGTCCTCTTGGGTGAATATATGCTCAAGACTTTTTTGATCCATTCTTAATTCAAATTGGGGCCCCCTCAGATAATGTCTCCATAATCTCTTAGCCATTACAATTACAGCTAATTATAGATCATGTGTGGAATACTTGATTTCATGGGTCTTGAGTTTACGTGAAGCATAAGCAATAACCCCTCCATCCTGCATCAAGACTACCCCTAATCCTTCTCCTGATGCATTTGTGCACACACAAAAGTCTTTGTCCATGTCGGGCACCTTTGATATTGGGGCAGTTATTAAGCTTCATTTTAGCTCGTTGAATGCTCTCTCACACTCACTTTTCCATTCAAACTTAACCCCTTTCCTTTGGAGGTTTGTGACGGGACTTAATATCCATGAAAATCCTTCTACAAATCTCCTATAATAGCCTTCCAACCCCATAAAGTTGCGTACTTCTTTGACATTCTTAGGATCAGGCCAATCCATTATAGTTTCAATCTTCTTGTGATCCACTACAATTCCTTCCCCACTAATGGTATGGCCTAGATATTGAATTTACTTCTCAAAGAAAGAACACTTAGTAAGTTGGATCTAAGACTTTTGTGATCCATAATGTAGATAGATAAATGTATTTCAGATTAATCACATCAATAGGATTAGGTCGACGTTTCGAACCAGCTAATGTGGTTCATCCTTAGGACAAGGTCGAACTGAGGATGAACCACATTAGTTGGTTCAAAACATCGACCTAATCCTAATGATGTGATTAATCCGAAAGGCATTTATCTATCTACTTAGTAACTTCTCCATATAACTTATGTTCTCTAAGACATTGAAGCACCAGTTTCAAACGCTCTTGATGCTCCTTCTCATTGTGGGAATAAATGAGGATTTCATCCAAGAACGCTTGAACAAAACGATCTAGATATATACGGAAAACACTATTCATCAAGTCCATGAAGGTTTCCAAGGTATTAGTCAAATCACATGGTACAACAATAAAATCATAGTGCCCATATTGTGTTCTTAATGTTGTCTTAGGTATGTCCTCCTCTTTGATTCTTAATTGATGGTAACCTAACCGTAAGTCTATCTTGGAAAATACTGAAGCTCCTTTTAGTTGGTCAAAGAGGTCACCTATGCAAGGCATGGGGTACCAGTTTCGAATGGTGGCCTTATTTAGATCTCGATAATCAATACACAACCTAAGAGTTCCATCTTTTTTCTTCACAAAGATCATCGGCGCACCCCAAGGAGACACACTGGGTTGGGTGAATCCTTGATCAAGCAGTTCTTTAAGTTGTATACTTGGCTCATTAAGCTCTGTAACGACCATTCGATAAGGTGTTTTAGATATGGGTTATGTTCTCGATTTCAAGGAAATGGAAAAATCAATTTCATGGATAGGAGGAAATCCTGGTAGCTCTAGAGGAAACACATCTGCAAATTCATAAAGTAGTGGGTGAAACTTATCAAAAGACTTTCGGTCGACACTAAGCATTTCTACTGCATAAATCTTAAATCCTTTCGTCATACACTTATTAACCTTCTTCGCTGATATGAGTCGCAATTTAACATCTCGTTTAATTCCCTTGATTACTGTGGGTTCTCCCTGGTCATTTTTGAAGAGAATTTTCTTATTATAGAAATCCACTACAGTTTGATGAGATTCAAGCCAATCCATTCCTACAATTAGGTCATAATTTCCCAGAGTTGTGTTGTATAGGTTCATCTTGGTGTCACATCCCCCAAGGTTAACAATGAAATCGCTTACCACTAATCCTACTGATTGTTGAGATCCTGATGTCATTTCTACCATTCTAAAGTTACTTTTATCATGAGCTATCAATCCACATCTAAGCAATGTTGAAGGAGAAATAAAATTATCAGTGGCACCTGGATCAATTAACACAGATATAGGAATTTTGTTTATCATAAATTTGGACTCCACAACTATGGCTTGGTGCTCAACCTGGTGATGGTTAATGGTGGCATGAATTCGATGTGGGTTTTGTGGTCTTCCTCCTCTTGCTTTATGTCCCTATTGTTTGATCTCTACTTGATACCTTAGAAAATATGTTTTATAATGTGGACCTCCACATTCCCAACACTCTGCTTGCCTTCGATTCTCATTTGGTCCTGATCCTTGGCCACCAAATCTGCTACCTCTACCATTAGTTCTTTTCAAGTAGGGTTGACCCCTACATCCTCTTGGAGGAAATCCAAAAGTTGCACTAGCAACTCGGGCAACCTTACTTCATATTTCTTGGAACCCATATGGGTGCCACCCTGATCTATTTACCCTCATCATGGGGTGCTCCTTCTCTGCATTTCCGTCAACCACCATTTTTTTCTTCATATTTATCGTTCTCAGCACTTGTTTGGCTAGACTAGTGGTTGCTGCCATAGTGGTGGGTTTCCACATGGAAAATTTTGCTTGAACCAGAGGATTGAGCCCATGCAAGAACCTTTCATATTGATGTTTGTCATCTTCCCTATATTCCACATGATGGACCAACCAATGGAATTCAACTTCATGGTCTTCGATAGATCTACCATTCTGTCGCACTGCATGGAAAGCTCCCATTTGTTGGTGTTTGTAGTCCTCTAATAAGTACCTAGTTCTGAAGGCTTCCTCAAACATTCCCAAGTAACTTGCAGTCGTGTTACTTTAATCTTCATTTCTTCATTTCCCGACCATAATAAGGCTTCTCCTTTTAGTAGAATCATTTCTATTTGATCCTTTTCCCTTGAAGTATATTCCTTAAATCTAAGTGCTCTCTTGACACCGACTACCCATGCTTCTTCCTTTGAATCGCCATCTTGACCTGTGAACTCTGGTAATTTAGATTTTTGAACTTCTTTCATAATATCAAGGTTTGTTTGTCTAGCTTCGGCATTGAACTAAAAATTTAAGTCTTGCCTATGTTTTTTTTCCAGCTCCCTTCCTTGACCTGGATCATCTCTTTGACCTTGACCGTGGCTTGTGACCCAATCCTTAAATATTCTTGTCATTTCCCCAAAGGAAATTAATATAGCTTGATCAGTTGGGGTTCCAATTTTTGTAGTGGTAGGAGGTGGGGTTTCCGCCTTAGGGGTGACTTGGGTTTGTCTTTGACGCTTAGGAGCCATGATCTCCCCAGTATTGCACCAAGTTTTCAAGGTTACATTTATACAAAATGATAACCATATAATCACAATGTTATTAGTTTAATTTGACCTCACAAGTTTAAATAGATAAGAGAATAGAAAATTTCATTATATTTATAAAATTTAGTACTCAATTTTCATGAAACATTAAAACTCATAGATTTCAAAATTTCTCAAAAACTTTCAATAATTTTATTAACTAAACTAATTTTATATGTATATTTTTTTAATAACAATTACAAAACTATATTTCCATAATAAAACCCCATATTTTTTATAAAATTTATTGTGCATCTTATCAAAAAAGAAATTAATTTAAACATATTCATGATTATTATTTAATCACAATACGTATAAAATATCTTTAAGTATCTACATATCTAGCCATTTCGTTTTTAATAAATTTTAAAATTTATTATTTTCATTTACTCAACCCTTTTATATTTTAAATACATATATATGTGGCAAAAAAAAATGTGGATAACAATTACAAAACTGGAATGTTGCATGTTAACTGGAATGTTTACGGTTCTACGTTGCTTGTTGACTCTGGAAAACTGTTAGCTTGCTATATAGTAAAACTAGCAATTGCCTCTAAGGGTGCAAAGGTACACCGAAGGAGTTGACTTTGTATTAACTCTTGTGCCTATCAAAGAGTTCGGCCTGGTCGTGCGTGTTTTGTTTGAGATTAACAATTTACATTTTCGAATAAATTAAATGTTAAGAATAATGGAATACTATTTATAGTTTAAATATATGAAGAATTTTTTTACTTTTAATAATTATATGTTAGTTGATTCAAAACTCATAATATCACTTACCTTATTTTATAAGTAATTTTATTTAAGTTTAAAAAAAATAAAAAATAAAAAATATATATATATATATATTAAATAAATTAGAAATAAAAATATAAAACATATAAAATAAAAATAAAAATAAAATAAATAAATAGATAAAAATAAAAATAAAAACCAATAAAATGAAAAACATAAAAATAAATGAATTCTAATTGTAGGAACCTCCTTGAAAGATTGTAAAAGTCCCAAGGCCTATGCAATAAAGCAACCACACCATAAAAAACCCTTATATATATCTAAAACGATGTGACCTAACCTCGATATAATGTTATATCAATATATGGTCACGACCTCCGTTCAAATGTTGAAACATCACGATATGGTTATTCACATAATTATATTAACCCAGTCCATTATTACTATGACATCAAGCTTTAATTAAACACTATGGCTTCGTTCGAAAGGCTATATTAAGGTTATTCACATAATTATATTAACCCATTCCATTATTACTATGGCATCAAGCTTTAATTAAAAAAATTAAAATATTAAATTAAAAAACCATTATTGAAAAAACAAATAAATTTTAAATATAAAAATTAAATTAAAAAATATATATACTAAAGTTTATTAAATTAAAAAAATCATTAATATTAACATAGAAAAATAAATTAAAAAATAAAAATAAATAAATTAATAAATAAATAAATTGATAAATAAATTTTAAAATAGAAGAAAAAAAAATTAAAGTTAAAATTAAAAAAAAAAGAATACAAATTAATTAAAAATAAAAAAGGAAAAATTAAATAAATTTAAAAAATAAACTAAAAAAGAAAATTAATTTTTAATATAAAACTGAAAATTAAATAAAAAAATTTAAAAAATTAAATTTTAAATGTTAAATTTTATTTAATTAAACAAAAACAAAATAAAAAAAATATTTAAAAACACATATTTAATTTAAATTAATTAAATAAAATATTAAAATTTATCAAATAAAATTAAAAAAAAAAAAAATAGTTTAAATTAGGGTGGGTCCGATATGATATCTTCAACGGAGCGAGCAATCAAAGGTTTTTAACGCCGATTAGAACCTGTGATCAGTGCACCCATCCGACGGTCGAAACGATCTCGGATCAATTCGAAAGATCTGACGGGTGAAATCAATTTCGCGCGAGTCACTTACAGTATCGTTAACTCGCGATGAGGTGGTTTTCCAAAATCGTTCAAAGACACGAGTCCTTCAGTCTATGGAATCGCTCCAATTTCTAAAATACAACTTACCACCTTTATGCCTCGCGATATACTGCCGGCTTTCCAACTCCTGGTTTCACTGGATTAACCTCCGTAGCAGCTCTGAATGGGATCATCGCTCGATCTATTAGCCCTTAGATCCGCAGTCCTCCATTGACCTGCCTTACTCCCTTGACCGACCCAGTTCCCGACGTACTCCCTTAGCCCTGCCCGCTAGCTCGAAAGCATACCATAGCATTTCCTCCATATACCTTGCCCACTGCCTGCAGTTAGCCATTATGAGGTTTTCTACTCCATATATGCTACTCCAAATTACATCTGCCAATAAAGTCAGAATTACATTCAAAATGTCCTCGATGTTGTTCGAATGGATTGTAATAATGCTTTCACATAATTTGTACAAGCTATTGCCCACAATCACTTTCTTCCAATCTTTGGAGTCATATCCAGTCTTGGAGGTGCCCGCTATTTGCCATTTGTTCTGCTTTTTTCTCGGAGGGCCTGGAGGGCTGTTTTCACATCTTCGAAATATCTGTCTTTAGATTTGTTCATGGGAAGAGCAATGCCTGATCTAGCTACGCGCGCGCACACACACCTTTATACTATATCAAAAGAAGTACACAAACCTACAGTCGGATATGTTAATATAGTATAGAGTAGAGCTTTAGTAGCTACAGTTCCGGAGTTACTCCCTTAACCCTGCCCGCTGGCTTGGAAGCATCCCATAACACGCGCGCACACACCCAAAAACCTGCACGTAGTCAATATTATCATGCGCCCGGCATTATTTGCAGTTGGACTAAAATAAAAATTAAATTGTGTTTTATAACATTTACATTATGTAACGAAATTATCTATATTTTACATGTTTTTTTTTTAATTTTCGTTTATTTAATTGGATGAAATAGTTGGGGACCTTAACGCCTCCAACGAACACGCAGAGAGCGGTTTTAGGCTCGTGACGTGGCGATCCTCCACTGGATCGCGTGAATTTTAAGTGGTTTCACATCCAGGCAAAGGCGGGGCGGAATGAGCGGTTTTGGGTTTGCAAGTCCGTCCCGGTTTTGAACAGTAATTTACTGGAGGTTCACCGGGGTTACCGCAAACTTGTGTGATCACTCTGGTTTGCTTATCTCGGGGTTCTAATTCCGTTCAGGTTCTCAATCGACAGTAAACGCACACAGTTCTTCTATGGGTCGGGTTTCTTCTACTAACAGGATTCACAGCTCTTACGGCAGACAGCATTACAACCCGCGCTCCTTCAATAGTTAACAGAGCCTACGTCCAATGCCTGCAACGAGGCTCAATGCTCCCATTCGTGACCATTTGCAGGGGTCATAAATATCTCGCTCTCCGACGCTCTCGCAGGAGGCTCAAGGTTGTCGGAAGAGCGAGTGTGGGTATAGACAATGTGGATCTGCAGGCAGCCACTGAGTTCGCAATTTCTCATCAACAAAAACCGAGCTAGATAATGGAAGAACCCTAAAGCATAAACTCAGCGTCCTCTGGACTTCGATGAAGAAAGAGAAAATTGCCAGATTTCTTTGAACCGGTGCGGATACTTCAATTCCAATGAGCAAGGTATAAATCTGCAACTGTCGGCGTTGCCCTAGAGAAGTCGAATCTGCACGTCTGCCTCCGGATAAAACGTATACAGTCACCGTATACATTCACTCTTCCGTAATAGAGGCAACATTTATAGATTTTTCTGACAAATCGCATTGTAGCGAATTATGACGTAGCATGACACTGTTCAGATTCTGTCAGTAACGACGAATCTCTACAGTGTCGCTACGAAAAGCCCCACAATAGAACACCTTCGGTGTAATGAACATCAAAGTTGAGAATGTAAAAGGAATCTCAATGTGTAAAAACAATACGGACTTTTTACATTAGTAATTTAAAGGTTCCAGAGTTTGTGCTTTTTAAATAATTTTTATAAAAACTTATTTAATATAAAATTTAAGTATAAATTTTGTGTAATTTAAATATTTAAAAAAAATCAAATCATAATCCGAATAAAGATTTTGTTCCAATAAGAAATAAAATCTATTAAGGTTGTTGAGAAGTAGCGGTGAGAATAAAATTTGCATATCTAATATTATTTGCAAATTTGCAAGACTTATTTAAAATTAATATTATTTAATAAAACAATTATACATTCTTATTTTTGTTGAATTAAATAAATAGTCATATTTAAGATTTTATAAAATTTTAGTGCACTTGTGGTAAGATTTCGTTTAAGATTAATATTAATTAATATATAAATTTTATATTTTTTTTAATGATTTAAATAAATATAATTTTTGTTAAATAGATTGGTTATATATATATATATATATATATATATATATATATATATATATATATATATATATATATATATATATATATATATATATATCACTGTGTCATGAGGATTTTTTATAGTTGGGAGAGATATTATAGTGTTGTAAATGAGTGTAAATATTTAAAATTTGGGTGGAGTACCAAAGAAATATTATATTATTGGAAATATGAAACATTAAATTAAAAATCAATAATTATAATAAAACATGCTAAATTAAGTAATAAAAATAACAAATCTCTTCAATTTATTGTAATTTTTTATTAACCAACCTACATTCATCTAACTCTGCAGGGATCAAATCCTTTGTAAAGGAAACACTGTAAATCAGTAATCTAGCACTTTTCGTTTTCGAAAATAGGTGAAGTGTTTCCTCAAAATTTTGGTCGCCTCATTAAAATACATAATATTCTAGAAAAATATTGAGTCACAACATCGTGATATTAACAATGAAAATCTGCATACTAAAATGTAAAAATTTAACAACAATAAACCTTGGATGTGTAGAGCCCTATGGTTATATTAAAAATTCTATTATCATTCACTACAGTTTAGAACCATGCCTAAGTTTATTTTCAAAATTTAATCTTAAGCTTCCAAAAACATAATGAATATTAACATAATTATCTTCAAAATACTCCAATCAAATAGATATGCATGAATGGGAAACTGGAAATCAAAAAAATATTTATCCAAAAACATAATGAATATTAACATAATTATCTTCAAAATACTCCAATCAAATAGATATGTATGAATGGGAAACTGGAAATCAAAAAAATATTTAATCAAATACATATTAGAAAAATTGGAAATCATAAAACTCTTTGTTCGCAGTTTTGAGAACTCCACATCAATAAAATTTGAACCTAAAATGACAACATTTCAGCAACTAAACTAGAATGCAACATAACTTCAATAACTTTAACTCCAAGTAACTAAAAATTTAAAAACTAAAATAAGAATAAAATGTAAACCCATGTTTTCCCATCTATAAGTGAAACACTACAATATGATAATATCCACATTTGACTAACTATTTTCATTACGAATAATAAATGAATTAAGATACATTTTATTATAAAAACTTATCAATAATAATAACATGTCCTAGGTTCTAATTATAATTATAATTTCTAGATATTACTTTATGTGATTATTTCGGGGAAAAAATATAATTTTACATTATAAAGATATGCAAGATCTTACACATGATAACGACCGGAAAACAAAGCACACATATATGTATGACAAAAACACATTAAAAAAAAGGTAATATGTAACCTTTTTACTCGTTTTAGAAATGAAATTAAGCATTACTAGTCTATATACATCTGCTTCTCTATTCCTATCATTGTCGTCGACGTTTCTGGGTCCCCACAGCACTGTAATGAGTGCAACAAAATGGTGGGGATAGCGGCCTTATTGTATAGAAAGGTCCATTAGCGTTCCTCAAATTTGTTGGTAGATTTTGTTAGGTTTCTTCTTTTATAAAAAACACATACACATGATCAAATCTACATACGTATTTACGAAATAATCAAAATAATGACATACCAGCGGTTTTATTACCATCGCTCATCAAACATCATTTTTTGTTTAATGGTCATCCCTAATTCATTAATTAAGTGATCCCTTCGTCTTTCTGTATTCCACAACATCGTTGTAGATCTCATCAATGCCAAATTTGAAGGAGAAACCACTCTCCACCAATTTCTTCGACGAAATTTTCACCTTGTGAGTATCCGCCACATCCTAAAACCTAGATATATAGACACAAACATTAAATTGCTCAAACCTGGTCATATACACACAAACATTAAATTGGCAAGGCATAATGATATTGACTGGGTTGGGACATTGTACTGCGGACAACGTTTTGAAAAGTGTTGTGCAAGGTGTGGGATGGAGGTGTTGACTGAGAAGCAGATGTAGCGGCCCTCTGTTGAGGGGTTCTCCATCAAGAAAATATGAGCACTACAGAGGTCGTCGACATGTATTAATGGAACACATCTCAATAACATGGACAACAACTTCAATTGCTGCAAGTGTTGTGGGATGCCGGTGAGGGGAGAGAGAGCGCCGACTCCATAGAGGAGGGCACATTTGGGGTAATGGAAGGGCTTGCAACAAGGAAATGAATGATGGTGACCACATCTATATGGTGCTCCTTTTCGTATTGAAGGGCTGCCTGCTCTGCAAGATTCTTGGAAATCACATATGCCTATACCGTTATATAAATGATATCCATTAGGTCATAGAGAAATATGACTTTAGAGATGTTGTAGAAAATGGTTTTAAAATATGATGAGGTGCCAAGCCTAGGCTCTCTACCCACAGAGTGAGAGGGATTTTCAGTCTAGATGGAATAAACATCTACGCATTAGGACTAGTCAATGCTCTGATTTTGCTCCGCTAACCTGTTAATCGAAAATATTTCTGCAGACGATGTGACCACCACGTGATTTATGGTTTGGGCCTTGGTGCACACCCTTAGTACATTCAGTGTACCCTTAACGGCTGGCTTGATCATATCATTCTTCCGCAAGATGAATTAAAGGTAAATCCACATTTAAATCTATTTGGTACTCTGAACTTTGAAACATTAACGGAGATTCATATGGCTTTACCTCTGGATCCTTGGGTGTGTAACTGGTAGGACTCGCTACATGAAAAAACCGTGGAATCTAGAGGCAACAGCGTCGAAACTTCCTTCTTCCAATAGCTCCGCTTTAAAGAGCTTCAGTCATTACGCAGCTCTGGGAATGTCGAGGAGATGTTGCACCCTCGCCTCGTTCTCTGTGAGTTCTCCCAATATTGTACGACATAAAACGATTTTCTTAAGGTATATATTAATAACTGATTAATAACAATATTCAATCCTAAGGTAGATATTATTTAAATCATCTAACATCAAAATCAGCTGTACATAATGGTACAAGTGGCAGTTGAGGGGAGTTGTTTTCAAAGAGGGACACATTACAGAGTAATTATAATATAATAGCAATTACACCATATGTTGCAAAGGAAACGTTGTAAAGCAGTAACATAGGAAAGAGTAGTATAGAGGAAAAAGATAAATCTCGGATCTGGGTTCAGTAAAAAATAACATAATAAGCTTCTGATCAAACCTGTCGGTCCTCTTTCAAAGTCTGTGAAGAAAGCATCCATTATCTTCGTCAGCAACTTTGAGAAGCCTCTCCATCAACTAATGTTGGGTCTCGATTTCGACACCCCCTGGCTTTGACCTGATCAAGATCGACGATTTTTTTTTTCATTCACATTTGCAAGAATCGCAGTTCTTAATTTCTCGTAAGTGGGTAGTATTTTTGTAAGTGATCTCGGGAAAAACAATGCCAACACTACAAAATTCCACCCAAAAAAACCACAAATGTTCATTTAAGAAAAGGCAAGCTAAGCTAAATAATCCCAGATCTGGGTTCAGTAAAAAAATAACATAATAAGCTTTTGATCAAACCTATCGATCCTCTCTCAAAGCCTCTGAAGAAAGCGTTCATTGTCTTCATCTGTAACTTTGAGAAGCCTCTCCATCAACTGCTGTCAGGTCTCGAGTTTGATACCCCTTACGTCGACCTGATCAAGATCGATGACTTTTTTGTCATTCACATTTGCAAGAATCGCATTTCATAACCACTCGTAAGTGGCAAGACTTCTCACACTGACAAGCAGTCTATTCTTCATTCGCAAAGTGATGGACAATACATATTTAAGAACGTATCCGATATCTACCTCTAGACTGAACCTATGAAGGATAGAGGCCACAATGGACTTTATTTGTATGAATGCCATCTCTTTTCCCAAACATATGCAAGGCCCTACCTGGAACACAGTAAATTTGCAAGGATTTCCCCCCCACAAATTCCCCATATTTCAGCCATCTCTCAGGTCTGAAATCCATGAAATCCTTACCCCAAATTCTCTCCATCCTACCCATTGAATATATATTGTAACTCACGAATCATCCCTGGGGTACAACAATCATGTATGGCAATACATCATCTTTCGCAACAACCTTTGAATCCATAGGCACAGGAGGCAACAATCTCATGGATTCACACATCACGGCATGGAGATACTGCATGCCCTTCATTTCATCAAATTCGAAGATGACCCGTTCATATTTGGGTTGTATGGAATTTCTGCTGCCTTTAACAAGAAAAATTTCTCTGTGAATGGCTTCTTGGAAATGGAGCCAAGATGAAATCAGATAGAAAAAACCGAGATAAGGTAGTCGAAGTGGTATCCCTGCCTGCCATCATAAAACTAACCATCATATCCCTGATGAATAAATCCGATTACTCGGCGGCCATGGCCATCTTCTGCGAACCTTTATGATCACCATATTTTACACAACTTAAATTAGAAAAATAAATCAAAATAATTTTCAAAAAATCACATTAAAAACATCTCATATATATAAATATATATAAACACACATATATATAAATATATATACACACATGCTTCTCACATCATAACGATTTTGTCCACTTATCCCCCATGAACTACATCTACATCTTCACTTATAGACACATAAGCATTTGTACATGAACAATAATTTCGCTCAATATTCTTTAACTTGTTCCTAATAATAACAAGTCTGAGTAGTTTCACCATTTTATACAAATCTTAGTTACCATTTCAACTCTGAAACGGTAATAAGCTCACATGGAAAAATCAAACTAGAGTATCGAGTAAATTATTTGTTTTCATCCACAATAATCTACCGTGGAATACACCTCTAGCTCTAACTTTACAGGTCACGGTGGTCAAATATAAGCAATGTATTTAAAATGTTTAAGAATTTTTGTCTTTCATTTGCAAAAAACAAAGTACGGTGTTTTATGAAAAATGGTGTTAAAAAGCACCCTCTGTGGAACCCTCCCATTAATATATCTGGAAACTTAGGAAATCATTCCCATTATTGAGTCTTGGAAGGTGAACTTCTGGCTACTACTTTGATTAAGTCATGGAAAATAGAAATCAATAGTTCTTTCATGTAGATTCAATTTTCAATTTTCGTGATTCATTTAGATTTAGTTTCTTTTACCAGTAACATGATTCAATTTCTTACCATTAGCATAATGATGATAAATATTGATATAATATAATAATAGTTTTTTTGACCAGTAACAAATATAATGGATTAACATGCCACATAGACAAAACATGTCAAGCATATTTACCAAGCTATTGAACCATTAATACACAGGGAAATATAATTGTTTCAATCAAAAGATGAGCATATATTACCCCATAGTATTTATGGGTAGATAAACTTGTAAATATTGGTTGCCGACAAAACTTACTATGCAGAAAACTGCTCGAAGAAACCTATCACATGTAATGGATTAACATGCCACATGGACAAAACGCACTATGCAGGGAGGAGAAAACATCTCAAGGCAACCCATCACTAACCCAACATTGATATATCTTGTTATCATAAGAAAACCTAGTTATCAGTGAGGGCGACATGAATAGAAGTATAAACGTGAAATGCACTCTAAGATGAAAATCAATATTTTATTGTACATTAAATTGGATCTCAGGGCCACTGAATTTTGTTACAATCGATTGGAAAAGAACAGTGGAAGCTTGACAGTAAACAAGATACACACCGTCTGTCTCATTTTCTATTTATAATTTTCAATTTCTTGTGGTTACAAAAGGGGCATATTACTATCATATGATTTAAATGTAAAAATTCGAATTGAAAACCATTCGATATCTCCTAAATTGCAGAGATAAGTGACCGAAAGGAGGAGGAAATATATCGTAACCTTTAATGCGTTGCTTCTCATATGATATATCTGGCATTGATACACGAAATAAATGCATGATTCCTCTTCTCTGGTCAACTACTCTGTATCATCACAAAAAATAAAATATAAGAATCAGGTGAAAGCGAGAACAACTTTAATCAAATGTAAATTTACAATCAACAGACAGACGTAGGAGAAAAATATAAAATGGTGATATCCTAACATTTAATGCTTATTGATCAACCAAAGAAATGCCTGAATCTTCTTCTCTGGTCGACTAACCTGTATTATCACTGAAAAGAAAACATAAGAATTAGATGAAAACGAGAACAACTTTAAATCAAATGAAAATTTACAATCAACAGACAGATGTAGATCAAAATTAAAATGAGATATCCTAACCTTGAAAGCGCATTGACCAACAAAAATCTAAATGGAGATATTCTAACCTTGAATGCACATTGATTAACCAAAGAAATGGTTTAATATTCTTCTCTGGTCAGTTATCATGTATCATCACGGAAAAACAAAAATAAGAATGAGATAAAGAGAGAAAACCTTTAAATCGAATGCAAAATGTGCATTGATCAACCAAAGAAATGCTTGAATCTTCTTCTCTAGTCGGCTAATTTGTATCATCACAGAAAATCAACATAAGAATCAGTTGGAAGCGAGAAAAAATTTAAATCAAATACAAATTTACAATCAACAGACAGATGTAGGAGAAAAATCTAAAATGTAGATATCCTAACATTGATTGTGCATTGATCAACCAACGAAATGCATAAATCTTCTTCTCTCGTCGACTAATCTATATCATCACATAAAATCATGGAAAATTTTAGGGGCTAATATTTGCAGGTGGGCTAATTTTCCATGGTTTTTCCAAAAAAAAGATCCAATTTCCATTTTTTTATAAAAATAATTCACCCAAATTTTACAATATAAAATTATTTTGCATTAAAAATCGCCAACATTATATACACAATATATATAATATCATTATAAATTTTAATAATTTTACAAATACATCAATAAACATTTTATAGTTTGCATATTAGGGACTACTGAGATTCGCCAATTTTTTAAACATCAAAATAATTTTCCATCCTTAAAATTTTCCCTGCATAAAATCAAACATAAGAATCGGTTGAAAGCGAGAACATGTTTAAATCTACAAAGGAGAAAGACAAGCATAAACTAGTCAGTATTTTTGTAACTGATTGATAATAATATTCAATCCAAAGGTAGATATTATTTCAATCGTCTAACATCAAAATCAACGATACACAATGGTACAAGTGGGAGTTGAGGGGAGTTGTTTTCAAAGAGCGACGCTTTACAACGTAATTAATATAAATATTAGATTAATATTAATATATTAATATAAATATTATAATATATTATAATATTAATATATTAATATAAATTTTATTATATATTATAATATTAATATTAATATTTTAGTATTAATATTAGATTTAATGATGTTTTTTACATGGCATGATAACACAATTTATAATAAAAATATATTAAATTAATATTTTCAAATATTACAACTTTAACGTGGAAATATTTATGTCTTTAAAGATTTTAATATATCCATAGGATATGGATTTTCATTTTAAGGATTCATTTTAGAAATTTGTAATTAATATAAATATTAAAATATTTTGGAATAGGATTTTTCATGCGATTGTGTGGAATTCTATTGTACTTTTATTTCATCTACATGGTCATTTTCTTACAAACAATTTCTTTTTAAATCACAATATACATATCACATTAACATAAATTTAAATACTAATTATTCATATTAGTAACCATGGTATTTTAGAGTATATTATTAATAAACATATAGAACTTAATAAGTTTAATTAATAAACTTATAAATAAAAATAAAATAAAAAATATTTTTAATTATATAAATGTTAAATATATAAAATATAAATAGTATCTATAAATTAAAATTTATTTAGCCTATGGGGCATAAAATAAACGGGGAAAGGGTGTTCTCTTAAGACACTTTGTGGTCTAAAGGTCATTGGTTGGAAACATTGTGGGAAAAAAGCCAACCATGCTAAGGGTTGGTGTGGCCAACATCAAGTGTAATCCCTTTGTGATTTTGCAGCTAGATGTTGTTAGAATGAGGTTCCCTAACCACATTTTTGTCCAGTTTTGTAATATTTTCGTAATATTTGTTCTAGCGTAGGGGCTTTGGGGGTGGGTCAAAGCCTTGATGTGTTGTAATGGGTCAAAGGGTACACGAGGAGTCCGCAAACTATGGTTTGTGGACCATAGAAGTAGTGTAGGCTAAGATACTATAAATAGATGGATAAGTCGAAGTTTAGAAGTAAGTTTAGTCTGAAAAGAAGTTGGGATACGAAATTGAGGTCTTTGTGTCGATAGTCTGGGTAAGGGCTCCTATTGGCTGTCTTCGTGTATACCCTAAGCCCTGTTGTGTGCGGACCCCGCTGGCCATGTGCGCGGCCTGGTCATAGAGTTTGTAAGCCAGATCTGGATATGAATGAATGAGAAGATTGTTTTGTGATATTTGAATATTTCTTTGTTACGATTATGGGCTACACTATATGTTATTTATGAGATAACATACGTTTTCTAAAGATTGATGGTTTTTTTATGCGCACGTGCATGCGATGAATGAATGAATAGGTCTGGTTGTAATTTGTCTTATCTAATTACTGAATTTTCACGTCTAATTTATAAGCTTCGCTTGAGTTATTTTGACCAATATATTGCTAAATGGTTCCAGGTTAGGGTTCCAATAGCAGAGGTTAGGTGGATTTGAAGGGACCCACTTTTATTAACCTTCCCTCTCTCAGGGTATGGAAACTTGGTTCCAGTACCTTCCCATACTACTTCAGGTGAGACCTTTGACCTGCGTAAGTAGGCCATTTCCGAAAGGGCTAGTAGTATTAGGGCTTGTTG
The DNA here is from genome assembly GCA_034641835.2 of Pinus albicaulis. Classification (NCBI taxonomy): domain Eukaryota; kingdom Viridiplantae; phylum Streptophyta; class Pinopsida; order Pinales; family Pinaceae; genus Pinus; species Pinus albicaulis. The sequence continues at coordinate 940,399,294 of CM076583.1, read as the reverse complement.
GCAAACCTTAAAACTGAACCTGGGTTAGGACCCCTAAAGCCAACAAATGGTTCCATTGCCGGGACTGAGAGAATTTTGAGAGAGGGATTGGGTAATGCCACGAGGTCGTTGGTAGCCATTAAAGCCTGAGCTAGAAGACTGGTTCGAAAAATAGATTCAGGAATTTTCCCTAAAAGAGAATAGGAGTAAAAAGGTGTTCGCGGAAGAGTGGAAAAACATGTATATTTTTATAGAAGTACACAAAATCTTCTTTGTATCCTTCACACATGAGTTGCAAGAGTGGTTGGAACGGTTGGCAGAATTCCAGACTTGCTGGAAAGACGATCAGGTCACACAATGGACTCCCAAATTGATCCAACAATTAGAAAACACTGATAATAAGATTACCAGAATTGCAGATCATTAGGTTGATAGTATCTTGGGAGGATTCGTGACGGAATTTGTTGTTGATCAATTTGTGTCATATTCAGAAGTGGAGTGAAGGTTCTTCAAGGGATTTAGAAGTAAGTTCCTAAAAACCTTGCCGATATTGATTAAGATTTTATTGAGTGAAAAGGGTGTCTTGTCTGGCCACACTGAGTGAATGACCTCCGAACAGAGTAGGAGCACGACATGAAGCGGTGAATAATATCGGGTTAATCAAGAGGGAGACAGATCGGTATACATTCCCTTAAGGGAATCACCTGATTTTAACTAAGAAAGGGCTGCAGAAATTGGAGCCAACCTCCCGGACACACCTGCTTCAAAACCACATAAGAGTAAGAATTATCCTACACCTCCTTTTCCAACACCGGAGGATGACATGGCTAAGCACAAGAATTTACCTACCTTTAAGGGCATAGGGGTCAAGGACATGGATATAAAAGCTTTTAAATTGGCATGAGTATTTTTTTTAAACAAATCCTCATTTTATTATATTGGCTTATGAGTCTTTTTTATTGTTCATTGGTAAAAGAAACATATGTTGTTTTTATTAAATCTATTTTAGTTGTATTTCTATTAAAATAAGTGTTACTTAGTAGCTTGTTTTTACAATTTCTAAAAAAAAAAGTAAAATTATCTAATTATTATGTTACGTATTAAAAGAGTTAATACATTTTGTAAATATAATTGTAAAATATTTAATTTTAGACATTTTAATTTTAATTTCAAAATATTTATAATATAAAAATTTAAAAATAAAAACAAAGCTATTTGTTTTAAAGAAATATTAAAAAAACAAATATTACTTCTTAGCTTAACTTTTAAAAAAAGGGCTAGACAGAATTAAAAATTAATGAAACATTGAAAGATGCGATAAATGACCAAAGTTTTATATGAACATCAAAGTTGAGAATGTAAAAGGAATCTCAATGTGTAAAAACAATACAGACTTTTTCCAGTTGTAATCTAAATGTTCGAGAGTTTGTGTTTTTTAAATAAATTTTATAAAATCTTATTTAAGATAAAATTTAAGTATAAATTTTGTGTAATTTAAATATTAAAAAAAAATCAAAATCATAATTCGAATAAAGATTTTGTTTCAATAATAATATTAATATTCACGGCTTTTGGGTCATCTCTCCATCGGCTATATTAGATTTTCATCTGCACTTTGCAGCATATTTAGCCACTAAACTTTGGAGTCTCACATCTATTTGTGTGGTTTGATTTTCATCTACACTCTGTGGCATATTTAAACACCGAAGATTATAAGTCTAGAATTGGTTTTGCGGCGGGTCTCTTCGGCGGTTTCTGCAGTGACAACCTGAATCTGTGGCATAAACACATCTCTACAGAGGATTTCTCCGATCTGGTCTGCAGTTCGATCCTGGGCACTTGCGGTCTGCTGTCTGGTTTACTGATATCAAGTGCACACATTCGCTATCTTTTTCTAATACATATCTGCTTATATATTCTCAAGTATGAATAATTCACCACAGCTACCAAAGATTACCAAAGGTAGACCTATCACAGTTACTCTACAAAGCCTTTATGAGTATATAGAGTCTTTAAAGAAACGTAGAGAAGAAGGAGAAGTCAAGCTACAAACCGAGTTAGAAACCATGCTGGAAAACAAATTCACATCTCTTGAAGACAAGATCCAAAAAAAAATATAAAATAGAACTATTGGAGAATAAAATGGAGGCAATGGAGACTAGGTTGTAGGTCATAGAAAATCAAAACCAAGATATGAACCAAACATCCCAGCAAGGAGATGTTGATACTATAGAGAGTCTTAAAATGAAGGACATGATTAAAGAACTAGAAGAAAATTTTAAAAACTGTCCCACCCTAAATAGTGTGGCAGATAAATTAGATATCAAACCAATTAAAGATTAAATGAAAAAAATGATCGAATTAGACCATGAGCATAACAAAAGGGCCTTGAACCTTATAATATTCAGTTTGAAAGAGACAGTAGATGAGGATACTTTAGCCATAGCCCAGACATAATTACATAATAGATTACAAATTGAAACCATGTGTCTCACAGAAGCAACAAGGTTGGGGAAATTAACTGAGAATAAAGGAAGGCTGATCCAAATAAAGGTGAACTCTACTGACCATAAGTATGACATACTTAGTAAAACCTCAAGTCTAAAAGGAACGAGGATATTTATAAATGGATATCTCATTCTAGAAGATCAAGGAGAATTAAGAAAGGAGGTTCAAAAGGTAAAAGAAGCTTGGAAGGAAGGAAAATGGCAATAATCAGAAATAGAAAAGCCATTATTCGAGATAGAAACCAAAAAGAGAATAATAAATAGCAATTCAACATGCTCCGAATACTTTCTTGGAACTTTCGAGGCTTTCCATGGAACAAAGGCGTCGAGCTAAGTTGGATCTCAAATGATGTTGATATTATATTTCTTGTTGAAACTTGGGAGCACGAAGAATCTAAGGTCCCTAACATAGATGGCTTTGCACTATGGTCTAGCTGGAACAAGCGATCCTCCTGTAGAGGCATTAGGGGCATATCTTGCTACATTAAGAAGAGCATCTCCCCCCATGCTGGGATTTATAAAAACGACCCTTAAAACCAATATAGTTGGATAGAGATTACTAACATTAATGATAATAAGACCTACATAACAATTTGTTATTTCCCCCCTATTAATTCTAACTTCTATAAGAAAAAGAATCTAGATGAAAATAGTCCTTACAATGGTTTAGAGAATGATATTTCTAGCCTAAGGAATGAAGGTAATATAATTTTAATGGGTGACTTTAATGCTCGAACTTCAAGCAACCAAGCTATTCTTCTAAGAAATCATTCCACCCCAATCCTCTTTGGTTAGACGAAGACCTTACTCTAGCTAGCCGGTATAAAAGGATCTTTGAAGACCTTGGGGATAATTTGTTTGGGTCGGAGCTAGTCAAGCTCTGTAGTGCTCAGGATCTCATAATTTGCAACGGTCTAAAGAAGTGGCCCAAATCTAACTAAATGACCTGCATCCATGGGCTTGGTAGCAGCGTGGTAGACTATGTTATTTCCGATATCTCTTTATACAACGAAATAATAAATTTTGACATCTTAGACGACCACGAGCCTGACTCTAATCATAAGCCTTTACTTATAACTCTCAATTTTGTCATGCATAGAGATCCCATAGAAGATAATCCTTATAGCCAAAAGAACTTAATCTTTGATAGAAATAAAAATGATCTCTTTTTAAATGAATTAAAAACTAATTTTCTGTAGAAATTTGTTGAATAATGAAGATTTATCCACCGAGATTATCCTGATCACATACTAATTTGAATTCATATGCAACACATAACCTCTTCTACAATCAATCATCAATTTGCAGAAATAGAAACAGTCGCATGCGCACATAAACACAATATGTAATGGGGAAAGCTTATAGCGGAAAACCCCTCAGCTATTTTGTATATTATATGGAGAGAACATGTAATAGTACATAGCACAATACTCCTCACAAGTACTTAGTACTATCTCATAAAGTTACACACAAACTAGCTTAGTTTTGAACAAGTCACAGGTTCAAAACTCATCCACTAATTGCCTGCCTCTATTGCACAATCAAGGCTGGTCTAATGAGAGATCTAAGTTCGAATCTCACTGGCTCCAACTGCGAAATCATCATTGGCAATCTCCTCCAATGCTTGTGCAAATCTCATGCACAACTGCTGTCGCGCACAACTGCTGTCGCAACTAATAGCAAACTCACCCTTTCATCTACCTCTTCCACTGGTCTCCACTGAACTGTCCATGCACTGTAGTGAACTGATGTGTTCTTGAGTTGAATAATGAGTTAATAATTAGTGAATTAAATAATATTTAATTCACTCCACTCATTACTATTTGATTAGCTATTTAAACTAATCACAACTAGTTCAACTAAGTTAAACCGAACACAACTCCACCAACTGTCCCATCAACTCCACCAAACTTCTGCCACTGAAGTCCTAACTGAAGTCAACCATGCATGAGCTCACCAAACCCCAAGGAATAGTGTAATTCCTTCTGTCATATGCATGGGCTACATATGTATCTCCAACTGAAGTGCTGTAAGAGAATAAACTGAAGTTTAGAGTCCAAATATTATTAAGGGCTAATAATATTTGACTGACCTATTTTTAGACAGGCAGTCTAAAAATAGACTTCGACCTGTATGTATAAAAATAGAGGTCCATCTATTTTTACCAACTCGACCAATCATCCAAGAATAGCATATTGCAACTCCTAGACCATGCTCCATATGTCTAAAAATAGACATAGTCTAAAAATAGACTTTGCGCCAAAAATAGCCTGTGGGCCCACTTAGTGAAGGCGACTTCATTTCACTAAGCTCCATCATCTTGTTGCATTTTCAACACTTCCTCTCAACAAGATATGGATTATCTGCAACCCCTATCCTGCCTCTGTGGAATTCGAACTTGCTCCTGGTGAGCGCCTTCGTCAAGATGTCAGCATCCTGATCCTCCGTGGGAACATATGAAAGTAACATGATTCTCCGTTGAACACAATCTCTAATATGATGGTACCTGATGTCGATGTGTTTGGATCTATCATGAAATACTAGATTAGCCGAGAGTTTAATGCAACTCTGGTTATCACAATAAATCACTGTAGGCTCCAAGTGCAACCCGAACAATCCAACGAGGATCTTCCTCATCCAAATAGCCTCGCATGCAGCCAAGCTTGCTGCCATGTACTCGGCTTCTGCTGAACTGAGTGCCACAGATCTCTGCTTCCTACTGTACCAGGAAACTGCTGTCGACCCAATGCTGAAAACTCCTCCAGATGTGCTCTTTCGGTCCGTTGGGCTCCCTGCCCAATCTGCATCAGTGAAGCCTGAAAGCTTCGCTCCATCCTCCTGTCTGTACCATAGACCATATCCCGATGTGCCACTAATATAACGCAATACATGCTTGCCTGCCTTCCAAAAGAGCTTGGTAGGCTTAACCATAGCTTGCGAAAGTTGGTTAACAGCATAGCATATATCGGGTCGTGTATTGACCAGATACATAAGCGACCCCACCAACTGTCGATAGACAATGGCATCCACTACCTCCGCTGAAGTAGCATCCTCCTTCCTCCAACCACCAGGAAGAGGAGTGTCAACAGGCTTGCAGCCTTGCATGTTGAACCTCTCCAGAATCTCCCGGGCATACTTGCCCCGAGAAACAAACAGTCCTCCACTGCGCTGCCAAATCTCCAATCCCAGGAAATAATGAAGGATGCCCAGGTCCTTCATCTCAAACTCTCGTGCAAGATCATCCTTGCATGAAAGTATCAACTGCTCGTCGCCAGTCAAAATCAGATCATCTACATACAGTACGATGATCAACAGCTTCCCCTCCACCACAATCTGGTACAGGTTTAGATCCGCCTCACTCTTGGAGAATCCAAGCCCGGTGAAGTAGCTGTCTATCCGAGTGTACCAAGCACGAGGTGCTTGCTTCAGCCCGTACAGTGCTCTCTTGAGTCGGCACACATGCGACTCACTGCTGAAGATCTCGAAACCTTCAAGCTGCTCTATGTACACCTCCTCCTCAATGACTCCGTTGAGGAACGCAGTCTTCACATCCATCTGATGAATGTGCCACCCCATCTGCGCTGAGAGAGCAAGGATCATCCATATGGAAGAGTACCTTGCGACAGGTGCAAAAGTCTCCTCATAATCGATCCCCTCGATCTGTGAAAAGCCACGGGCGACAAATCTCGCCTTGTACTTCTCCACACTCCCGTCAGCTGCCTGCTTCACTTTGTAGATCCATCGCGAACCCACCACCGATTTCCCCACCGGTCTTGGGACAATCTCCCATGCACTGTTCCTGACGATCGAATCATATTCTTCGATCATGGCATCAACCCATGCGGGTTCCTCCACAGCTTCCTCAAAAGAGGATGGCTCCGTCACAACACATTGACTCACAAGAGCCATGTATCCAGCGTACCGATCCGGTGACTGCCTCTGTCTGCGCTGTGCTGTAGGTGGTCCTACAACCTTCTCTGCATCTCGAGCCAGTCGCTCAGCTTCTGTAGTGCGCATGCGCCCTCTGATGGTTGGCGCCGCATGGGTGGTTTCTTCCACCTCCTGAACTTCCTCTTGTGGCTGATCCACATCCGGAAGCTCCTCCTTAGGAACTAACAGCTCCTCATCTGCATGCAAGTGTAGCTCCCTCTCAAGCGAACACTGCATGGCTTTCTCCTCCTAAAACTTGATATCCCGTCGCACAACAGTCTTGTGACTGTCTGACAAATACACCCGATAGTTGTGAGGTGTATCAGTGTACCCCAAAAATATTCCAACCTCTGCGGTCGGATCCAGCTTCTTTCTGGCATCCTTCGTCACATGCATGTAGACAAGTGAGCCAAAAATTCTCAGATGAGAAATATCAGGCCTCTTGCCAGAAAACACCTCCTCCGGTGTACTCATGCCAAGAACCTTGTGAGGACAACGGTTCTGCACATACACTGCTGTATTGCATGCCTCAGCCCACAAGTGAAGGGGTAGGCCCCGATCATGCAACATCGCCCGTGCAGCACCCACGATCGTTCTGTTCTTCCGCTCAGCCACCCCGTTCTGCTGTGGGTTATGGGGTGCGATGAGCTCTCTCCGAATCCCTTCTGTGCTGCAAAATTCTTTGAATTCAGCCGAGATGAATTCACCACCATTGTCGCTCCTAAGAGCCTTCAGATGCTTCCCCGATTCCTTCTCTACCAATGCCTTGAATTCACAGAACTTAGAAAATGTCTCACTCTTCTTCTGCATGAAGAAGATCCAGCACTTCCGAGAGAAATCATCAACAAAGATCACATAGTACTTGTGCTTTGCTGTCGAAGCTATAGAGAAAGGACCACACACGTCTATGTGAACTCTCTCAAGGATCGTCGTGGTGTGACTATCCTTCTCGTGAAAGGTGGCTTTCACATACTTCCCCAAGGTACACCCCTTGCACTGATCTGACTGCGCAAGAGTGCCCTTAGGAAGCCCAGTAGAAATCTGCTGCAGGATCTTCAAGGCTCCATGGTGAAGGTGGCCCAATCTCCTGTGCCACAGTTCGCCCTCATCATCCCGGCTCACCACTTCTCCCGCCTTGCATGCCATAGCTGCGCAGCCATCTACCTGCAACTGATAAAGGTTCTTGGTTCGAACCCCTATCTTCCGGTTCTCTCCAGTAGTCTTACTGCGCAGGAAGGCTTTTCCTTCGCTGAAGACCACATCATACCCCTTATCCTCCAACATCGCTACTGAAATCAGGTTCTTCTTCAATCCAGGTACATGCATGACATCCTTCAGTACAAAGGGTTTACCAGACTCCCTCTGAAAGGATATGGTACCGATACCAGTCGCACTGTATCTACCATCATCGCTCATCTCGATGTGCACACCCAAATCTTTGTCCTCCAGATCTGAGAACAACTCCCGATCTCCCGTCATATGAAATGACGCACCGCTGTCCAAGAACCACACCGATCCCATCACACTTGAAACCAAGCATGCGATTAGTGAAAAGTCAAGCTCGAACTGTGAAGCCAAAGCTTCTCCATCTGCAGATCTTCCCGCTTGCTTGTTTTTCTTCTTCTTCGGACAATTGGTAGCATAATGTCCGTGATCATGGCAGTGAAAACACTTCACTTTCGCCATATCCTGCTTCTTTCCCTTTGCACAGGAATGAGAAGTTTTCTTACCCTTCCCCTTCTTTGCTTTGGCAGCCAAGGCGCAATTTTCTTCATCATCTCCCTTTGATGAAGATCCGTCCCCGGTAGTCCTCCTTATCTCCTCCTGCATGAGATCCGCCCACAGGCGCTCCCATCTCGGCAACTTCTCCCGACCATTGACACTATCTTGATATGAATGCCAAGCCTTCGGAAGACCAAGGAGGAGCCAGGTCCACCACATCCTCTTCTTCGACAGTCACCCCCACACTTCCCAGCTCATCTCTGCATTGAGTGAACTTCGTGAGGTATTTGGCGATACTGTCGCCTTTCTCCATCTTAATGTTTCTGAGCTTATCCTTGAGCGCCAGCTTCCTTTGGTTGCTCTTACTCTGGAATAGATCTATCAACGCTTTCCACATAAAATATGGAGAAGCTTTTCCATGCAGGCTAGATACAATGTGATCCTTCACGCCATCCAACAGAATCCTTTGACATTTCGCCATCTTCTTTTGCCAAGCTTCGACTTCAGCAGGATCAGTGGGCTTTTGGACATCCGTATCTATGAACTCCTTCAGTCCATTATCTTCTAATACTTCCTCCATGCGATCTTTCCATGCAACATAATTCGAACTTCCTTCAAGAGCATATTTGAGTCGCAAACCGTTGAAAGACATTTTCAACTCCGGCACCAAGAAAACAAACTGCTGCAAAATTCGAATTCCAAGCTCAAAAACTCAACTGCTTCTGGATCTATGAGAACAAATTATTTCTAGCACAGAGATCGACTGTAAGGGCATTTACTAGATATATCACCTTTCAGAGAAAGGATGGATCCATAGGCTGCCTGGCCCGTTACAGACTATGTCTACCGAAATAATATTGTAATCACTGCAATAGATCCCGATGATTGATTCGCTCTGATACCATGTAGAAATTTGCTGAATAATGAATATTTATCCACCGAGATTATCCTGATCACATACTAATTCAAATTCATATGCAACACATAATCTCTTCTACAATCAATCATCAATTTGTGGAAATGGAAACAGTCGCATGAGCACATAAACACAATATGTAATGGGGAAAGCTTATAGCTGAAAACCCCTCAGCTATTCTGTATATTATATGGAGAGAACATGTAACAGTACATAGCACAATACTCCTCACAAGTACTCAGTACTATCTCATAAAGTTACACACAAACTAGCTTGGTTTTGAACAAGTCACAAGTTCAAAACTCATCCACTAATTGCCTGCCTCTATTGCGCAATCAAGGCTGGTCTAATGAGAGATCCAAGTTCGAATCTCACTGGCTCCAACTGCGCAATCATCATTGGCAATCTCCTCCAATGCTTGTGAAAATCTCATGCACAACTGCTGTCGCAACTAATAGCAAACTCACCCTTTCATCTACCTCTTCCACTGGTCTCCACTGAACTGTCCATGCACTGTAGTGAACTGATATGTTCTTGAGTTGAATAATGAGTTAATAATTAGTGAATTAAATAATATTTAATTCACTCCACTCATTACTAGTTGATTAGCTAGTTAAACTAATCACAACTAGTTCAACTAAGTTAAACCGAACACAACTCCACCAACTGTCCCATCAACTCCACCAAACTCTGCCACTGAAGTCCTAACTGAAGTCAACCATGCATGAGCTCACCAAACCCCAAGGAATAGCATAATTCCTTCTGTCAGATGCATGAGCCACATCCGTAGCTCCAACTGAAGTGCTGTAATAGAATAAACTGAAGTTTAGAGTCCAAATATTATTAAGGGCTAATAATATTTGACTGACCTATTTTTAGACAGGCAGTCTAAAAATAGACTTCGACCTGTATTTCTAAAAATATAGGTCCATCTATTTTTACCAACATGACCAATCATCCAAGAATAGCATACTGCAACTCCCAGACCATGCTCCATATGTCTAAAAATAGACATAGTCTAAAAATAGACTTTGCGCCAAAAACAGCCTGTGGGCCCACTTAGTGAAGGCGACTTCATTTCACTAAGCTCCATCATCTTGTTGCATTTTCAACATTTTCTTCCTTTATCTAGTATAGACAGCATATATGACCTCCATCATAATTTTACTACAACCCTCTCATATTCTATTAACAAGTTTTCAATTGAAGTTTCAAGTAATAAAAGAAATAGCAAAACCAACCCATGGTATGACAAAGATTGTAAAAGTGTGAGGAGAGAAATTAAGGAAGCTGTTGATGAATCTCTTAAAATTGACAAAATACAAATCTACAAATCCATAGCTAAAAGGAAAAAAAGGAAATATATTCGTAAAAGACCAGAGAATCTGTTACACCTCTCTAAGGTGGCTCCCAAGAAATTCTGGAGGTAGATTCTAACTAGGAAAACTAAAGATAATAATAAAATTTCTTTACACGATTGGAATTCCTATCTTAAAAAGCTTTATGAATCGCCAAATGTCAAGAATAACTTTGAAACCCTGCTCACAATGAAATAATTTTTCTCATTATAAGACATTGATTTTGGGGTTAAACGCCTGGAAAATGGGAAAGCTAAAGACATTGAAGGTTACGAAGCGAAAATCTTAAAAATTGGAGGTCTCGTCCTCATCCCCCACATCCACAATCTTTTCAATCAAGTGGTCAAGCAAGGGTTCCCTAAACCATGGACTCAAAGTCTCACTATCCCTATTTTTAAAAGTGGGGATACAAATAATCCCTCTAATTATCAGACAATTATGATCAGCCCTTTCTTAGCCAAATTATATGGTATTATTTTGGAAAAGAAGTTGAGAATATGGCTTGAAAGTGAAGGTACACGGGCTAAAGACCAAGTAGTTTTTAGAAGGCAGCACTCAAAAATGGACCACCTCATTACACTTAGGATCATTGTGGAGGAATGTCGCAATGATAAATCCAATCCCTTCTATTGCTTTGTGGACTTTAGAAAAGCTTTCAATACGGTTCCTAGAAACAACCTATGGAATATATTAGAAGACCTAAATGTTCTTGTCGAGCTAAGGGCGGCCGCTATAAGGTTATACGAGAATTTAATTGCCAAGTTAAAGAGAAATGAGGGGTGGTCGAAAGATATTAAGTGTAATATCGGAGTTAAACAAGGTTTTCCCCTCTCCCCTACCCTATTTGGAATTTACATCGACAAGCTAGAAGGTTGTTTAGAGGAAGCAGGATGTGCTGGCACGGTTAGCTGGGATAGTCATCATCCTTCTTCTCTATGCTGACGATATTGTTCTTCTCGCAAGGTGCCCATCTTATCTTGATAAGCAACTTAGACTTATTAAGGATTTCTGCTCTACCATGGGTATGACTCTTAACACTTAAAAGACAAAAGTTATGATTATCAAATCCAAGAAGGACACTTATGCTAATTTTATGTATGACAATAGTAACTTGGAGGAAGTGTCTTCTTACAAGTACCTAGGAATTGATATTCATCACAAGCTCAACCGGAACTATCGCATTGAGAAAAGGATTAATGGCGGGTGGAAAGCTTATTTGGTCTTGAAAATAATTGTAAAATGACAAACCTCGTAATGTGGGATAGAAAGAAGTTCCTTTTTGAAACTTTAGTCACTCCTGTTATCTTATATGGATGTGAGGTTTTCATTTGCAACATCTCTAGAATCCTGGAGAAAGATTGAGCAAATCTAGAAGCGTTTTATAACGTATAACCTCAGAATTAAAATCAATACACCCTATCCTATTCTCCTTATAGAAGTGGGTCTTTCCCCTATCGAGAGCCTAGGTATGACTAGGCTTCTGTTGTAGAAACACAAACCAATAGCATAGGATACCATAGACTTCCTAAGCTAGCTTTAAATTCCAGCCAAAACCACCTAAGGCTCAAACGAGGTTGGTATAAAGACACCAGGTCCTGGTTAAACCATTGGGAGATCGACGAGAATGTTTCATTGAAAAACATTAATAACATTAAAAAATTGTTACTTCCAAGTTCAAAGAAAAAATTTGGTGTGAGAAAGATCTAGCAGCTAAAAGAAAATTAAGATATTATAAGGAGGTCATCAACCCCACCCTAGAAGATCAAAAGTACCTCTCTATTTTAACTAGCTCAAAGAAGAAAATTAATATAGCCAAGATTAGAACAAACTCTCATGAGATCCATAGTGAAACAGGTTGTTGGACAGTTCCTAAAACACCATGGATGGAAAGGATCTGCCATCTCTGTGAGAATACGAACACCGAGGATAAAAATCACTTCCTCTTAGAGTGCCCCATGCACAACTACATTAGATCTCAATTCCATAAACTTTGTTGCAATACTAACCTTCCTAGCCTTTTAAGATGTCAAAATTATAGTGAGCTCGGGAGGTTTCTCTCCAAGCTTTTTAAGCATAGGAATAAAATCTTAAATCAAACTAAACAATTTGTTTCTTTAGGTCCGATAGACCAAAGATTGGTCTTAGTGGACGTTAACCATCATCATCATCATCATCAATATATTAATATAAATATTAAATTAATATTAATATATTAATATAAATATTATAATATATTATAATATTAATAGTAGTCTCTTAATATTAATATTAGATTTAATGATGTCTTTTGCATTAGCATGATAACACAATTTATAATAAAACTATATTAAATTAATATTTTCAAATATTACAACTTTGACGTGGAAATATTTACATCTTTAAAGATTTTAATATATCCATAGGATATGGTTTTTCATTTTAAGGATTCATTTTAAAAATATTTAATTAAAAGAAATATTAAAATATTTTGGAGTAGGATTTTGCATGCGTTGTGTGGAATTGTATTGTACTTTTTTTTCATCTACATAGTTATTTTCTTATAAACATTTTTTTTCAAATCATAATATACATATCACATTAACATAAATTTAAATAATAATTATTCATATTAGTAACCATGGTATTTTAGAGTATATTATTAATAAACATATAAAACTTAATAAATTCATTTAAGAAACTTATAAAAAATTAAAAATAAAAAATATTTTTAGTTATAGAAATGTTAAATATATAAAACATAAATAGTATCTATAAATTAAAATTTATTTAAACATAAACGGGGAAAGGGCGTTCTCTTAAGACACACTGTGGTCTGAAGGTCATTGGTTGGAAACTCTGTGGGAAAAAATCCAACCATGCTAAGGGTTGGTGTGGCCCAGATCAAGTGCAATCACTTGGTGATTTTGCAGCTAGATGTCCCTCAGATGATTTTGACAACTTAGATTCCTCTCAATAACTACTACTCAAGCCATAGGTTAGACATGCAAACATCTGAGGACTCATATTATTATTATTATTATCCAATTTAAAGTCACAACCAAGCGTAACACCAAATTGGTGTATGAGACCCCCTTTTTTGTGGGAAAAGGGACCCACCTTCACCTAGGCAAAAAAAATTAAAAACTACTTGATCATAGCCATTATATTCTAAAACTTCATAATTAAATTTAATTAATATGTCATGTATATAGGTAACTACATTTATCAACATGATTTTATTATGGTTTTAATAAAATTAGAAATAATAATATTTCTATATAGAGAGATGCATGAAATTTATATAAATATAGATAATATTCTTAAGAATCAGTCTAGATCTATCGTAATTCTGATCTTGTAACATCCCTAGTAATGTAAATAATTATTATTAATGTCAGTTAATTTTTTTTACAAACTAAGACTTTGAAAAACGAGACTTGGTGACAAGTCGCATGAATATGAAATGATTGATGAAATTTATTATTTTTATTAATAAAAATGATGAGACAAGTCTTGGAATTCTTGGAAAGACCCTAACGAATTCTAAACAACTTCTAGACATTTATGGAAGTTAGTTCTCTCTTTCTTTGAGAAGGGATACAATATCTCAAAAGGAAGGAAAAGGGGTTCTTTCTTTTATTTTTTGGATCTCGCCAAAAAGAAGGAGAAAAACATGGAGAGAGGTAGAAGAAGACATGCCTGAACACGACGTTGTATAGGTATGACAGGATGTTGCGTGAGGAGTATTTACTGAGCTACACTAGGGCCAGTGGAAAACTTTGATAGAGACGTAGGTATGTGGGACTTAGGATGGGGAAACCGTGATGCCTATAGAGTGATCTAGTCATGGATCATTTCCGACATAACTGGAGTGAGAATTTTAGAGCTCGGGGGGAGAATCATATGTAATTGTCGTTCTTGTTGGATGGGAGAAGAGGTCTTTCCTAGTTTACATTCCAAACAAGTCAAGTCAAATAAAGATAAGTATTTTTCTGAAAATTTTGGTTATGTATATGAATAATTATGGCCTCTAGTCCTTGGACATAATTGTTATAAGTTTTATTGTAAAAAAATATAGTAACAAAAGGATGAGTTAGGAACAATACTTTTTTCAATGCAATTCAATGGTAAATATCAAGAAAATTCCAGTCCAGTTACAATAGTCCCCTTTAACCTATTGTCTGGGTGGGTCTTCTTAGAGAAGGGTGTAATGTTTAGAGGGAGGACTGATGTGGTCACTGATAGGTATAACCAAATGAGAAGAACCAATATGATGAGTAGCGAAAATATGATTCCCTGAAACTGTGGCATAAACAATATTTAATGATTCGACTCCATCAGTTAGGAAAGGTAACGGGGTGAGTCCCGACCCAAAAAAATGGGGTTTCGGGTGGAATGACCCATGACACTAATTAAGAATATGGGTAAACACCTCGAGGGAAAATAATTGGGTTCCCCTATATTGAGGATCCTAACCTTTGTCGGGAGTTTGATACTTTAAGAAGAATATAAATACACAAAAAATGATTATAACTTTGAATAGAGTGAAGTAAAAATACCATCTACCTAGTGTACGCAAACCATAAGTACTAAACACAAAATAAATAAGCAGATTAAAAATTATAGGGTTCATGTTGTTAAACTTTGAACACAACAATTATTTTTTATTGTAAAGCTCAGATAAAGTCGATAAAACTTTTGTAAATAAATCAAAGTAAACCATTTGTAACCAATAGCCAGATGTTAGAGTCGGTATCTTCATCCCTTCGTCAGAGATCAAATTTCTCTTGTTGCATTTCATTTTAGGTGTTTCATTCAGTTCAGTCAGCTGCATTCCATTAGGAGCATGGATCATCTGACGGAAGGGTCTTTTCTCTCATATCCATCATGTCATCTACCTGTTGGTCCGTG
Source organism: Pinus albicaulis (assembly GCA_034641835.2). NCBI lineage: Eukaryota > Viridiplantae > Streptophyta > Pinopsida > Pinales > Pinaceae > Pinus > Pinus albicaulis. The sequence goes on along the minus strand of CM076583.1, from coordinate 940,383,992 downwards.
TTTGTTCATCGAAATCATTCACAGTCATTTACAGTCATGTTTGGTCTCTTGGTCAACAAAGAGTCATTTTAGGGTTTTAGTCTCATTAAGTCTAGGGTTTCGTTAATTTAGTCTTCAAAATGGCTAATAATGTCAGCAGGCACATGAGGGAGGTTCGAAATAGGTTTTCATCGCAAAAATTTCATCATCATTATGCTTGATAATGTTTTTTCTTCAAAACTCTGTTTTGAAGAAAATTTGTTTATTTTATCATTTTGTAATAAATGCAATGTAATTTTCAAAGTTTTTTAAGTTGTAAAGTTCTTCAGGCGCAGCATTGGTCACCTTTGCTAAAATCCCATGCCAACTATCCCTGCAAAGACAGACAAGAGATTCGTCATTCAGCTCAAAAATCAAAAGGAAACAAAAAAAGAGTTTATGTGAAAAGTGTCAAATTTCAAACATTAGAAAGTGGCTTTTTTTCAAATCAAAAATCAAGGTCTATGGCATAAAAGATATTTTTGTGTTGCAATAATTCATTTTCATACCAAGAGTTAGCATTGAGCCAATTCAAATTGTGGAAGAGCGAAACAGTGTTTGAAGGCCGAAATTGTGGTGAAGTGTTGGTCGTGGCGCATTGGGTGTTGAGCGCAGCGCACTGGTCGAGCGCAGCGCACAGGGATGCTCACCTCAGTGAAAATTTGAACTAGCGTGGCGCACACAATGGTCGCGGCGCACTGGGCCACTGTTGCGGCGCACAGGGCCGAAACAAAAAATTCTTGCCATCTCTCCCAAATTTCAAAATGAATCGGCCTCCTATGTTCCAAGTAAGTTTATGAGACTTTGAAATTTCCATTAGTCAATGTCTGGTGTTTTTTGAAAAGGGAATATGAGAGTTTGAATGTCAAAACCGTAAACCCTATCACCTTGTTAAAAATTGCTCCTTAGGGTTTTAAAATTGGTGTTTTAAAAGTAGTTTTGGTGGCAAATACTTCATTCCCCTCTTGGTTATTCCTCCCTCTCACTGTTAATATTATCATTATAGTACTCCCCTATTCCCTTATATCCCAAGTCACTCATTCCCATTATCCCTATCCCTAAATCCTTTCATTTCTTATCATTCTCCCTTTCCCATCTCACTTATAAAAATTCCCAAACCCCAAGAATCCCAAAAAATCAGTGGCTGTCCCTTGTCCCTAAGTTTGTCAAATTTTCAAAGGGAAAATTATCATTTGATTAAACCCCATTTTCCCCACTGCCCTATATCTCCTACAGTCCCTCTCCTTTAACACACATTTGGCAACTAAAACAAAGCACCAAATTCTCATTTTCCTCTCATGTAAGCCAAACATACACTTTGTATAGACATCATGGAGACAGACACTGATACATCCTATGACAGAGATAGTGATTCTACCACTGAGCTTCATGCACCGAGAAGGCCTCGTAAAGGTGGCAAACATGTGAGAGAAGAGCTCACCTCATTGACTCAATTCCAGGCTTGCCCACTTGCCATGGCATGTTTTCGAGAGCAGTCATGCTATCAGTATTGTGAGATGATTGCTAGGATTCATCATCATTAGGAGTTGGCTCGTTTGTTTGTATTGCATTTACATGATGGTCAGCTAACTCTTGCTGGTGTAAATTTCACTTTGACACCAGAAACCATCTCTCAAGCAACTGGAATACTGAATGTGGGTGAATAGTGGAACAAAAGATAGCAGGTGGACAGAGTGCATTATGAACCATACATCAGGCCTAGCTATGTGAGACAGCTCAGCAGGGTGTTCCCATTCCAGTTCCTAAAGGAATCCTATGCGCCTTTGATGAAACTTATTATCAGATACTTCAGTTGTGAGGGCCGGTTCTCATGCCTCTATGCCTACCACATCAGGTTATTGATGCATTTCACTAGAGTGAGGATAATGAACATTCCTTATTTCATGTGTTGAAACATCGAGAGAATTACCACTCTTGTGCAGAAGAAAACTCTCGAGCAGCAATACAACAGTATTTATCACTATGCACTCATCAAGATCGTGGTTGTACATCAGCTTAGATTACAGGGTATTTCATGGGAAGATTTCATTTCCCATGACTTCTTCACAGCTCCTCAGGTTCCTCTGGAGGTTTTTCATGAGCCAGGTGAACCTTCATATCAGCCTGAAGGTCACGAGACAGAGACTACCAGTGTGCTGACATATGTCACTTATCAGAGAGGCACCATAGTATTGTTTGCAGCAGCCCAACGAGTACTATCTCCACTCGGGGTGGAAGGGGTCTCGTTGCCATCATCAGCAGCACAGGTATAGGTACAAGATAGAGGTAAGAGGCCTATGCAGAATGAGGGCCCTTTAGGAGGCCAGGATACTGATTTCATATTGATTGATGAGGATTTGAGCTCTTCAAGCTCAAAGTTGAGAGAGATCATTCATGAGTAGAAGGCGGAGATTGACACCTTGACTGTCAAGGTGCAGAGAGCCAAATGGATCATAAAATACCTGGAGTAGTGAAACAAATAGTTATAATATCAGCAAACAATCATGGAAATGCAAAACATCCGTGAAAACCGGCAAGCTGCCCAAGAAGCCAAACCGAGATGACACCCATTGAGCGGGAGATTGAGGCTGATAGAGAGACTTGGCTTGAGAGGGTCAATATTCATCTTGAGAAGCTTTTGGAAAAGGTGAAAAAGTAAAATAACATGCTCAAGCACATGAAGAACCACTATTGGGCACATAATCATGTTTGCAAAGCGAGGATCAAGATCCTGAAAGCAAGGCTAAGGAGGGCACTAAAGCGTCGTAAAAGGCATGATAGACTCAAAATTTTGACCGAAGCTTCTTTGGCTCAACATAGTGCTTGATGGTGGACATTCAGCCCAAATTTTAAGAAATTTGGGAAAAAATTTGTCAATTTTGAATTTTTTGGCCTAAACACAGATTTTTCCGCCCGACGCGTAGCGCCACTTGGCGCGCACTTATAATTGGCAGCTCTTTTGGAGAAAAACTTTGTATTTATAGTTTTTTCATCAAAATTTATGCATGCCTATGGATTAGCTAAGGATTTTGACAAGTTTTGGGTTGCCTAAAGGGTCAAAAACACCTCAAAAATGACCTTTCTGCCACTTTTTGTACACACATGAAGCAGTGTTGGGAGATTTGATTTTTGGAGGGGAAAATGGAAACTAAATTCAGAAATTCAACTTGGGTTGGAAAGTAGACAAGCAGGGCTTTCCAACGAGCTATCCTGGACTCAATTTGGACTTCTTTAAGTCCTTCCAAATCAGCCTCAAATTTGTGCTACACATAGAGATTTCAAGCGTTGCGCATTGGGAAATTTGGCCTATTTTTCACTCAGAAGCTCAGATTTTCGTTTAGTTTTGGCTAGTTTGACTTTTTCATGTAACTCTTGATGTAACTTGATGTAATTTCATGACCATGATGTAATTTTGGCACATTTTTATTTATCTTAGTGGATTCATTCACCAAAAAGTGAAATGTAAGTGAATGAAACAATTTCCTATCATATAGAGGCAAGTTGTTTCATTACCTATTTTCCAGTTCTTAGTTTAGATATGGTTGAAAAAGCTCCTAGAATGATGAGCTCGACCCCTAGAGGCATGGGGATGAGTTAGGAATGTCTATATCTTGTAGTTCTTCAGTCATTTTCAGGGTTGGACACTTGGGATTGCTTGGCACTTCATTGTACATTTCATCTCTGCAATTTTGGCAAAGGAATAGACCAGGGTTTGCAGCACTCTTTGGGATCCATGTGGCTCTATGTTTTGATGGTGTGTTTCTCTATGTGATTGTAAGTTCATTGATGTTTATGTGTATCATTTCCCTTCTCCTTTATTCTTAAATTAAACAAATGAGTTATAAAGGTGGAATTCATTAGGTTGCTTTGCTCTGCCTTCAGTTTTGTTTAATTTTCCATGTTTTCATCTGTTTGAAGAGGATTCTTGAAAGCCTCTTTCCCTCTTCAGCTCCTCACTGGTCTGAAACTATCCATTTATTCAATGTAAATCATCAAAAAAATTTCCTTCCTTGCCCCATTTAGAACTCTGCAAAAACTAGGCCTCATCCCTGAACCCAAAACTGCCTTTCTCTTTGTTTACAACAAAACCCCAAAATCAAAATCAAACTCTTTTACTTATATACCTAGCCTAAAATTAGCCTTTATTTCAAGTCATCTCAAGCCCCTTCGATTATTTTTGCTGAGATTGACCCAGAGAGAGCCCTCTATTGATCTGGTAGGGCTAGCTACCAGACTAAGTGTGGTTTGATGTTACCTTGAATTCTGCCTTCTTTCAGCCTAAGGTATATTTAGGAAATAGCATAGTGGCAACTCCACTGGGGAACAAAATGGTTTTCTTGTTAATGTTATTTGTTTTATAAGCTATAGACGGAGCCTGAAGTTATGCTAGGTAGCCTTCGAAACACTCTTGCTTTGCATTAGCGAAAGTAGATAAACGCTACTTCAGTCAATCTCCGGTCTAGTTTGTAAGCATGACACTTGACTTGTAAATTGCCCCCAGTACATTAGATCGTTCTGGAATTTTGGGTGATGAGTCTAGAATTTGATAGGCTGAACAAGTTGGTTTTGTCCCTTTGATTTTTTAAAATAATTCAACACACTGGCTTCCAGAAGACATACCAGAGCAAATCCGGATCCCGATCCACCTCCAGTGCATGAAAATCCCAATCTGATTTCAAGAATCCTTCTTCAAGAAAGTCTTGTGATTCCTCTATTCAAATCTCATTCATGTCCCGTTGTGTTTGAATACCTTGAAGATCTTGAATTTGACGAACAATTTGAGTTGTCATTGTTTGAGACTAAGTCTGAAAGTGCTATTGGTTCTACGGTCATAAATCCCGAGTTTATCAAGTATCTTGAAATTGAACAAGCTAATAGATCCATTGACGGTTACATCTTGAATATTCAAAATTCCATTGTGGCAACAAATATCCCTGAGTTTATAGAATCTGCATCTGAAACTCTTGGGCCGTCAGTAGTTACTTCCGATTCACAAGTTCATACTGAACCTCCTTTCATTCCTACCATTCCCGTGAAACCATCTATTTCTGATCAACAATCTGCGGTAGTTTCACCTCCATCCACACCTCATACATCAACTGCTCTGACTCCTCCCATATTTCCAAATCCGATTGTAAATCCACCAAGAGCAATGGCTGCCCGATTTGCACCTCTTGTGTTGCCTCAGAACTTAGATGACATGCCCGCTGATTATCAAAGTAAGATTCCATTGTTTGATGGCACTCCTCAAAGTGTTCCTGCTCAGTAGCATGTGGATAAAATGGCAGATTTCTTTGACCTTCATGAAATTGATGTAGAAAATGTGACCATGAGATTATTTGTGCAAACTTTTGGAGGTGAAGTGAGAAAATGGTTCAGAGCTTTGCAGCCTAGGAGTATTGCTACGTTGGCTGAGCTTCAAAGACAATTTTTGGATCGGTAGGAAGTAAAGAAATATCCTCTTCAGATCACTTCTGAATATACCAAGATCAAGCGGAATGTTGGTGAGTCTGTCCAATATTATTATATTAGATTTAATGCGGTTTACAATGCAATTCCTGATGATTTAAGGCCATCTAGGAGGTCGGCTTTGCTTAATTTTCCGGATGGTTTTGATCCGGACATGGCCTATCAATTATGAGAAAGAGATTTGGCCACTTTGGAAGACATGCAGAAAATTTCAGTGAGTGTTGAAGCTAATTTGAATGACAAGAAAGCTAGATTGAAAGCAGAAAAGAAAGTAGTGATTAAGGAAAAGGCTTCTACTTCAGGTCAAGTACTTCACAAGGTGGAAAAGATGATTGAAATATTGACACTTGATAAGCTTGAACCGCAGATCAGAAATCCTAACTTCCGTGGCCAGCAACAACCACAATTTAGGATCAAACAACGAGAGCAGCGAGCGCAAGGACCAGCAGTACAACAACAGGTAAAGACACCTTTACAACAGAATTTTTTTGGTCCAGAATCAGATGATGAAGATAATGTAATAGGGGAAGAGAATCACTTCTTTACACCTGATGATTTGCCAACTTTTATCACTGAAGATGAGGAGTATGCAGAAAGCTCAGTTGTACAAAAAGATGAGTATTTCATTTTGGCAAATGAGACAGCTCTTGAAGAAGAGTCAGATGAGTATCAAAGAGGTTATATGAATGTTTTTTCCGCCCAACAGCATCAATATTCACTTAGAAACGGAGATGTGCCTATCAATCCAATCCAAAAGAGAAAGGAAGTTTCAGCACCAAAGAATGATTCACCCATTGCACAAAAGAAGGGAAAAGAGATAGTTGATCCCACTACTAGCAAATCCCCGTCAGCAAATGAAAGATCCAATCAGCCAATCTTATCGAGGGAGAAAGATGAAAAGAAGGATGTTGTAGTCAAAGAGGTAGAAAAAACTTCAGTTTCTAACTTAGAGAGTGAAATTGCTAAGTTAAAGGTTTCCATTCCTTTGACTGAATTGATGAAGAACAACAGTTATAAGGGTCAGGTGTCTAAAATTCTGAATTTCAATCCAATGTTTGATATAGTGAATGTGGAAGATGGTCAACCTGAGTTGATATTTGGACCAGCATTGGATGGTGAGTCTCCAGATAGTGATGTTCCTCCTTTTTATATCAGCCTTAGATTGCATGAATTTTTGTTACATAATGCCATGTTTGATTCCGGAGCATCTCATAATCTCATGCTGAGAGCAATCATGGAGAAATTGGGATTGGACATCACTAGGAAGTATCATGATCTTTATTCTTTGATTCTAGCAGAGTAAGATGCATTGGGCTTATCAAATATTTGGTGGTTAGCTTAGATCAGATTCCAACTAAGAATGTTTTGATGGATGTGGTTGTGGTGGATATTCCTCCTAGATTTGGCATGCTTCTTTCCAGATCTTGGGGAGCGAAATTGAAGGGAACATTGCAGCTTGATTTCTCCTATGCTACCATTCCTTTGTTTGGTCAGATGAAAAGACTATATCGGGAGCAAAAGATGAAGTATATGATTACCAGCAAGGAGAAACCGGTAAATCATCCAATCAATTATGTACATACAGATTTAGAGTCTTTTGTTTTGTATTCAGATAGCTTCCATGATGTAAATAGTCAGTTAGTTGAAGTAGAGGAAATTCCGGAAATCACCGAGAATTTTAGAGAGGTTTTGAAGAAAGAAAGACAAGAACTTGAAAGTTCCACTAAGAAATCAGCCTTCCGACAGCAGCAAAAATTTGATGGACAACAAGAAGAAATAACAGAGCAAACAGAATTTCAGCACTTGGAAGAAGATGAAGATGGTTTATGGACCATGGATTTCGATGGTGCAGTAGGAAGTGATGGTGCTGGAATTGGAATTTGGGTACGCAGCCCTTTTTTCGCCCAAAACAAGGTACCGAGTAATGTAAGGGTCTGCTCTTATAAACTAGCTTTTGATTGTTTGAATAATGAGGCAGAATATGAAGCTTTGATTGCTGGTCTGAAAATTCTTAGAAAGTTGAATGCTAAGAGGATTGCAGTATATGATGACTCCGAGTTGATAATTAAGCAAGTGAAAGATGAATACCAAGCTAAGCATCCTCAAATGTGGGCTTACCGAAATGTTGTTCTTGATATCTTGAAATTGTTTTCAGACTATACTTTGACTTGTGTCCCTCCTATTCAGAATGGTATTGCAGATGCACTTGCAAAGGCAGAAAGTAATTTAAAGATTATGATGAACTCAAGTAACAAATTTGAAATTCATGTGAAGCATCATCCGACTGTCCCGGACAATCAAAGGTATTGGCAAGTATTCCAAAATGATGATGAGATCGATGAATTTCTGCAAAACAAAGGCAAGTTCAAAGACACTTCAATTGATATGGAGCATGATGATGGTGAGGTTGATGTGCAAGTAAATCAGATGGAAGTTTTTCAGCTGAAGGATAATGTCATTCCTAAAGGCTTGATACCTTTAGAGGAGCTCTTCGATCAAGATGACATAGCTAAAAAACCAACCTTGCGGCCAACCGAAAAGGGAGTTGAAGATGTGAACATTGGATCAGCTGAGAATCCAAAGATGGTGAAATTGTCTAAAGCATTATCACCAGAGATAAAAGAAAAATATGTTAGTTTGTTGTCTTCTTTTGCTGATGTATTTGCTTGGGACTATTCATATTTGAAGACATATGATACCAATATAATTCAGCACACCATTCCTATTAAGCCAAATCGAAAGCCCTTCAGGCAGAAGTTGAGAAGGATAAATCCAAAGTTGCTGCCTTCAATTGAAAAGGAAGTAAATAGATTGTACAACGCTGGTATCATTGTTCCTATAATATTTTTAGATTGGATTTCCAAATTTGTGCCTGTACGCAAGAAAACCGGTGAGATTCGTTTGTGCATTGATTTTAGGAATCTGAATAAATTTTCTTTGAAAGATAATTATCCATTGCCAAAAATGGATCACATACTTCAGCGAGTAGTTGGAGCATCTCGTATGTCGCTACTCGATGGTTATTCCAGGTATAACCAAATTCTGGTCCATGAGGATGATAGAGACAAAACAATGTTCACCACTCCGTGGGGAACTTTCCATTACGCTAAAATGACTTTCGGTTTGAAGAATGCTGGTGCAACATTTCAACGCGCAATGGATATGGCATTTTCAAATGAGAAAGATGTTTTCCTAGTTGTGTATCTTGATGATTTGACAGTCTTTTCCAATTCTGATGAAGAGCACCTTTACCATTTGAAGATTGTTTTTCAGCGATGTAGAAAGTATGGTGTGTCAATCAATCCGAAAAAGAGTTTGTTTTCCATGGATGAGGGCAAAATTCTTGGTCATATTATCTTAAAAGATGGCATCCGTATTGACCCAGCTCGAGTTGAAGCAATTCAGCAAATTGATCTTCCCTGAAATAAGAAGGAGATTCAATATTTTAATGGTAAGATGAATTTTTTACGCCGCTTTGTGCCTAATCTTGCTGAACATCTAAGGGAGATTACAAACATGCTTAAGAAAGATAGCGTAGTAAATTGGACCGAGGAGGCAGTAAAATATTTCAATTTAGTGAAGTTGGTTCTTTCTTCAGCTCCGGTTTTGATCAACCTGGATAATACTCAAGATTTTATTTTGTTTTCATTTGCTTCGGAGCATACTATGGTAGCAGTATTGATGCAAAAGAGAGATGAGCATGAAAAACCAATTTCCTTTTTCAGCCGAACCATAAGAGATGCAGCCTTAAAGTATAACATCATTGAAAAGCAAGCTTTTGCTTTAGTGAAAGCCTTGAAATATTTTTGGGTATATATTCTGCATTCTCATATTCTTGCTTATGTTCCTAACGCCGCTGTTAAGGATGTTTTAGTGCAAACAGATCCAGAAGGGAGACGGGGCAAATGGATTGCTGCCTTGTTGGAGTATGATGTGGAGATAAAGCCTACAAAGCTTATCAAAGGACAAGGGCTGGCTAAGCTAATGGCTGAGTCGAATTTGCATGCCTTGAAAATTAATCTCATTGCTGCTATGTCCGAGGAGAATGAGGAAACTTCATCAGTTAAGGTATCAGAAATCTTTGTGCTTTCTCCTTGGTATTCAGATATTGTATATGTGCTTCAAAATTTGTCACCACCGCCTGGCATGGCTAGAAACAAAAGTAGAAATCTGAAATTGAAGGCTGCTAAGTTTTGTATTTTGAATAATTCACTCTATTGGAAAGATTCGGGTGGTGTTTTGCTGAATTTTTTGGTTGAAGAAGAAGCAAAGCAGGTTATGGAGGATTTTCATAAGGGAGATTGCGGGGGTCACCTTTTTTGGAAAACAACGACCAACAAAATTTTGAGAGCGAGATATTATTGGCTGACACTTTTTGTTGATGTGTATAAGACTGTCAAAAGCTGTCATGAATGTCAGATTTTTGAAGGGAGGCGGAAATTGCAGCCTTTGCCACTTGAGCCCATTGAGGTAAGTGCTCCTTTTCAGCAATGGGGTTTGGATTTCATTGGCGAGATCCATCCCACTTCTTCAGCTCAGCACAGGTGGATCCTCACAGCGACAGATTATTTCACGAAATGGATTGAAGCAATTCCCACCAGGCAAGCTACAGATTTGGTAATAATTTCGTTCCTGGAGAATAATATTTTGTCTCGTTTTGGTTTCCGAAATAAGTTAATCACTGATAACGCAACAAATTTCAAATCAAAAAGGATGGTTGAGTTTTGTGACAAGTATCACATCACTTTGGGACACTCAATCGCTTATCATCCACAAGGCAATGGATTGGCGGAGTCTTCCAACAAATCTTTGGTCAACATCATTAAAAAGTTGCTGGAAATAAACAAGAAAAGTTGGCATAAGAATTTGGTCAATGCACTTTGGGCAGATCGAGTGAGTCAGAAGAAATCCATTGGTATGTCCCCTTTTGAGCTAGTATATGGATTTGACACGGTGTTTCCTACCTCTCTCGCAGTTCCAGTGGTCAAACTTCTACAGGAAGCTGGCAGTGAAGATGATCATATGCAAAGAAGAATAAATCAAATGATCCATTTGTAGCATACGAGAGAAGAATTTTTTCAAAACACATTCAAGCTGTAAGAGAGAATTAAGAAAATATATGACAGAAAATCCAAAGCAGACAAATTTCAATTGGAAGAAGTGGTGCTGAAATGGGATGCAAGAAACGAGGAAAAGGGTAAGCATGGTAAGTTCGAAAATATCTGGAAAGGACCCTTTAAAATTGCTGCATATCAGGGTGAGAATGCTTTTCTTCTGAAAGAGATGAACGGGGAAGATTGTCCAGGAGGTCCGGTCAATGGTCGGCTACTCAAATGGTATCATTTCTGAAATGTTTTCTGCTGTTTACATTGTCACTGTACATACCGTTTATTTCAGTTTCATTGCAACTGTGTGCTGTGATATTTTCTTCAGTTTGGGGCCCAAGGTGAAGGCTATAACTCTGAAGGTTGATTTCAGCTTTGGTTTGAGTTTGTCAAGTCAGGATTTTCAGTCATTTTGGTCTCAAGATTGAGTCAGTTTGAGTCAATTTTCAGTCAATAAATGAGCAAGAGTCTTGTGTTGATTTGTCGAAGTTATGGACTCCATATCCCAATGGATGAAGGCATTGCCTACTCTCCTAGAAATCTGTAGTTCTTGGCACCTCCAAGGAGCTACCATCCCATTGGAGCTAATGTTAGAGTCGGTATCTTCATCCCTCCGTCAGAGATCAAATTTATCTTGTTGCATTTCATTTTAGGTGTTTCATTCAGTTCATTCATCTGCATTCCATTAGGAGCATGGATCATCTGACAGCATGTCATGTACCTGTTGGTCCATATCTGTTCATCAAAATCAATTTTAAAGTCATTTACAGTCATGTTTGGCCTCCTGTTTGACAAAGAGTTATTTTAGGGTTTTTATTCTCATTAGGTCTAGGGTTTCATTAATTTAGTCTTCAAAATGACTAATAATGTTAGCAGGCACATGAGGGAGGTTCGAAATAGGTTCTCATCACAAAAATTTCATCGTCATAATGCTTGATAATGTTTTTTCTTCAAAACTCTGTTTTGAAGAAAAAATGTCTATTTTATCTCTTTGTAATAAATACAATGTAATTTTCAAAGTTTTTTCAGTTGTAAAGTTCTTCAGGCGCAGCCCTGGTCACCTTTGCTAAAATCCCATGCCAACTATCCCTGCAAAGACAAACAAGAGATTTGTCATTCAGCTCAAAAATCAAAAGGAAACAAAAATAGAGTTTATGTGAAAAGTGTCAAATTTCAAACATTAGAAAGTGGGTTTTTTCAAATTAAAAAATCAAAGTCTTTGGCATAAAAGATATTTTTGTGTTTCAACAACTCATTTACATGCCAAGAGATAGCATTGAGCCGAGTTAAGTCGTGGAAGAGAAAAACAGGGTTTGAATGATGAAACTGTGGGTAAGTTCATTGTCGCGTCGCTCTGGGTGGAGGTCGAGGCGCATAGGGAAAATGTGGCGTATAGTGCCATTTTTCATAGTGTATTTCTGAACAGACGCGGTGCATACACCAGTCGCGGCGCACTAGGCCACTGTCGCGGCACACAGGGCTGACAACCAAAATTTTTTCCATTGCTCCTCAAAAATTCAAATTGACTCAATCTCCTATGCTCCAAGTAAGTTATGAGACTTTGTAATTTCTATTAACCAATTTTTGGTGGTGATTGAGATGGATTATGAGAATTTGAAATTCCAAAACTTTAAACCCTATTCCCTTGTTAAAAATTGCTCCTTAGGGTTTTGAAATTGAAGTGTTAAAATTAATTGTGGTTCCAAATACTCTATTCCCCACCTTTTTGTTCATCCCTCTCACTGTTAATATTATCATTACAGTCCTCCCCTATTCCCTTATATCCCAAGTCACTCATTCCCATTATCCCTATCCCTAAATCCTTTCATTTCTTATCATTCTCCCTTTCCCACCTCACTTATAAAAATTCCCAAACCCCAAGAATCCCAAAAATTCAGTGGTTGTCCCTTGTCCCTAAGTTTGTCAAATTTTCAAAGGGAAAATTATCATTTGATTAAACCCCATTTTCCCCACTGCCCTATATCTCCTACAGTCCCTCTCCTTTAAAATACATTTGGAAATTAAAACAAAGCACCAAATTCTCATTTTCCTCTCATATAAGCCAACATATACCTTGTATGGACATCATGGAGACAGACACTGATAAATCCTATGACAGAGATAGTGATTCTACCACTGAGCTTCATGCACCAAGAAGGCCTCGTAAAGGTGTCAAACATGTGAGAGAAGAGCCCACCTCATTGACTCAATTGTAGGCTTGCCCACTTGCCATGGCATGTTTTCGAGAGCAGTCATGCTATCAGTATTGTGAGATGATTGCTAGGATTCATCATCATCAGGAGTTGGCTCGTTTATTTGTATTGCATTTACATGATGGTCAGGTAACTCTTGCTGGTGTAAATTTCACTTTGACACCGGAAACCATCTCTCAAGCAACTGGAATACCGAATGTGGGTGAACAGTGGAAAAAAAGACAGCAGGTGGACAGAGTGCATTATGAACCATACATCAGGCCTAGCTATGTGAGACAGCTCAGTAGGGTGTTCCCATTATGGTTCCTAAAGGAATCCTATGCGCCTTTGATGAAACTTATTATCAGATACTTTAGTTGTGAGGGTCGGTTTTCACGCCTCTATGCCTACCACATCAGATTATTGATGCATTTCACAAGAGTGAGGATGATTAACATACCTTATTTCATGTGCCGGAATATCGAGATAATGACCACTCTTGTGCAGAAGAAAACTCCCGAGCAGCAGTACAACAGTATTTATCACTATGCACTCATCAAGATCGTGGTTGTACATCAGCTTGGATTGCAGGGCATTTCATGGGAGGATTTCATTTCCCGTGATTTCTTCACAGTTCCTCAGGTTCCTCCGGAGGTTTTCCATGATGCAAGTGAACCTTCACATCAGCCTGAAGGTCACGAGACAGATCCTATCAGTGTGCCAGTGTTTGTTACTTATCAGAGAGGCACCAGACTATTATTTGCTGCAGCTCGACGAGTACTATCTCCACCCGGGGTGGAAGGGGTCTCGTTGCCATCATCAGCAGCACAGGTATAGGTACAGGACAGAGGAAAGAGGCCTATGCAGGATGAGGGCCCTTCAGGAGGCTAGGATATTGATTTCATATTGATTGATGAGTATTTGAGCTCTCCAAGCTCAAAGTTGAGAGAGACTATTCAAGAGCAGAAAGCTAAGATCGACACATTGACCGTCAAATTGCAAAGAGCCCAATGGATCATAAACTATTTGGAGCAGCGAAACAAATAGTTGGAGGATCAGCAAACAATAATGGAGTTGCAAAACATCCGTGAGAACCGACAAGCTGCCCGAAGAAGCCAAACCGAGATGACACCCATTGAGCGGGAGATTGAGGCTGATAGAGAGACTTGGCTTGAGATGGTCAATATACATCTTGAGAAGCTGTTGGAGAAGGCAAAAAAGAAAAATAACATGCTCAGGCACATGAAGAACCACAATTGGGCATGAAATCATGTTTGCAGAGCGAGGATCAAGATCCTGAAAGCAAGGCTAAGGAGGGCACTAAAGCGTCGTAAAAGGCATGATAGACTCTAAATTTTGGCTGAAGCTTCTTTGCCCTAGCATAGTGCTTGATGGTGGAAATTCAGCCCAAATTTCAAGAAATTTGGGAAAAATTTTGTCAATTTTGAATTTTTGGGCCTAAACACAGATTTTCCTGCCCGACGCGTAGCGCCACTTGGCACGCGCTTATAATTGGCAGCTCTTCTGGAGGAAAAATTTGCATTTCTGGATTTTTCATCAAAATTTATGCATGCCTATGGATTACCTAAGGATTTCATCAAGTTTTGGGTTGCCTAAAGGGTCAAAAACACCCTAAAAATGGCCTTTCTGCCACTTTTTGCACACACAGGAAGCAGTGTTGGGAGATTTGATTTTTGGAGGGGAAAATGGCAACCAAATCTAGAAATTCCACTTGGGTTAGAAGGTAGACTGGTGGGGATTTCCAAAAAGCTATCCTACACTCAATTTTGACTTCAGGAAGGCCCTCAAAATCAGCCTCAAACTTGTGCTACGCATAGAGATTTCAGGCGCGGCACATAGGGAAATTTGGCCTATTTTTCACTCAGCAACTCAGAAATTTTCCTAGTTTTGGCTAGTTTGACTTTTTCATGTAACTCTTGATGTACCTTGATGTAATTTCATGACCATGATGTAATTTTGGCACATTTTTACTCATATTAGTGGATTCATTCACCAAAAAGTGAAATGTAAGTGAATGAATCAGTTTCCTATCATATAGAGGCAAGTTGTTTCATTGCCTATTTTCCAGTTCCTAGTTTAGATATGGTTGAAACAGCTCCTATAATGATGAGCTCGACCCCTAGAGGCATGGGAATGAGTTAGGCTTGTCTATATCATGTAGTTCTTCAGTCATTTTCAGGGTTGGACACTTGGGATTGCTTGGCACTTCATTGTACATTTCATCTCTGCAATTTTGGCAAAGGAATAGACCAGGGTTTGCAGCACTCTTTGGGATCCATGTGGCTCTATGTTTTGATGGTGTGTTTCTCTATGTGATTGTAAGTTCATTGATGTTTATGTGTATCATTTCCCTTCTCCTTTATTCTTAAATTAAACAAATGAGTTATAAAGGTGGAATTCATTAGGTTGCTTTGCTCTGCCTTCAGTTTTGTTTAATTTTCCATGTTTTCAATCTATTTGAAGAGGATTGGTTGAAAGCCTTCTTGCCCTATTCAAATTTCTCACCGACCAAACTATCCATTCATTCAATCTTGCTTACATCAAAACAATTACCTTCCTCTCGCCTCATCTGCAACCGCAAAAACTAGGCCCCATCCCCGAACTCCAAAATCAGCCGTTTCCAACAAACCCTGTAAATCAAAATCAAACTTTACTTATATACCTAGCCTAAAATTGCCTTTATTTCAAGTCATCTCAAGCCCTTCTAATAATATTTTTGCTGAAATTGACCCTGAGAAAGTTCTTCCATCCGTAGGCTAGCTACCGTGACTAAGCGTATTTGATGTTACCCTGAATTCTCTTCTTTCAACCAGGTAGATTTAGGGAAATACACTTTCTGCCATTATGCAAAATACATGATATTCATTATAATTCTAAGTTATGTAGAACATGAATGGTATAACCAAATTGAAACTTCAAGTTATCGTAATCTAAACTATAATCAGTATCTAAACTGTGAATCAGAATTAAACAATAAAAATATCTATAATGTTATCTAGGTCAAGTTAAATCCTTACTAAGTATAATTATATAATTTACTACAAAAAATGTGATGATTAAATTTGTTTTAGGAAAGAAAACTCAGTTCATAATGTAGGTTGTAGATGGAGTCTGTCAAAACGCATGAAAAAGGAGGTTGTGGTTTCCGATTACAGTAGAGGTAGTTTCTCTCAGCTACTCCAACGCTTACATTATTGGATCAATCGGTGAGACATCGACGATCATGTTGAATCCAAACGTCCCAAGGTTAGATCATAATAAATAAGTGCTTCTGAGCCTTTTAGGTAATAATTCCTAGCCTATCAAGTCACATAAACAAATAAACTAAATATCATATAACCCTTAATGCTGTGTCTTATTCAACTAACCGTTAACATTAAATATTACAAATTACAAGGTGTCAGGTCGCAAATATTTTTAGGAATGACTTAAACTATAACCCTACGTTATTTGGATATGAAGTAGTATTGTTAGGAGTAGTTTGGTATATTTACTAAAGCTTTGAGCAATATGTATAGTTCCAAAGTTTGTTTTGTGTATATTGTAATATGTTACAATTGCAATTTGTCCCTGTTACAATATTGTGGCTGCTTAGTTACCACGTAATAACAATGCTTCATGTTTCTCAAAGAGAAAAATAAAGAGTAAAATAAAAATGAGGAGAGGATATGAATTAATTGTATACTTTTCCCATTATCTACCTACAATCAACCAACGAGGTAAATATGGGATGAGAGGCTACCATGGTGAGATTCAACCTCCTGTGTGACCTTAAGAAAGTGGAATAGACAAAAAATCTTCACACGTACCTTGTACATAAAATAACACTCTAGGAGCTAACCAAACCATTCAAGCAACTGGCCTCACCACTCTAACTAGTTTTCTTCTCGGGCTCTTGGATGCATGCACAATCCTTCAAGAGAGCATCTATTGGTCTTTGGACGCATGCACACAAACTCACAACCCATCATCTAGGGACTAAATTCATTCAAGGTTGTTCTAGCTGCCCCTAATATTTGAACCACTTTACTAAAGTCGAGAATCTAGTGCTTTGCCCAAAAATTCATGGAAAGTTTAAAGTCAATTAAAATGACCAAACAATGATACATTTACAATAAGATCCATGAGGACTAAACCGAACTCCCACAGCCATGATATAAATTTCATCAAACATCTCACAAAACATGAAAGCCAAAGACAACAACAGAACAAAGAAAATGGGTGTCATACGCATTCGAGAACGTCTTAAGAAGCATTTCTCCTTACATCATAAGCCGTAATACACTTTACTGACCATGTATACATTTTTCATTCATTTACTGCAAAACATGGGTAGACCAGACATCATCACGCTAAAATACATGCTATAAATCAAAGATAATAACACCAAAAAAATACAATGGATACAACAACAATATAACTTACATAATAACCAAAGGAAATTAGGCATAAAATACCAAAGGAATGAGATTCTCATTAATGAATGTGAAAACCAACCTAAGATGGAACTTCCACGGTCTAATCACAACGATTGATGAGATCCAAATCTCTTCACAAGGACTGTAACTAATTAGATTTGGACTGACTCAGTGGATTAGCTCAAAATCTAAAGTTATAGATTGGGTTGAAACCAGAATGGTTGCGTAGATCTTGTCTTCCTTGATTCTAGCGCTAGAAATGGCTCAAAACCAATATTATATGAGGAAGACATTGTGATTACATCAAAATGGCAAACAGTAAAAAAATGAGAAGAATGGGTATACGATGATGTTAGACCACTGAAATTCTCTTAACAACAACCAAAGACATCACTCCAAGGGTACCAGACTGCCAATTTGGTTTATGTATTGTGGGTGAAATTCATAATATTTCTAAAGTAGAATTTGTTTTTTTTAATTAATTAATTATTTATATTTTAATATTATATATATTATATAATATTATATATTATCTCATGAAAACATATTATATATATATAATATATAATATATTATATATTAAATATATATAAATATTATATTAAAAAATCAAATGCACATTTCAAATCTCGTTGTTATGATAATACATGGTTCAGATATTTAAAAAACCCAGTAATCTATGAATAATATATAATATATATGTGTGTTATACAGCCTTTCAGTGGTAAAAGGAACATATATATATGTTGAATGAAAAGTCAGTTTAAGTGTGAGGCCAAGGTTTGACTTACAACTTCCTCATTAGTGTGTTCTCCAACTCAATGGCCAAGTGAGTTCAGTTTTTGAAAACCAATCACACTAAATTGCATGAATCAGACGCCGTGGACTAATATATTATTACCAGTTTTTCAAGACGGATTTAAATAACAAATCATAGTCAATATTAATTAGCTACATTTAAGTTGGAGATTAAAATGGCGTAGGATTCTGGAGGTGTCCCCAAATTTAGGTAGGATCTCCACTTTTAGTGGAGTTAACTAGCAAAGTTTCCAATTTTGGAGGAGAAATTGGGGCAAAGTTGTTTCTGGCCATAACTACCTAATTTTCACCATTTCAGAGTAGGAATAGCCAATTTAGACTATCTTGGAAATATATAGCCATTGGTAAGCCATGTGGTTTCATAATAGGACCTTTGAGCAGTGTTTACTCATTGAACTTCATACAACAGGGCCACCGTGAGGCAACACGTCATTGAGTCCTAGCCATGGGAGCTTAGAGGCCTTTTCAACAATCCAACAAGAAATCTAGATGTTTCGCATGTTTTGGAACTAATGGTGTGGTTTGTAGATCCTATAGAGGAATTTTTAAGGCCGAGATGCTTTAGTGAATTTCCAATGGGCTACTAGTGCCAATTTTTTCCACAGTGCCTGAATGCAGCTGGCACCAGAGACTCCTATTCAGCTGAAACTAACAGTAATTTCTAACCGTAATCAACATTAAGGAATCCATTGAAGGAGGTTTCGGTAGTTTTGATGGACTTCTAGAGGTCGAGAACCCATTAGAGAAGTTTTAGTGACCTATTACCAAGGGGGTGCCGATGTGTCAGAGGCAAAAATGTAAAGGCTGAAGACAGTGAAAATAGTCTATCCCGACTATTTTTGGCATTGGAAATCTAATGAAGTACTGACATTGAAGAATTATAAAGTCGGTGCAGTTTTTAAAGGGAATTTTTATACCAAGCAAATCATGGAGGAAGGCCTAGTTTGGGATGCAAGGTTTCAAGCTGAGCAAATTCATTAATCCATATTTGGTGTCTAATGTACGGATATAGTAGTAGGAGCCAGACTGAAACAATTCTGCTGAGATATTTCATAGTTTTAGCTCAGCTAAGAGCACCGACAAAAGGAATCAAGTCTAAGGGAGCCTAAAGTTGTTTGTAGAGGATGAAACCATGACAAGGATATAGATGGTAATATAATCCCTTTGGATCAGCTCTCAAGATCCATTGATAAGGGAAATTTTGTAAAATAAACTTTACTATTAACTCTAAAGACAAGTCAAGATGGACAGCTCAAAGGAGATGTAGCCTATGATATTCGGTGAAAATCCTAGATTAATTTTGTTGTTATGATCGTATGTTTTATTGTTGCATTATATTTTTTATACATATTTAATTTTAAAGTAAGAACAAATGGATCTTAAGACACGAAACAAGAAAATCATACACCACTCTCTGCTATAAATTTCAAAATCTGGCACAAGCTAGACATTTTATTTTTTTAACTGAGTGGGAGGTTCTTGAAAGAATAACAAGTTATCCAACCCATTTCAGATCAGGTTGGTATCAGGAAAGCACTGTTGCCTGAATATAGAGGAAATAACCTGCTTGTATAACTTGAAAGGTGTTAAACAATGCAAAAGATCGATCGTTTTAATGTTTGCAAACTGACCGTTGTTTTAGTCTACTGAGGTGAAGGAGAGCTATTGATAAAGCCAAGTCCAAAGAGAGGACAAGAAGGGAAGAAAGGGGCTGGAAGGCATCTTCCTTACCCAAAGGACCTCAAGGAAACCCTAGCCAAAAAATGGTTTGTTTGCAAAGGCTTCGAATAAGAGTTGTTTCTACAACTATTTTTTTCAAAGCTTTGTCATTTATTTTGAAAGCTTTGTGAACTTGTTGAAGCATTTAGTTCATTTTCAGATGCCAACTTCTTCAAGTGAGGTTTCAAACTTCCTCCTTCACAAGATTCTTCAGTGAAGACATGAAGTGAGAATTTTACATGTCAAGGACATGGTGCAAATTCTCTTGAAGATGGAAGAGAAGGAACTGACTCAAGTGGGAGCAATCGTCATATAGCAAGAGAAGGAAGAAATTCTTCAACATTGCATGATATGGAGATGCGTACTTCATCAAGCCTAAGAGGCTTTGACTAAGAACATGTGAAAATGAGGTAATTCCTAATTCTAATTTTTTCTTCAGCTTCCTCATTAGAAATATGTGTTGGTTCATTTGAAAGCACACTAGAGGTATAGGGTCAAAGTTAATGTTTAAAATGGCTACAATAGTAGTATTTAGGGAAACATGGCCAAGGTAATAGTTGAAGCTATTTTACAGAAACAACCTTTAAGAAATTTGTTTTGGTTATGTGCAATTTAATGGCAAAGACTTCAAAGCCAAGGAAAGCATGTGGAGGCAACTTCAAAGAGAACTTTTGTTCCAAATTATAATATACAAACATGTCAATTTTGTTTTCGTTGATTTCCATTGCTTTTGCTTCTGTTGCATCAAGAAAATACAGACATGTACTTTTATGGGTGAGCATGCTAGGCTCTGACAAGCCAAGACAATAATGATGATGTTAGTCTCAAAGAAAATGGAACTCTACTGTCTAATCTCCAAGAACTTTAAAAAAAGGATGGACATGCAGTAAAGATATGAGGTATAATTTTCCATAGTCAAGTTGATTATGTTTCGCATACATGACAATTCTTCATGCTTAAATGGAAGAAAGAGTTGTTGTGCATATTGTGGTCAGCTTTAACCATGATGTTTTGAGATGTCAGATGAGGAAGAAGGCATAATAGAAGTGTATAGCTAAAGGAAACTTGCAAAGAAGGTGCATAAGACTGGCACATTTCCGTATAAGAGGGGACATGTTGTTTCCCACAAGTTGGATAATATGTCCAACTAACGGCCCCAAGCACATGCAACAAGAGTGACGTAAATATTGTGAAAGTGGTGAACTAAAGGATTCCATCATTGATTTGAGAATAAATGTTTCATATGAATATTTGTAGCAAAGAAAAGTCACCGTGTGGAAGTGGCTTGGTGGAGAAGTGGCTTGACTTTTGACATAAGTAAGACATACACTCATTTGTACATATGAAAATTTCACTATGTAGGCATGTATTTATGCCGTAATATCACATTTGTTTGAGCCATCTTGGATCAATGATCAAGGAAGCAATGTTCAGCCTATCTTTGTAAATTTCTCGCCAGCTAAATTTCGAGTGAGTGCAAGGAAGCATACTTAATGAGGACAAGCGTATCCGAGAAGGAAATACCAACTACCTCAAGTTGTGGTTCAAAGGAACTAGCCGCAAGTCAAGTATGGAGGCTAAAAGAAGAGGGTGATGTACTCTACTCACCGTATAGATCAATATATCACTTTTGGGGTCCAAAGATCTCTAATGAGGAGGAGGACTGACATTTCAGATCAAGACCTAAGGATTATCTCAAAATTAAAAGTTATAGGATTGATCGGAAACCAGGATGGTTGCGTAGGATCTTCTTTCTTTTGATTCTCAGCGTTAAATCTGCTCGAAAAAACCGATATTGTATGAGGATGATATTGCATTTGATTGAAATGGCAAACTGTAAAAAAATGAGCAGACCCAGTACAATGATGATGTGGCAAGTACATCCAAAATTTCGAAATTCTCTGGGAATAACAAATAATGACACGCTCCGGGGGGTGAAGCTTTAGATTCGCCAATTTGGTTTATTATGTAGAAATTCATAATATTTATAAGGTGGAATTTTTTTTTTAATTTTAATTATTTATTTATAATTTAATATTATATATATATTATATAATATAATATATTATATCTTAAACATATTATATATATTATAAGCTAAATATATTTAAGTATTATATTAAAAATTCAAATGGCTTCAAATCCGTTGTTATGATAATTATTGTCTGATTATTTAAACCCATGTACTCCATGTGAATAATATATACGTATTATATTAAAGACGCTCGAGTGGTAAAGTTTTAAATATATATATATATATATATGTTGAACAAAAGGCAGGCAGAGAGCAAAGGTCATGGTTTTGACCCTGCACTTCACTATTAGTGTGTTCTCCACAAATGGGGCATGAGCCCACTCTTTGAAAAACCACCCACTAAATTGTATTTAACTACACATTATGGACCAACATGGAAGGCTGAAGCATGTTTAGCACGGATTTAATTAATTAAATTGTAGTTTATATTAATTAATCTCCATGGTTGAGATTAAAATTAAGTAGATTTTGAAGGCCATTCTCAATGAAGTGCACTTCCACTTTTAGTGGAGTTCACTTGTAGAGTTTCCAATTTGGAGGAGAAATTGGGGCAAAGTTGTTTCATTGTAACTCCATCAATTTTCGACCATTTTGAGAGTGTAAATAGTCAATTTCGACTATATTGATATTATAGAGCCATTTGTGGGGGGTTTATTTCATGTGTTGACTTTATAGGGTTTGCTTTAGTAATTTCAAGGGGCCACTAGGCCACCAAGAGAAATAACAAATGGGAGGCTCAAATTGTGGGAGATAGAGGCCTCTATCAACAATAGCTCAATTTTGGATGCTTGCTGTTTTGGAACTGAATGTGTGGTTTTAGGAGCCTATAGAGGACTTGTGAAGGCCGAAATGCTTCAAAGGAAGTTCCAAAATACTAGTGCCAGCTTGCTGCCAGCTTAGCTCGTGGCCTGGGCCTAGGGAAGCTAGGAGACCTTATTCAAGAAAAATAGTCATTTATAACTATAATAAGAATTATCAATCATTGAAGTAGGTTTTAATTTTTTGACGACTTCTTAGAGGTTGAGAACCCATTAGAGAAGTTTTAGTGACCCTAGTGCCAAAGGGTGCCGATAAAGTTGAGGAGAAATAGGAGCAACAAGGCCATTTTCAAAGGAAAACATGTTCCATCCTAACTAATTTGGCATTCTGAACTAATGAATGGATTTTTATATCCATTTGAATACTATAGAGTTCGAGAAGATGAAGGGAATTTTTGGGCAAATTTTGACAAACTGTGGAGGAAGGCCTATTTTGGGATGCTTGCTTGTTTGATAAAATTATTGGCCGCTTATTTGGTGTCCGATGTGCTGATATGGTAGATGTGGTTTTGACAGTGGAGAATTCCTAAGGAGTTAGTGCCTTATTTAGCTCAATGTTGAGAGAACTAAATTACAAGAATCAGTCAAAATGGAGCCAAAGCCGTTTGTAAGTGATGACAACCATGACATGGATATAGATGGTATTCTAATCACTTTGATCATTTAGTATGTTGGAAATGTTGTCATTTATGGCAAAGGGAGAGAAGCAAAATAGCAGTAGTGTAGCAAGAGGCAACAACAAGAGAAGCAAAATAGCAAGAGTTGCAGAGGGCAAGAAAAGAGAGCAAAGACAAAGTGGTAGACAAGAAACAAGAGAAAGAGAGGCAAGAAGAGGGACCATGAGACATGAAGAGAGAAAGAACAGAGGAGATCCGGGGTATAGAGTAGAGTTGAGAGAGGATTCACGAGGAAGGAATAAACAAATAAACAAAACACAGAGGGCAGAGCCATGAGATGAAACTACGTAGTAGCAAGAGAAAGGATGTAGAGAGTGTATAAAGGATGAGACGGGTGAGGAGGGTCAGAAAGTACAATAAAATAGAGACAGAGAATAACAAAGGCAGAGACAGAGAATACAGAGGCATAGCCGCAACAAACCAACAAAGGAATGATCATGAGATGCGGAATCAAAAGTGTAAAGGGCTGAACTAAGAAGCTAAATAACAAGTCAAGTCTTCGTGTATATGGGTTAATGCAAAATCGGTACATTTAAACGAAGAATATAGGTTAAAATAAACCATTGAAGCGAAATTATAAAATACTGAACTCGGGAGTCAAGAGCGGAACTCTTAGAAACAAGAAACTGGCCAAAAACCAAATGGGTTCAAGCAAGGATAGCTGAAGTGGTAAACACAATTGTCAAAAAGAACGTCAGATATATGTCATTGATGGCCACGTGTCTTAAAGCGGTTGAATACAACTTTTTCACGTAACTGAGGAATTGTGTGACGAGCATATAAGTCAGTGACGATATTGGGTGCTATCGTCCGTCTGATAGTCCAAAGTCATTGGAGGCGCAAGAGTAGGATTGACCATCCGATCAAAGAGTGAGCTGCGGGGAAGAGAACCGAGGTCAGTGGACCTTACATTCATAGCTACAGAAATGTATTATGTGAAGCTCTCTGTATTGCAAGGTGAAAGTTAATAAAAGGGCGGAGTGTTATAATGTATTAATATATGCTGATATATATGTAGCTGCATATATGTAATTAATTTTTTATACGTGGTAATAACATGTTCATATGTATGTATATACCGGCAGCAATTATGATTAAGCCAAAGGTTGAGTTAGTCCACGTGAACTTCAATACATGTAGAGTGTTCACATACAAGTTAAATGTGGGTTTATTATAAGGTTCATAATAAATTGAACGGTGGCCTATATATGTCCATTATAATGGGATATGTAAGTCACCAAGGAGTGCTAATGGCGATATTAGGCATATAAACCGCTAGGGTCCGAGCTATTACATGAAGTCGAGTTTGATATCTATCAGAATGGTAATATGTTACATGGCTAGTCTATATCGTGAGGAAAGCATTAAACAAACTAAGGAGCCCGAGAGTTATATATATATATATATTAGTGGCTATTTAAGTCCGAGTCCAAGACTTAATATAATGTTGACAGAGATATTGTATGTGTAGTAACCCCCTTACATAAAATTACGAGAATCTTAAGCCAAGTCATGGATACATGTGCTGGGCCGATGGAGAAATACATACACACACACACACACACACACACACACATATATATATATATATATATAGCGTTTATGTACAAGGGACTAAGGTTATAATATGAAGCATATGTATTATTGTGTATGATATTAAAAGAACAAAGGATTCTATTATTCTCAGTTTAAAACAAACAGCAAAAGATATGGTGGGACCTAAGTCACGAATCGCATCTGGAGAAAGTAAGGCAACAATGCTGGTAAAAGTTCCTGGTTGAGATGTTGACTCCGATTCATTTATAAACGCGAGTCTCATATTTGTTTGAGTTCAGCCTTAAAGTGCACGAGCACCATCGCATCGGCAAAGTGCACGAGCAACCGCTGAATTGCACTGATGAAAAATCCACCGCAAATCGGGCCTAGATCAATGGAAGATTGCACCATTGATGTAAAGAAAGTCGTGAGTGGGTCTACAAGGACTCATCGCATCTACAAATGCTGAAGTGAACAAAGGATTAACGCATCGAGGAGAACAAAACATTGGAGCATTCTATTGGAAAGTCATGATTGCGATTATTGCACGTCTTTCGCAAAGGCTTGTCGACGGAGCATACAGGCCTTTGATAGGTCCAGTGAATTTTATGTATTAAAGGGTTCTTTTATTATGGCTCCTAGAGGCATTTTATGCTATATTGAATACGCTTATGTGTTAAAACGAATTTTATTATTACGCCGAGAGTTGAATGGCACCGTTATATAAAATGCGTTGTTACATATATGCACAGCTACTCACAACAAAGGAATGTGAGAGCAAGAAGTATGCATTTAAAAATACGTACACAAATAATGTTAAAAAGACAAACACACTTGATCCAAAATCAATGGGTTGATTTGTAATCTACATTGTAACTCGAATGTATACGTTTCATTGGTTTATATTATTTGTGATGCACCGGCAAGTCTCCATAGGAAATAAAACTCCAATCGTAAACTGAAAGTTGTATAAATCTGATGAGATTTTCAATGAGCCGGGAAAAAGAAGTTAGAGGCAGAATGAAAGAGTCGTGGCACTAATTTTGAATTCAGGTAATATGAACTGGCAGAGGCAACTATATAAAGCATATCACATTGATATGCAAAGGAGGTTCGAGAATGTAGAGTATGAAGAATTGAGGCGAGAAGATAAGAAAAGAGAGAAGAAAGATATGCTATGTATTGAGAGTTGATATATGAGGTAAATCAACAAATATTTTCTTTGATTGAATGAGAAGTTCGGAGTTTCCCTATCAATTTGAAGTTTCGATAGATGCCGGGCTGTAGTCGACCGAGGCTGGAGTCTCCATAGAAGTTGGAGTCGTTATAAAATTAGTGGTGAGGAGGGAATTGAGCTTGCCTTCGTATCAAGCACAATAATAAGATGTGGTTTTCTCCTTTATGGGTTTTTCCACTTATATCTCGCGAATTTATGTGTTGCCTATGTGTTTATATTTCTACTAATTCATTTCACGCTGTTGCCTATAATAAGCTTGGCGTAACATTATCTTAACACTTACGTCTATTAAGACTGCTCACATATTAAGTTGTAAATAAGTTTAATGAAAGTTTTAAAATATACAGATGTAAAAGCAACCGATTCACTCTCGCCTTAAATAGATTCAACAATTGATATCGAGCTACTTCCTTTTGTACTCAGCTTAACTACTCAGTGAGAGATCCTAAACCTCAGATGGCTAGTCAAGAAGGCAGCTCAACCACAGCTCCTTTTTCACGGGTGCTCATTATGCCTTCGAAATCAATGAGAGCATACATAATGTCTCTAAGAATAGAGGTTTGGCTACTGTGGAATTTGATATGCCCCAAAGGCAATTGACTTAGAGAAAGAAGCTAAACAAGACATTGTAGCTAATGAAAAAGCCATGAATGCAATCTGCAATGGACAGTGAAGTCAATTTATCAGTAACAGTAATAAACAAGATTGCCAAAAGACATGTGGAAACTTTGAAAATATCCATGAGGGAAACAAAAGGTGAAGATCACAAATTCAAGCATATAGAGCTCATTTTGGAAAATTTAAAAATGAATGATGATGCATGATTTGGTTTCTTAAGAGCTGCGTAAATTGTTACTACTATGAAAGCTCTGAGAACTATGCCCGAATGTGTAATTGTACAAAATATTCTAAGATCTCTTCCACCTGCCCTAACCCCAAGGTGTCCGGCCATAGAAGAAACAATTGATTGGGAAATCTCACCATGAAACCGCCATTTGAAATATAATGCCTATGAGATGAGACTTAATGCAGAAGCCAAGTGTGTGAGGGAGTAATAACTTTAAATCAGATAAGAAGAAAGAAGAAAGGAAGATATATGTCTCTGCTATGATGAAGAAGAATCCAAATTTGTCAAGAACGGATAGAAAATCGTAAATAGAAGGTAAACTTCCATTCAAATTCTTTAAATGTGGAAGAGTTGGACACTCTGCCGCTAAGTGTCCTCATAAGAAAGCAAGGAATCAAAGCTCAAGAATCCGAGAAACTACATCAAAGAACTGCATAAAGGAAAGAAATTCAATAGAAAATTACTTATGCTCAACAAGACAAGAATTTGCATCCAAACCTGTATTTAACCTCAAGTGAAGAAGAAACCTCTCGAATTTTTATTAATGGCCATAGAAGAACTTGAAGCAACTTCTAGAAGATGAAGAAGAAGAGCAGGAAGATCTGAGGGGGAGCTAAGAAGTACCCTGAGGATATTGATAGACTCAAACTAAAAGTGCAAAAAAAAAAGACATCTCTCAAGTATGTAAGAGAAGAAAAATTCAAGTCCTCATGTACCAAAGTAGAGCTCAAGAAGCCAAGAATATAGGTTAATATGTTACTTGGCACCAAGGATAAAACTCCTCGTGAACAAGAGAAGTTGGAAGAAGAGTTTGGTATTTCTTTGAGGAAGAAATTAGAAAATGCCCAAAGGAAAGTGTCTATAAATTTTCCAAAATGACAAAGCTCCGTAAGTTGAACGAAATCCCGATGCTCAAAGATCTCCTTCCATAAAATCCGGATAGGCTATGAAGAGAATCAAGTAAAGGCAAAGAAAAGGAAAACAAAAATATTATTTTAAAAGAAAATCGCTAATGAAGTAGCTCAATGATTCCTACAAAAGAAGAAACATGCAATGAAGGAGAATGTATACCGTAAGGAACTCGAATAACAAGAATGAAATAAATACGCTAACAAAAAGGTCATATACCCTCGAGTATGTCAAATTTGAATCCATCAAAGGAGATTCTTCCTCCTATGTGAAAATGCCACCGCTATGCTCCGCTACAAGATGGGACATACCGCCGCATTCCACATATAAGGAGGAGAATTCAAACTCAAAGAAAGGATGCAAATAGTGAAGAGACTGCTCAAGCAAACAAATGAGAATACAACCTCAGCTTCAGAATGTGTATGCAAATTGTTTCTATGGTTACTATCTATTGTAAGGAATTTGGCCATAAATTCATTCAACACAGAAAATATGGACAAAGATTGATGTTCAACAATTCTCAAGGAGGTTTATGAATGATGGAGATTTTGCTCATACTACAAATCTGAAAAATTATGATCAAATTTATGTAAGGCAATACAAAATTGGACATATGCCTTCCAAATGTCCTCTCGCAGAATGTGGATAATCATCTCACAAAGGTACCAAACAAAAGGATGCTTCCAAAGCTGGAAAAGAAGGGTGAATAAATGTGACTGCCTCAATCAAGCCAAGGACTTGAAAAGCCAATGGTATTTGGACAATGATCGCTTCAAAACATATGATCGGAGACGTATGTTTATAACCTTGATGAAAAGAAATTTGGAAATGTTACTTTTCAAGTACTGATAAAGTGTGAAAATCAAAGGAAAAGCTAGAACAAATACCGAGATAATGGCAGAGAAAGCCTAAGATGTACTATTTGTGGATGTTGTGAAGAAAATCTGTCAGAAAGGTCACAAATGTGTGACAGCAATGGAGTCTCTTTTTAGAGCTCAATATCATGGAAGTCGTATCAAGCACCATTGTGGAAGACTCTCCATCAAAGGTGTTCGAATCCGAGAGTAATGTATACATAGTAAAAGAAGAGAATGAAGCATGTCACCTTAGCAACCGGGAGGAGTCATGGTTAATGGCAGCATAGAGATTGACATATTAACTTGACCACATCATCAGACCGAGCAAGAGGAAAGTACCAAGATATGCCAACAATAAAAAGGCCTTCAAATACCATATGCACCCTTGGGCTAATCGTAAAAACAAACCTAGACATCCTTTGTGACCAAAGATGAGCTATCAAAAAGTAGGCCACTTCAAACTTGTACATGGACTTTAGACCTTCAAGAACTAAACACCATGGAGAATCCTACTACAGCTCGATCATAGATGATTTCTCAAGAATGACATGGGCTGTATTTCTCAAATATAAATCGTAAGAATTTTATAGGGTCCAAAATATTCAAGGTAATTTGGCAGAAAATCAAATGATGCAAGCTAAAGTATCGACGTAATGCAGGAGGTGAATTCACGTAATTATGACTTGCACCTATGCAATGAAAGCATGGGATAAAGCAACAATTTACTATTCTCGTGGACACCTCACAGAATGGAGTGGCAAGAGACAAACAAAGTCTATACAAAAAATCATGCAGCCATGATGCAAGAGAGTAACATCTCAAACCTTGCAGTATGCTATAACATAGTTGTGCAGCTATCCTTAACAGCTCATTTAAGGCCGTTGACAAGACTCCCTATGAACTATGGCATGGTAAACTCAGCCTCAATCAAGCACTTAGAGTCTTTGGAAGCAAGTGGTTACATAAAAAGAATAATGATGAAAATCTCTGAAGTTCGATGCAAGAGAAGATGAAGAGATATTTCTAGATATGCTTCCAAGAGCAAAGGTTGCGTGCTATAACAAGACTCTTCAAAATTGTGAAAGCATTGATAAAATTTGATGAAGAACTTCCAAAACAAGACAAGAAATACAGCCAGTAACTTCGAGAAGACTATGAAGAAGAGAACAAAGATGATGATGAAATAAGCAAGACAACAAGATGTTGAACTCAGAAATAAAGCCCTCAAGATACACTCAAAAGAAACTATCCAGAAGATCAAATCATTGAGACAAGAGTGTAGAGTCCTACAAGAAGGCAATGAATCAACGGGTATTTAAGAGGTATACATAGCTATGTTATCAAAATAAGAGCCAAAGAAGTTTGAAGAAGCCAACAAGGAAAAGTATTAAGAATGCTATGAATGAAGAATTGACCAAATTGAGAAGAACAATGGGAATTAAGTTCCTGTGACCCACTACAAAAAATGTCATGCTCAAAATGCGATTCAAGAATAAAATGAATAAGTATGACGTGTAATCAGAATAAAGCTAGACTTGTCATAGTGATATTTACAAAATCGGTTGACTTGATTATGAAGTGAAACATTTTCCCTCAGAAGCCGAATGGAAACTATCAAAATGTTTCCTGCCTTGCATGCTACCATGAATTCAAGGTATCAAATGGATGTGTAAATCGTGATTTCAATGGAGATCTAGAAGAAGAAGTCTACAGTGGAACAAACTGCAGGATTCTCACACTGCATTAAAGAAAACTACGCTTGTAGACTAAAGAAGGTTTCATGGACTAAAACAAGTCTTCGTGCTTGGTATTCAAGGTTGGATAAGTAATGTAAAACAAGGGCTTTAAGAGAGGAGGAGTAGACAACACTATACATAAAATCCCAAGAAATGAACTCGATTTGTTGTAATATATGTTATGACATTGTTGCCTGAAGCAAATAAAGATGATTCAGCAAAAGGATTTGTCATGATGAAATCATAGTTTGAGATGTCTGGTGATCAGGGGAACTCAAAATTTCTACTTAGGACTTCCAAATTCAAAGAAAAGAACACAAGTACATGTTGGAAATGCTTGCTATTGATGGCAAAGGAGCACAAAGGGAGCGACACCCTGAATCAACAATAAGGAAAAAGTAGAAGTCGTGGGAACGGAGGCAAGAGAGAATCAAACATAGGCTTACATAGAATCAGAGGAGACTCACATAGAGGGGATGTACTTGGCTGCACAAAGCGAGGAGAGATCTCGAAATAGTTTTTGTAGAAGGGCCATTTGATCGAGGATCTGGCCAACCTAGAGTATTGTAAGTAACCTTATGCATGTGTTATGGAAATATTTGATTCAGTATGACTGTGTATTTGCCGAATTAATTTCTGTATGAATTTGTCTTAAACTCCCGTGAACTTGGTATGCACAAGAATTTGTAACTTGGTTGAGTCTAAGTGTATATTAAATGATGAGAGCGCTCTAGAAAGGGATGATGGGATCCTGTGTTGAAACCCAATCTTAATGTGTTGATGCCTTCAAGGAGTATGACCAGCGTGCAATAGGATTCTCTGTAGAAGGGATTGAGATTGTAGTCCGGTCCATGACTAAACTTAATAGTATTCCTGTACGTCCCTGGAAGGTTATTGTTGATAGTGTGGTCGCGAATCGTGTGCCTATTAAAGCTCTGTGTTAAAACTTGAAGCCATGAGTGCAAGTTTCGGTGAATCGACCTCAAAGTGATGGGTCTCTCAAATTCCTCTATTATTGATTAATCTCTATGTGGTGGACTTCGAGCTCAAGAAGAATTAGATGCGTACGCGTGAGAAACTCTGTTTCGAAGATGGATGATAGAAGGTGTTAGAGCCAGTGGGAGCCAACAGAGGCACTGGATTATGATAGTGAAATGTCGTGAGAACATATGCAGAAGAGCGAAGATTTGGACACAGTTGTGAAGGAATTAGTAAACAATTGAATTGCGTTGAAGATGGAACCTGGAGTAAGGGGAGTAACCGGAACCACGAAGGAATGAACAGTAACGACGGTTTGGAGTTCAACCCGGTGGTTTTCGCGCAAGTTCAAGACGGTAAGTTGTATTTCCAATTCGAATGCGATCAATGCCATAGGCAGACACGTGGCCTTATGCGGTTTGGAGATACCGCCCTCATCGCGTGCCATCGCGCGTTAACCATCGACGATGGAATGAACGCGATATGGCCATGCGCTGTCCGATCTGGAGGTGGGTCCATCGAACGGTGGTCGCACGTCAATTAGCATTGAAGATAACTCAAGGTACGGGCGATTACAATTCGCTATTGTATGTGTGGGACCTGTGAATCACCCGCGATATGAATTGCTATATTAATGTTATAAACCATGGTTGGGTGCTATAGGCACTGATGTATATGTTTAAAGGCGTCAGATTTTTTTTTAAGTGCTAAGGTCTGAATTATGAACGTGGTCTGAATTTTTGTATTAAAGAACGGCTCCAATTGTATGTAGAGCACTTTATAAAGGAGAGCCAGGATTATAATATAAGGTGTGTATATATATATATGGTCTGTGTGCGTTGGTTTATTGGTGAGCTAAACTTATAAAACAGACATATATAGAAAGCAGATACACAACTACAGTGAGCTTGGAGAATAAGTACAGAGGTAAAAAGAGACTGCAGAATTAAAGAGTTATGCAGCGAAGGGATTTAAAATTGCAGTGAACAAGTATACATGCACAGGTGCTCAGAGTTGCAGTAAACATAGGTATGCAGGACAGTTGCATGACAGCAATAGAAAGGACAAAACCAGCAAGCCAAGGGCTGAGTGAAGTTTATATATTGAAACTGAAAATGTAAATGTTTAATTGTTTTATATTGTTTGTGATGCAAAGGCAAGTATCCGAAGGAAAAGAAAAATCCCACTGTAACATTGAAATTTGTACATATTGTTATATTTTTTTTAAATGAGTTGGACAAAGGAATGAGAAGGAAGAAGCCAAAGAGTCATGGTTGTTCACTCCAAATTCCTTGTGGAATACAAACAGTCATGTGATGAACTCTATATATAATATCAACTTGATATGCATAGAGTGGTTAGAGAGAGTGAGTATAGAGAATGCAGAGTATGGAAAATTGAGGCAGAGAAGATAAGGAAGAGAGGAGCAAAAAGAGATGCTACAAAATAGAGCTGATATCTAAGGTAAATCAGCAAACATTTCTTTTGATAAATTGAGGAAGTTGGAGCTTCCCTATCAAGTTGAAGCTTGATAGTTGTCAGTTGTAGCTGACTGAGGTTGGAGCCTCCTGTAGGTTGGTGCCTGCAGAAAAACAGTGGTGAGAGGGAGTTGGAGCTTGCCTTTGCATCACAACAATAATAAGATGTGGTTTTCTCCCTTTATGGGTTTCCACTTATATCTGCTGTCTCTATCTGTATTGTCTATGTGCTGAGATGATTTACCAAATCTACTTAATGTTTGCTGCTCTCATAATAAGTTTGATGTCACATTAATTTAATACTTGCTGCAACTTATTAAGACTGTTCATATACTAAGGTTGGTTATAAAAGTAAGCTGTAAATAAGCTGATGAAAAATTTAAAAAGCTCATGTATGTGTTAAACTGATTCACCCCCCCCCCTCTCAGTTTAACTAAGAATTCAACAATTGGTATCAGAGCCAAGTTCCTTTTGTACTAGTTTAACCACTGAAAGGAGATCCTAGGCCCCCAGGATGGCTAGTCAAGAAGGAAGCTCAACCAATAAAGCCCCTTTCTTCACTGGTGCTAATTATGCCTTTTGGAAAATCAAAATGAGAGCATACATAATGTCTCTAGGAATAGAGGTATGGGCTGCTGTAGAATTTGGATATGCCCCAAAGGCAAATGACCCAGAAAGAGAAGATAAACAAGAATTTGTAGCAAATGCAAAGGCCATGAATGCAATCTTAAGTGGACTTTGTGAGGCTGAATTTATCAAAATAATGCACAGTAAGACTACCAAAGATATGTGGGACACTCTAGAGAATATCCATGAGGGAAATAAAAAGGTAAAGACTGCCAAACTTCAAGTATATAGAGCCTAGTTTGAAAATTTAAAAATGAATGATGATGAAGATGTTGGCAGCTTCTTCTTAAGAGTTGTAGAAATTGTTAACAATATGAAATCTCTTGGAGAAACCATACCAAAAAGTATAATTGTGCAAAAGATTCTAAGATCTCTTCCATCCAGGTTTAATCCCAAGGTGTCTGCAATAGAAGAAACAACTGATTGGGAGACCTTGACTATGAACCAGTTACTTGGAAATCTAATAGCCTATGAGATGAGACTCCCACAGAAGAAGCCAAGTACGAGGGAGGCAGCTTTTAAAACAGAAAAGAAGAAAGAAGAAAAGGAAGATACATGTTCTTCCTCTGATGAAGAAGAGGCTAAATTTGTCAAGAAGCTGGATAGAGGCTCAGGTAAATACAAAGGCAAACTTCCTTTCAAATGCTTTAACTGTGGAAGAGTTGGACACTATGCTGCTAAGTGTCCCCACAAGAAAGTAAAGAATCAGGCTCAAGAATCAGGGAAAAATACATCAAAGAACTGGCAGAAAGGAAAGAAATTTAGTAGAAAATCCTTCTATGCTCAACAAGACAGCAGTGCATCTGAAGACTCAAATGAACCCTCAAGTGAAGAAGGAACCTTTGAATTTTTATTGATGGCCATAGAATAACTTGAAGGACTACTGCTATAAGATGAAGAAGAAGAAGGTGAAGTCGACCTTGAGGGGGAGCTAAGAAGTGCCTTGGAGGAGATTGATAGACTCAAATTGAAGTGCAGAAAACAAAAGGAAATTATCCTCAAGTATGTACGAGAAGAATAGAATTCTGAAGTCCTCATGTCGCTAAAGATAGAGCTTGAAGAAGCCAAGAAGATAGAAGACATGTTACTTAAGAAAATCAAGGAGAAAACTTAGGAACAAGAGAAGTTGGAAGAAGAAGTAGTATGTCTCAGGAAGAAATTGGAAAATGCTCAAAGAAAAGTGGCTATAAATTCTTCTCAAACAACAAGCTCTGGTAAATTGAACGAAATTCTGGATGCTCAAAGATCTCCTATGATAAAAACTGGAATAGGCTATGAAGGAGAATCAAGTAAAAGAAAAGAAAAAGAAGACAGAGAGATTATTTTTGTAAAATAAAAGAAGGATGATGAAGAAGCTCAAATAATCCCTACAAAAGAAGAAACATGTAAGGAGGGAGACAGAACCCAGAAGAAACCTCTAATAACAAAGAATGAAAGAAATACTCAGCCAACAGAAAAAGATTCATATACCCCTGAGTATGTCAAATTTGGAAGCCATCAAGGGAGATTCTTCCCTCCTATGAAAAAGGCCACCTGTTATGTCTGCCACAAGCTGGGACACATTGCTGCATACTGTCATGCAAAGAGGAGTAATTCAAACCAGCAAAAGATGCAAATAGTGAAGAGACTGTCTCAAGCAAACAAATGGAGAAGACAACCTTACATCAGGTATGCAAATAGTTTCTCTGGTTACTGTTTTTATTGTAAGGAATTTGGCCATAAAATCATTGAGTGTAGAAAATATGGACAAATATTGATGTTCAACACCTCAAGGAGGTTTATGAATCAAAGAAATTTTGTTCATACTCACAATTCTGCAAAAATTATGATCAAATGCTATGTATGCAATCAAGTTGGACATATGCCTTCCAAATGTCCTCTGAAAGGATGTGATTCATCATCTCACAAAATATACCAAAAAAAAGGATGCTTCCAGTGGAAAAAGAAGGTGAATAAGTGTGACCTGGCTCTAAGTGCTCAAGATCTGAAAAGCCAATGGTATCTGGACAGTGGCTGCTCAAAACATATGACTGGAGACAGGAGAAAATTTATAACTTTTGATGAAAAGAAAACTGGTAATGTTACTTTTGGCAATGATAAATCAGGAAAAATCAAGGGAAAGGGCTCAGTCAGCTTAGATAATGGCAGAGGTAAGGCCCAAGATGTACTATTTGTAGATGGGCTGAAGGCAAATTTGCTGAGTGTCAGTCAAATGTGTGATAAAGGTTGCGAAGTTCTTTTCAGAGCACAAGACTGTGAAGTCAGATCAAGCACCACAGGTAAGACTCTGCTCAAAGGTGTTCGAACAGAGAGTAATGTTTACATAGTGAAAGAGGAAGATGAAGCATGCCATCTTAGCAAACTTGAGGAGTCATGGTTATGGCATAGGAGATTGGGACATCTCAGCTTCGATCATATCATCAGACTGAGCAAGAAGAAAGCTGTCAGAGACATGCCAGAAATAAAAAGGCCTTCTAATACCATATGCAAATCATGTCAATTGGGCAAACAGACCCGCACATCCTTTAAGGCCAAAGATGAGTTATCAACAAGAAGACCACTCCAGCTTGTGCACATGGACCTGTGTGGACCTGCAAGAACTAAAACACCAAGTGGAGAATCCTACTTTATGCTGATAATAGATGATTTCTCCATAATGACATGGGTTGCATTTCTCAAGAATAAATCGGAAGCTCTGGAAAAATTCAAAATATTCAAAGCTTTAGCAGAAAATCAGACAGGATGCAAGCTAAAATGCATCAGATTAGACAGAGGAGGTGAATTCACTGATTATGACTTTGCAGACCTATGCAATGAACATGGCATAAAGCAACAATTTACTATTGTAGGGACACCTCAGCAGAATGGAGTAGCAGAGAGACAAAACAGATCTGTACAACAAATTGCCAGAGCCATGATGCAAGAGAGTAATATTCCTCAAACCTTCTGGGCAGAAGCAGTACACACAACCGTGCATATCCTTAACAAAGCTCACTTAAGGCCAAGCAGTGACAAGAATCCCTATGAACTATGGCATGGGAAACTAGCTTCAATCAAACATTTTAGAATCTTTGGAAGCAAGTGTTACATAAAGAATAATGATGAAAATCTTGGGAAATTTGATGCAAGAGCAGATGAAGGGATATTTCTAGGATATGCATCCAAAAGTAAAGGGTACAAGTGCTACAACAAGACTCTTCGAAAAATTGTAGAAAGCATTGACGTGAGATTTGATGAAGAACTTCCAAACAATACAAGAGGTACAGACTGCAGCAGTCCTTCAGACCACCATGAAGAAGAAAACCAAGATGATGATGAAACAAGCAAGACAACAGAAGATGCTGAACTGAGCTCTAAAGCCCCCTCTAGATACACTCAGAAGAACCATCCTGAAGATCAGATCATAGGAGACAAGAGAGTAGGGGTCCAGACAAGAAGGCAGCTAACTGAACAGACAGAAGAGGTATACATAGCCATGCTATCACAAATAGAGCCAAAGAAGTTTGAAGAAGCCAGCAAGGACAAGTATTGGGTGAATGCTATGAATGAAGAATTGGACCAAATTGAGAAGAACAATACCTGGGAACTAGTTCCTAGACCCACTGAGAAAAATGTCATAGGCTCAAAATGGGTATTCAAAAATAAAATTAATGAGCAAGGACAGGTAATTAGGAATAAAGCCAGACTTGTCTACAAAGGATATTCACAAATTGAAGGAATTGATTACGAGGAAACATTTTCCCCTGTAGCCAGAATGGAAGCTATCAAAATGTTTCTGGCCTTTGCATGCTACCAAGACTTCAAGGTATATCAAATGGATGTGAAATCTGCATTTTTGAATGGAGATCTAGAATAAGAGGTCTACATGGAACAACCAGAAGGCTTCTCATTAACAAACAAAGAAGACTATGTATGCAGACTAAAGAAGGCTCTATATGGCCTAAAAAAAGCTCCTCGTGCTTGGTACTCAAGGCTGGATAAATATTTTCAAAAACAAGGCTTTAAGAGAGGAGGATTAGACAACAATCTATACATAAAAGCCCATGAAAATGAACTCCTGATTGTTGTAGTATATGTTGATGACATTATGTTTGGAAGCAACAGAGATGAGCTAGCAAAAGGGTTTGCTGAGGAGATGAAATCAGAGTTTGAGATGTCTATGATTGGAGAGCTCGGTTTCTATTTAGGACTTCAAATTTAGCAAAAGAACACAGGTACATTCATATCACAAGAAAAATACTTAAAAGAAATGTTGAAAAAGTTCAAAATGGAAGACTGCAAACCTGTGTCAACTCCCATGATCACGGGATGCAAGCTGTGTGCTGATGATAAATCTGCTGATATAGATCAAAGACTCTACAAATCCATGATAGGAATTCTACTGTACCTGACAGCATCAAGACCAGACATCATGCTAGCAGTAGGACTTGTGGCAAGATATCAAGCAGCACCTAAACAAAATCACCTTCTAGCAGTCAAAAGAATATTCAGATATCTATAAGGAACTTCACAGTATGGACTTTGGTATCCAAAAGGAAAAAGCTTCACTTTGACAACATACACAGATGCAGATTGGGCCAGGTGTGTGGATGATAGGAAAATCACAAGTGGAGGTTCATTCTATCTAGGAGAAAGTTTGGTGGCATGGCTAAGCAAGAAACAAGCATCTATTTCTCTATCTACAACAAAAGCAGAATACATAGTAGCAGTAGCATGTTGTGCACAAGTCATGTGGATGAAGCAAACCCTCCAAGACATGAAGGTAAGCATTGATGAACCTATCTCAATCAAATGTGATAATACAAGTACTATAAGCATATCAAAAAATCATGTGCTTCATTCAAAAACTAAACATATCCCAATCAAGTATCATTTTCTCCGAGAACAAGTGGCTCAGAAGGCAGTAAAGCTGGAGTATGTACCAACAAAAGAACAGACAACAGATATATTTACCAAACCTCTTGCTAGAGAACCATTTGAATATTTGAGAGATAGACTAGGGGTAGTATCTGTAGATGTTACTCTCTGGTATGAAGAGAAAGCACAGTTTCAGGGGGAGAACAGAAACGAAAATATCATTCCAGGGGGAGATCAGCTAGCAAGGGAAGCATGAAACAGGTCCTCAGGATCAAAGGATTATGGCAAGAGT
This sequence comes from Pinus albicaulis, assembly GCA_034641835.2. NCBI lineage: Eukaryota > Viridiplantae > Streptophyta > Pinopsida > Pinales > Pinaceae > Pinus > Pinus albicaulis. The sequence goes on along the minus strand of CM076583.1, from coordinate 940,345,347 downwards.
ACATCCAGCATAAAAGAGTCAATGAAAAGGCTAAAGGATCAGTATTTTTGGTTACTCTTGAAACAGTATATTGAGCATTGAAGCAATATCTTTTTCTCTATAATTGAATGCCTTTCGTAAGTCAGCACTTATATATCTTCAAGGCCTCTGACTTAGGATTATTCATAAACTGTGTGAAGTTTGGTTGCTGAGATTTCAATCAAACAACTTTAAGTTGTGTGGAAGATCATCATGATTGAACAGTTAAAATATCTGGAGTATGAAGGACTATTTGATCAGTAAAGAGAAATTGACCATTGACATACATACCTCCTTATGTCATGAAGAAAATTGCATGATTGATAAGTGAGTTTGACTAATACATTGAATGTGTCTAGCCTCAAGGGTCTGTTCTTGAAAGTGCAGTGTGCAAGCAGTAAAGTTGGTATTTGGTCTCTTAAATTGAAAGATCACCTAATCTCACAATAATTTGTAAACTTTGGTTTGATTCATTGTTCACAACAACAATAAGGAACTTTCATCTATTAACTGTAATATCATTATCAACATCCTAGCTCATATCATCACCAACAGGCAAGACAAGTGAATCATAGCTATAAAAGATATATTGGCATCATTATCATAATTGAACAAGTGTGGTACTGCAGATGTGTGTTGCAGAAGAAGACATACTCCAACTACAAATTCCTCAACAGATATGGATTTCAGATGAAGATTATAATATAGACAGAACTATAGATAAAGCAAGCTTTATATGTCACATGGAGAATTGACAATCCTTAAGTATTGATCCAATGATGCATCCATGATTATACAAATCTGATTATATGTGGTTGTCATCACCTATGTATAGACAAGTTCAAATATTCTCAAAAGTGTTCTCTCAACAACTCGTGTACACCAGTTTGGAACAACAGGGTACAAAGTTAGAAGAAGAAGGCCTAAACACATCTTAGAGAGAGGAAATGAAAATATAGAAAGCACACTAAGAAATGTGCAACCCTTTGCCATTGATGTCAAAGGGGGAGGAAAAGCAACTAACAGAAGATAGGATCTTCTAAAAGAAGCCAGGCAGAGGAAGACTTAGCGGAAGCATTGGATTATTGGTGAAGGTGTTTCCATCAATGCCAAAGGGGGAGACTATTGGAAATGTTGTCATTGATGGCAAAGGATCACAAAGGAGAAACACTTGAATTAGTAATAAGGAAAAGTAGAAGACAGGGAACATAGGCAGTAGAGAACTGCCTAGGCTGCATAGAACTGTAGAGGAGACCTGCATAGAGGCTGCACTTGGCTGCATAAAGCATAGGAGAGATCTGAAAATATTTTTTGCAGAAGGGCCATTTGATCGAGGATTTGGCCAACCTAGAGAATTGTAAGTAACCTTATGCATGTGTTATGGAAATATTTGATTCAGTATGACTGTGTATTTGCCGAATTAATTTCTGTATGAATTTGTCTTAAAATTTCGTGAACTTGGTATGCACAAGACTCTGTAACTTGGTTGAGTATATGTGTATATTAAATGATGAGAGCGCTTGAGAAAGGGATGATGGGATCCTGTGTTGAAACCCAACCTTAATGTGTTGATGCATTCAAGGAGTATGACCAGCCTACAATAGGATTCTCTGTAGAAGGGATTGGGATTGTAGTCTTGTCCATGAATAAACTGAATAGTATTCATGTACGCCCTTGGAGGGTTATTGGAAATACTGTGGTCGCGAATCATGTGCCTATTAAAGCTCTGTGTTAAAACTTGAAGCCATGAGTGCAAGTTTCGGTGAATCGACCTCAGAGTGATCGATCTCTCAAATTCCTCTATTATTGAATAATCTCTATGTGGTGGACTTCAAGCTCAGGAATAATTAGATGCGTATGTGTGAGAAACTCTATTTCAAGGGTGAATGATAGAAGGTGTTAGAGCCAGTGGAAACCAATGAAGGCGCTGGATTATGATAGTGAAATGCCATGAGAACATATGCAGAAGAGCGAAGCTTTGGACGCAGTTGTGAAGGAATTAGTAAACAATTGAATTGCATTGAAGATGGAACCTGGAGTAAGGGGAGTAACCAGAACCACAAAGGAATGAACAGTAATGACGGTTTTGAGTTCAACCCAGTGGTTTTCACGCAAGTTCAAGACGGTAAGCTGTATTTCCAATTTGAACGTGATCAATGCCATAGGCAGACACATGGCCTTAAGCGGTTTGGAGATACCGCCCTCATTGCATGCCATCGCGCGTTAACCATCGACGATGGAATGAACATGATATGGCCATGCGTTATCTGATCTGGAGGCGGGTCCATCGAACGGTCGTCGCACATCAAATTAGCACGGAAGATAACTCAAGGTACGGGCGATTACAATTCGCTATTGTATGTGTGGGACCCGTGAATCACCCGCGATATGAATTTCCATGTTAATGTTATAAACCATGGTTGGGTGCAATAGGCGCTAATGTATATGTTTAAAGGCGTTGGACTTTTTTTAATTAAAGTGCTAAGGTCTCGACTATGAACGTGGTCTGAATCTTTGTATTAAAGAAAGGCTCCAATTGTATGTAGAGCGCTTTATAAAGGAGAGCCAGGATTATATTATAAGGTATATATATGGTCTGTGTGCGTTGGTTTATTGGTGAGCTAAACTTACAAAACAAGCATATATATATAGCAGATACACAACTACAGTGAGCTTGGAGAATATGTACAGAGGTAAAAAGAGACTGCATAATTGAAGAGGTATGCAGTGAAGGAATTTAAAATTGCAGTGAACAGGTATACATGCATAGGTGCTCAGAGTTGTAGTAAACAGAGGTATGCAGGACAGTTGCATGACAGCAACAGAAAGGACAGAATCAGCAAGCCAAGGGCTGAGTGAAGTTTATATATTGAAATTGAAAATGTAAATGTTTAATTGTTTTATATTTTTTGTGATGAAAAGGCAAGTATCCGAAAGAAAAGAAAAATCCCACTCTAACATTGAAATTGGTACATATTATTATAATTTTTTTTATGAGTTGGACAAAGGAATGAGAAGGCAGAAGCCAAAGAGTCATGGATGTTCACTCCAAATTCATTGTGGAATACAAACAGTCATGTGATGAACTCTATATATAATATCAACTTGATATGCATAGAGAGGTTAGAGAGAGTGAATATAGAGAATGCAGTGTATGGAAAATTGAGGTAGAGAAGATAAGGAAGAGAGGAGCAAAAAGAGATGCTACATAATAGAGCTGATATCTGAGGTAAATCAGCAAACATTTCTTTTGATAAATTGAGGAAGTTGGAGCTTCCCTATCAAGTTTAAGCTTGATAGCTGTCAGTTGTAGCTGACTGAGGTTGGAGCCTCCTGTAGGTTGGTGTCTGCAAAAAAACAACACGATGAGAGGGAGTTGGAGCTTGCCTTTGCATCAAAACAATAATAAGATGTGGTTTTCTCCCTTTATGGGTTTCCACTTATATCTGTTGTCTCTATCTATGTTACCTGTGTGCTAAGATGATTTACTAAATCTGCTTAATGTTTACTGCTCTCATAATAAGTTTGATGTCACATTAATTTAATACTTGCTGCAACATATTAAGACTATTCATATACTAAGGTTGGTTATAAAAGCAAGCTGTAAATAAGTTGATGAAAAAATAAAAAATAAAAAACTCATATATGTGTTAAACTGATTCACCCCCTCTCAATTTAATCAAGAATTCAACATATTCTACCAGAAAGATGATCAAACACTTGTTTTTCATCAAGCCAACCTTTGCTAGATACACTGAAGGTGATGAGAACTTTAGGAAATTAAAGAATATACAAATTCCTAAAAATGAGAATTGGCAAGCACTCAAAGATTTACTGTGAAGGATAAAAACAAGCAGATCAAAGGGAGACAAAAATTGTTTTCAGATTTACAGTCAAAACATATTTTCTTTATAGCAGTAAACAATTTTAATTATGGTTAAAGAGTATCAGTTTAGAGAGAATAGTGAATAAAGAGTATTCGAGAAATAGTATCAGACAAGGTAGTATATTCCAAAAAATATCTAAGAGCCAGCAAGGAGGACACCAAGGTAGCCACCCGCATCCTATCCTCAAAACTGTTTCTATTTATTTTGGATATTATAGGACAACTTGTTGATTTGTTAAGCAGCTATCTCTATTATTGTTGTAAAGATATTTTATTTTCCTAAGATAACTCCTAGGACTTTTCTAGGATATTTTGTAAAACATTATGTATAAATACTTCATCTTTATAAGTATTTTGTATGGAATAAAATTTTTGGGATTGTTATATTCATTGCTTCTTGGACTTCAAAGCTTTTGTGTGTCAAAATTTGAGTAGCAAAGATGGATCAAAACAAATTGGCATCATACTTCAGGATTCTTGTGATGATATATTTGGAGTGAAGTATTTCCTCACTTGTCATTGTTTCCTTTCTTTGTTACATGCATCCATTTATGTTTATACTAAATCTGAATGTATAACTAGGAGCATTACTACAATATTTGTTGAAAGCACCCTATTTTTAACTAGTTACCATTTATATGTTTTCCTCTAATTTCCAGTGTATGGAACCCTTAATTTCTCCCTCTCTCGTTTGACCTCTTCCTACTACTTCCTTTTCCAGATTTAAGGATTCTTAAATGCCCTTTATCCCGATCATACCATCTCATAAAAAGAACTTTCCAAGATCTTCAAGGGTTATCTATCTTTCCCTGAAAAAATTTGACCTTTTCCCTTGATCCTAGTCTTGTTTACTTGATTTTGGCCCCATAGCCCAATGGACAAATATATTTCCGACTATCTTTCCTTTCAAGTGTTTTTTCCCACCAAATCTACCAAAACAAAACCAAAGTTTCACTTTCATAACTAGCCTAATATTCAAAAATTCAAACAAAGTTAAACTTTAAAGAGACAGCCATATATGAACCCTAGGAAAGCTAGATCCTATAGTTTGAATTTGGTTTGTGGTTACCTCTATAATTCTTTGACTAAAAACTAAAATCACACAACTTTAGAATTACTAGAGTGATAACATTACTGGCGACCATACTAGGGAACTAACCAATCCTCAGTCATAAAAGTAGTCTTAAAGGAAATATTTTTATCGATCCTTTTACTTTAAGATTGCTTTTATAAGTTGTGTATATTGAAAACAGTAATTTTGGCTTCTAGGAAAGTTTATTATACTAGGTCTAACCCGAATCCTAAGCTTGCTTTTATAGTAGACAACCCAGACCAAATTGGTAAAAAGAAAAAATAGTTAGACGATTTAGAAGTTGAAGTATCATTAAAAAGAGTCAATTCATTACCACAAGAGTTAGTAAGTCTGCAAGATATTGATTTTGATCTGAAATTTGAGCATTCTTTATTTAGAAGTAAATTTGAAAGTGTTTTAAAAACTATTATTCTAGATCCTATTTTTATTTCATCCTTGAATGCAAAATAGAAAAGTATTACAGTAGATTCTAAATCACAGAAAGTTCAAGATCGGACTAAAATTGAAGAACTTAATGTAACTATTCTCAAAGATATTGATGAAGCTATTGAATTAGCTCAATTTTTTACCTATGCAAACAAACCTCCATTTTCTCAATTACATACCAAAATAATACTAGCTAGAGATTCATCTCTGTATGTTGTTACATCATATATAAATTCCACTACTAATTCATCTACAGATCCATTTATCCCTAGATTACCTTTACAGCCTAGAGTACTATTTCCACCACTCACTCCATCCACTAAATCCATTAGCTCACCTTTTGATTTCCTAAACACATCATCCTCATTCCCTATTAGTTCATATACATTCCAGTTTCATTTCCCATCACTTCAACTACAAATTTTAGTTCATCAGCTATCATTTCTAGCACAGCCCCTAGCAGTTCTACTTTACCTCTTAGCCAAGCTAAGCTTCAAGCTATGGCTGCTATATATGCTCCCCTAGTCTTACCCCAATAGCTTCATGGCATGCCTCAAGACTATCAGAGTAAGATTCCACATTTTTATGCCACAACCCACTATACAGCTCAACAACATATAAATAAAATGACAAACTTCTTTGAACTCCATGAGATTGATGATTCTGATGTTCAAATGAGGTTATTTGCACAAACATTGACTGGAGAATTTAAGAAATGGTTTAGAGGTCTTGCTGCTAGTAGTGTAACTGATTTAGCTATATTTCATAGATTGTTTTTAAATAAATGGGAAAAGAAAAATAATCCACTCCAGATATTGTTTGAATTTGATGCCATGAGAAGAGCTCCAAATGAGTCAGTCCAAGATGACTGCACTAGGTATAACAATGTTTATAATTCCATTCCTGCAAATATTAAACCCACCCCTAATAATGTCTTACTCAAATTACCTGATGTATTTGACATGGACATGGCTTATCAATTGAGGTAAATAAATGAAGAAACCTTATAGAGAATGCAAATAGATGTTGTTAGTGTAGAAGTAAACATTTTAGCCAAAAATCTAGAATAAGAAATGAGAGAAGAGTGACCATTAAAGAAGAAACTTCCAATTTAGACTAAAAAATAGACATGTTAGCTAAAAATTTAGACAAGATGATGGATAGATTAGACAACATAGAGAGGAGACCTCAGTGGGATAACCAATAACAAATCAGAAATCCCAATTTTAGAAAAAACACAAATCCCGGAAAAGAAAAAGAAACAGCTCCATACCAAAAAATAAGGCCCCCATTCCAAGAGAACTATGATGAAAGTTCTCAGAATAATGATGATGATGAGGATGCAATAAATCTAATGGGAATAGATGATAATAATACTATATTTCTCACTCAGGAAGATCAGGAATTATTTTAACTCCAACAACTCAAATTAGATTCAAGTGAATCCTTTGATTATAAACAAGGTTATGATTATGATATAAATGAAATACATAGTCAATATAACCTTAGAAATAAGAAAAACAATGAGTCTTCTACCAAGAAAACTTCCCAAATTCATAATAAGAAAACAGTAGAAGCTCCCAAAAAAAAAGTTCTACAAATTATCCTAAGGGGAAATAAGCAAAACTCTAGTTCTTCCCAAAACATTTCTAGTCCAAAAAATGCATCAAGTCCTGAAATTGTGGATATTACTGATGAAGTTGCTCAAGCTTCTAATTCTATTAAAACAACAAATTTAGATCCCAAAAAACCTTTTGTTGATACTAAATCAATGGATCCAAAACCTGCTACTTCAAAAACATTTGCTGATAATTATAAGTCTGAAAGAACATCTACTGCTTCACAAAAAATCCCTGAAAAGAAAGTTAGGAGAAGTAAAACACAAGAAACATAAACAGAGAATGTCAAAACACTTGAAAATGAAAAAATAACTGTAGAAAAACAAGACAAACCAACACAAAATACAGTTACCAAGGAAGAATTGATTCAAATCAGTAAATCTCAACCTACATTCAACATACAGTATGAAATTGCAAAGCTAAAAATACCAATTCCTCTAACAAAATTGGTAAAACATGACTTGTATAAATCAACCATAACTGAAACATTAAACATGAATGATGGATAAGATTCCATAAATCTAAATGATGATTATCCAGAGTTGATTTTTGGCCCAGATGTGAATGGAAAACATGCAGATGGAGCAGTCCCTCTATTTTATATCATTCTTACCATTCATGTTCAAATTTTACACAATTCCATGCTAGATTCAGGAGCTTCCCATAATTTAATGCCTAAATCCATAATGGAAACTCTCAATCTAGAATCACAAGGCCATACAAAGATTTGTTCTCATTTGATTCGAGTAAAGTTAAATGCGTTGGTTTAATCAAAGATTTGTGTGTAACACTAATTCAATATCCTGGTAAGAGTATATTAATGGACATTGTAGTAGCTGATATCCCACTTAAATATGGAATGTTACTTTCTCTCTCACAGGGAGCAAAGTTACAAGGATCTCTACAATTGGACATGTCTTATGCTACTATATCAGTTTTTGGTCAGCTTAAAAAGTTATATAGGGAAACATTGATGAAGTACATGATCATTAGTGCTGAAAGATCTATTAATTATCCAATTTACTCTACACCAACTGACCTTGATTTTTTTATCTTATGTAACTCTGAAAATAATGAAATCCAAATTGAACTAATAGAGAAAAAGAAAGCATCAAACAATGATAATATTTTTCATGAATCTCTATGGCATTAGAATTTGATGGTTAAGTAAATAAGTTAGGAGCAGGAGCAGGAGTTTGGATAACCAACACGGAGACTAATCATTCAGAAGGCCATGCTTTTAGGCTCAATTTCAAATGTACCAATAATATGGCTGAGTATGAAGCCATCATTCTAGGACTCCAAATCATTAGGAACTCAAGAGGGAAAAGAATATTAATCATGGGAGATTCAGAGTTGATCATAAAACAAGTAAATGGAGTTTATTCTGTTTACAATCCTAGACTAAGTAGATATAGAGACACTGTGATAGATTTAACTGATGAATTATTGGAATGTAATTTTTTTTCTATACCTAGAAAACAAAATATACAAGCTCACTATCTAGCAACCTTTGCTAGTACATGAAATTTACCATTCCAACCTAATCATAGATATACTGCTGAAGTCAAACATAGGCCAATAATTCCAGACAATCTTAATTATTGGAAATTTTTTTCTCAGGATGAACAGATTTACAAGTTTATGAACAACGAAGGTGAATTTTAGAACTGTAAGTTAGACATAGATTGTACTATAGATCAAGATTTAGATTGTGAGATAGATTTGAATAACATAGATGTAAATAGAATAAAGTTCGATAAACCAACTATATTTAGTCAAAAAGATATAGATAGCTTAGAGAAAGTAGAGATTGAAGAAATTATTGATGATGAATCAGACATATTGAATCTTAAGGATAATTTCTTACCTAAAGTTTTAACTCCCTTAGAAGATCTTTTTGACTCAAATGATGTAGCTAGAAAACCCAAAATGGAGCCAGTTAGATTTGATATAGAAGAATGCAATATTGGAACAGAGTTAAAACCCAAAATAATCAAACTTCCCAAAACATTACCTCAACAAGAAAAATAAAAATACATTACTCTTTTAAAGGAATATCAAGATGTTTTTGCATGGAGTTATGAGGATCTCAAATCTTATGATACCAACATAATCCAACACAAAATTCCAATAAAAGAAGACCAAAATACATTTAAACAAAAGTTGAGAAGAATTAACCTTGTTTTATCACCTTTGATAGAAAAAGAAGTGAAAAGAATGTAAGATGCATAGATAATTGCACCAATCAGATATTTTGATTTGGTTTCTAACCTAGTTCCAACAAGAAATAAAACAGGAGAGATTGGATTATGTGTTGACTTTAGGAATCTAAACTATTGGGGTTCTAGTGTTTTGGCCAGATTGGCAAGACCAAAAGACTAGAAAACATCAAACCACTTTGGGATCCTAGGATTTAGCCCTCCTGGATCCAGAGAGGGATCTCTCTATAAATGTAAAGAAGGATATATATCTTTAAGGCTCAAAATGAGGTATTAGGCTAGATATGAAGCACGAGGGTTTGTTCGATTTGGTTTGTTGGATTGGAGATCATAAACTGAGAAGGTTATGGGATGAAAGGAACAAAGAAGCAAGATGTTTCGGCAAAAGAAGATAGGTCAAGAAAGTGTCAATCCATTGGGCCATGGAGTCATGAAAGGAGATTACTTGCATAACAACTATCTGAGGTTTTCATAGGGCAAGTAATCTATACTAAAGGATGTTCTAAATATATGGTGAAATGGAACATTAAGAATGGGTGAAAGAAAAACACAAAGGGTAGCTTAAGATCAGGTTAGAGGTCATTTAACTCCAGGCCTGCTTTCAACATACTTTCAAGGAAAAACAATAAAATTTAACATAGAGCAAGGCCTAAGATTAGAGAAGGACCTTTAACCTTCAATGCTTTCAACACTAGCTTAAAGGGATCTTAGAAACTAACTCCAAATTCAGACATCAGTAAGCATGGACCAACCAACTACTATATTGGTTAAACTATGATGAATTAGCTCTTAGATACACAATTAGCAGAAAACATCAAAGATAAGAAGAGAAGGAAAGCATTAGGGTACCATTCTGGAGTATATCCTAAGAAGTATTTATTGATTCTTATCAGAGAATGATGAAAAACATGATAAAAATGAAATAAGACAATTGCAGTAAGAAAAACGTCACCCGTAATATAGACCAGGATCCTGTGAAATTTGTTTGATTAATTGATGTGCAATACTAGTCACATACTCTGAGCTCAATGGATATTTACATTCCAAACTTCTCCTCCCATCCTACTAAATTACAAAATACTTAGCTACTTCCCCTAATAACAGTTCTAACAGTCGAAAGAATCGCTACAACCAACAACAACAACAACAATGAATTTTTCAGGAGTTCTTATAGGAGAATGACAAAGTGGATTAGTAGCAGAGAGAGTTGGCCCCATTAAATGAAGAATTTAATGTTTCTCGACCTCTAGGATGCTTGATGGATAAGCAATGACAGTGCTCCATGCTTCATTAATGGGCTTTGGCCTGTATCTGTACTCTGGTTGTCTGTCTTTGACCTTTGGAACAAGTAAAGGGGTAGAAAGTCTGCAGGTTCCCATACTCTTATAACTGTTACTTATGCCCTTTGAGGCTTAATGTACGAGAAAACTGACTTTAGGACTATTCCTTATCTTTAAAATTAATATGCTGACAGTTAGGAAGAACTATTCAGTAGTATTTATGCAAATATCATCTGTCCTGGCAGTAACTAGGCCTCCTTTTATTTCTGTGAGGCTGTAGGTGGATTTTGGTAGCTAGAGAGGGGTCAATTGGCCTCTGGTGTGGTGGTGGAGGCATTCTCAGACAGGTAGATTTATTGTCTTTACCTTAAAACACTTTCTATTTGCTTTAACTCTGTGTTTTAGGCTCAATTTTGCTTCTAATATCGTTTTAAGGTCTTTATGTTGTCTTTGTCCTTTCTGAACATCAGATTATGATTATTAATCTTCAATAAAGCCCTTTAATCCTTTAATCTGTCTTTGGTACTTTTTGTCGCTGCTACGATGGCCTTTCTGCGCTTTGAATCATTGTGACTGTGATTATGGAGACAGAGTGAATTTCTTACTACATGAACCCTGCACAATACAATAAACTCGTTATGAAATCCAGGGGAGTGGTGGAAGACTGTTGTGGAGGCTGTGGAATGGTGGCGCAAATGGTGGAAGCAGGTGAAAATGGGTAAAAAAACCACGCGGAATGGTGAAAATGGAGCTGATGAAGGTTTGGGGGCAAGAAAGATTTTGGGCCATCCGATTAGATGGACAGATGATGATCAACGGTCGTGATTTTTTGATGGAATTGTTAATAGTAAGTTGGGCGGAAGAAATAAGATTTAGTGTAAAAACCCAAAGTTTAACGTTTGGGTGAATAACAAAGGAAATGGAGCAAACTGCACGAAAGTGGGGGCCATTTAATGGTGGGACTCAGAGGGCGGAGGGCGATCGATTGTGGGCCGTTGGATCATAGGAGGCGATCAATGGTGGGGATCTTCGGAGGAAACTCTACGGAAGCTTGATGAAAGAGATGTGGATGAGGGCACGATGCAATGTTAGCCGTTAGATAAAAAAATCAACGACCAGGATTAAAAGAAGAACCATATCAGGGAGGGGTGGTTTTAGTGAGAAAACAACTGGTTTCACAATGCAATAGAATCATTTTGAATTTCTCCCAAAAAAAACGTGATATATGTCACTGCATGACACGTGTCCTCCTCAAAACCACTTTTATCGTGTGATTTCAAAATGTTAAAGTTCGGATGCCAAAATAACGCGATATGCATGTTGACCATTGGATCATAGACGGGGAGATCAGATGGTGAAGGTGGCAGCACGATATGGGAAGATGCACGGTCATTAATGGTGGGGATAGCTCAGGGTGGTTTAAATGTGTACTGTTGGATTCTAGGAATGGACGACGGAGATTAAACAAGAGGAAGCAGAGGCGGAGGGTAAGTGAACAAGTGGGATGAACGAGAACTGTTAGATCTAAAGAGATCATCGGTGGACATCTAATCGCACTGGAGCAACGCAGGGGGCCGAGACTCCGAGATTTTGATGTTGCGATTATGTGAGAGCCTTTGGATCTAGCGGGAGGATCGACGGTCCATATGTAATCGAAGGGGTAAATGAAAAGAAGCGATGGGCAGAGAATGGAAAAGCGTGCGGGTCGTTGATCTAGCGTAGATCAACGGTGGAGATTGTGGCGGGGGTCTATTAGAAGAAAACCAATCGCATCAAAGATTTTCGGAATAACAAAGGGAAAGGCGCTCATTGAATGCTCTGATTGAAATTAGCACCCGGGGCTTTAGCGCCTGGTCTCGGGCGCAGGTCATATGTGGGGAAGTGGTTAGGGGCTTGGCCAAAAGGGGATTAGGCCTGTAAAGAAAACATAGTATTTTTAAGGCCTAAAAAGGGGTTCCAATAGGCAGAAAAGGAGGTTTTTAAACCAAATAAAAGGAGTTGTAAGGTTTAAAAGAGGGATTTCGGAGGTTTTTAGAGGAAAAAGGGAGTTTAAAAGATGAAAAGAGGTTTAATGAAAATGAAGGGAAATGGGTGAAAATGGGCAGTGCTGAGAGGACTTTTTGAGCACTTTCTTCCACGAATAATGAGGCTTTTAAAATGGAAAAAATAGTGAAGATTGTTCAAGGAGCAGAGGACACATAAAGGATTCAAGGATGAAATATTTTCAAAGGAAATTTTTCTCTTTAAGGTTCAGAAGAATATTTAGCCACCTGCTTTCTTGTCAAAAATTTATAGGTGGCTAACAGTGGCTCCACATGGGGATGGCATCTTATTGAAGGTGTCAAGAATCTTAGAAAATGATCTTTAGAAGTAGGCCAGATTCCTGGCACTTGACACATATTTTTCTTTTCTTGGATCAGCTGCCACAAATCACGAAGACATCATATCAACAGTAATATTCTCCCAAACAACTACCTACCCATTCTATTTTCCTAACATTTTTCTTTTGGGTGAATTTGGACTTGCAGACCCTTTACATCATCAATTTTTTACAAACAGGAAAATAAACCTATTCTACTTCTACCCTTATTACTCCATCAGACCAGATTAAACAGTTGTTCTCATAGTTTCTCTACCTAAACTACTATCTGCTAGGATTAAACTGTCTAGCAGATTTCTTCTCTACATTCTAAGATAGAAATTGAAAAACAGTCAAACCAGGATTAGACTGTCTGGTTTGCTATGGGTTCATGGCATAAAGACAGCTACACATGAACTAAATTTGCAGAAATCAAACAAAATTGGAGGGTTTTAGATTTGAAAATCACCAGCATCCTTCATTCTTTTGTGACTCAGATTTTGAGCTTGTTAGAGTCACTTTTCTCCTTCATTTCAGCTCTGGTTTTGATCTTGTTAGAGCTGATTCTTCTTTTCTCTGTTGGTTCAACTTTTGAGCATATCTGAACCTTTTCTTTCAAAGAAAAACTCAAAAACTAACTACATGCTCACATATTGATCTTATTTTAGATTTCCTACCTACCCTACTCTAACTTGAAATATTTACATGTCTATCTTATAAACACTCTTTTCCAATACATCCAGTCAATCAGATGATCCCATGACTGTTATTTTATGCTCAATTCTTTGAGCATGCTGGATAGGCAGGGCCACTCCCATTCTCTTTGTTTTCTAACAGCAGCTTTTAAAATGTCTCTTGTTGTCTGCAACAAGCTTCTCATGATGAACTTTGATCCTTCTTCAAATATTTGCTAGAAATGAGCATAAGGATCATGAAATGATACCTGGTTGTGAATATTTGGCAAGTAGGCTTCGACTAGGATTGCTTCTTTTTCTACTGGATCAAGAACAAGACTCTCTTGAGAAAGAGAATCTCCCTCATCTTCTTCATTTTCTGAACTGGAGGACTCATCATAAATTGCAGGGCTATCCTATTGTAGCTCTGAGATATTATGATCTGGTGGGCTGAGTTCTGTGAAAAGATCAATGTATTCTTGTGCAATGGTTTGCTCCATTGCTTCCTCTTTTTCAAGAGAAGGCTCCTTCTTTTCAATCTGCTAAAAAATTTCTTCTTTATTTTCCTCTTCTCCCTGTGAGATGAAAGGTTGTTGATCTCCCATCACATGGAAACTATTACTGATTGTTTGAGGTGTAAAAAAGTGAAAATTCAATGAATCTTCATCTATTACTAGGCTTTCATAGCTTTTCCCATCAGTATCATAAATTGCCTGACTTGGCTCATTACTTTCTTGAAGCTGAAGGAACTGATTTTCCTCCCACAAATCTGCCAATGATGGCTCTACAAGATTATCCTTTATTTGGAAAGCCTCATCATCAGACAAATCAAAACTAGGAAAATCATTGAAGTAAGTAATGCTACCAATCAGACATACAGGATTATCAGCAAATCTTTCTTCATTCTTACTTACAGGGGGGATTTTTGGACCTTCATAATCAAACTCAACAGATGAATGAGCAAGGGTGTTTTTTCTATAGAAGATTTTATAGGTTGGCTATCTATTGATGATCTAATCTATCTCCTCTTCTATGATACCTTCATTTGTGCTTACAAGGAAACCTTGAGGAATTTCTGATGTTTTATGATCTCTTCCTGATTCAAACAATTCCTCATGATCAGGATGATATTCAGTTAGAGTACAAGACTCATGAGTTGTTTCTTCTTCCACATCAGATTTTTTATCTTCTATGTGGTCTCTTGTTTCCTCAAAGCAACATTCCCTATCAACCTTTGCCATTTGGTCATGATATTCTCTTATCAGCATAGTACAAGACATAGGTAAGCAATCAGGTAGTTCTTGATCACTTTCCTCTTCATCTTCTATAGATTCTTGAGCATCATACATGTATTGCTCATTTTCTAAGTCTTAAGTTTGTTCTTGCTCTGGAAAATGCATGGGCTGCTCTAGATAATCAACATTTGTATTTAAATTAGCCACATACATCTCCACTGCTTCACCAAATCTGTTCACCAGCCTTATAAGTTTATCCTCTAAAGCATTTATCTTTGCTTCTTGATCCATACTTGGATCCATGTTTGTACAAAGAGGTCACTGTATCTTCTCAACCAGTTTAGGGTCTTTTACCAGTGGATTCATTTGGTCTTTGGAGGGTTATAGAGTGTGGAGTCTCCAGGTGGATGAATTTGGATGTTTGAAGCAGGCTGTTGTCCACCATCAGCAATTAAATACCAATATAAGATAAGTGGTATTCTTCCCCAACAGAGACGCCATTATGTTGGGGTTCCAGTGTTTTGGCCAGATTGGCAGACCAAAAGACTAGACAACATCAAACCACTTTGGGATCCTAGGATCTAGCCCTCCTGGATCCAGAAAGGGATCTCTCTATAAATGTAAATAATGATATATATCTTTAAGGCTCAAAATGAGGTATTAGGCTAGATATGAAGCATGAGGGATTGTTCGATTTGGTTGGTTGGATTGGAGATCATAAATTGAGAAGGTTATGGGATGAAATGAACAAAGCAGCAGGATTTTTCGGAAAAATAAGATAGGTCAAGAAAGTGTCAATCCATTGGGCCATGGAGTCATGAAAGGAGATTACTTGCATAACAACTATCCAAGGTTTTCATAGGGCAAGTCATCTATACTAAAGGATCTTCTAAATAGATGGTGAAATGGAACATTAATAATGGGTGAAAGAAAAACACAAAGGGTAGCTTAAGATCAGGTCAGAGGTCATTTAACTCCAGACCTGCTTTCAACATACTCTCAAGGAAAAACAATAAGATTTAACACAGAGCAAGGCCTAAGATCAGAGAAGGACCTTTAACCTTCAATGCTTTCAACACTAGCTCAAAGGGATCTTAGAAACTAACTCCAAATTCAGACATCAGTAAGCATGGACCAGCCAACTACTATACTAGTTAAACTATGATGAATTAGCTCTTAGATACACAATCAGCAGAAAACATCAAAGATAAGAAGAGCAGGAAAGCATTAGGGTACCATGCTGGGGTATATCATAAGCCAGATTTGCTGATTCTTATGAGATAATTATGAACAACATGATTAAAATGAAATAAGACAATTGCAGTAAGAGAAACATCACCAGAAATATAGACCAGGATCTTGTGAAATTTTCTTGATTAATTAATGTGCAAGACCAGTCACATACTCTGAGCTCAATGGCTTATTACAATCCAAACTTATCCTCCTAGCCTACTAAATTACAAACTACTCATCTACTTCCCCTAATAACAGTTCTAACAGTCGAAAGAATCCCTACAACCAACAACAACAACCTTTACAAAATGTTCTTCGGGAGTTCTTATATGAGAATGAGGAAGTGGAGTAGTAGTAGAGAGAGTTGGCCCCATTAAATTAAGAATTTAATGTTTCTCGACCTCTAGGATGCTTTATGGATAAAAAATGACAATGCTCCATGCTTCATTAATGGGCTTTGGCTTGTATCTGTACTCTAGCTGTCTGTCTTTAACCTTTGGAACAAGTAAAGGGGTAGAAAGTCTACAGGTTCCCATACTCTTATAAACGTTGCTTCTACCCTTTGAGGCTTCATGTATAAGAAAAATGACTTTAGGACTATACCTTATCTTTAAAATAACTCTGCTAACAGTTAGGAATAACTATTCAATAGTCTTTATGCAAATATCCTTTGTCCTGGCAGTGGCTAGGCCTCCTTTGATTTCTGTGAGGCCGCAGTTGGCTTTTGGTACCTGGAGAGGGGTCAATTGGCCTCTGGTGTGGTGGTGGAGGCATTATCAGATAGGTAGATTTCTTGTCTTTACCTTAAAACACTTTCAATTTTCTTTAGCTCTGTGTTTTAGGCTTAATTTGGCTTCTGATATTGTTTTAAGGTCTTCATGCTATCTTTTTCCTTTCTGAACATCGGATTATGATTATTAATCTTCAATAAATCCCTTTAATCCTTTAATCCATCTCTGGTACTTTTTTCCGCTGCTACAATGGCCTTTCTGCGCTTTGAATCATGGTGACTGTGATTATGGAGATAGAGTGAATTTCTCACTCTGTGAACCCTGCACAATACAATAAACTCGTTATGAAATCCAGGGGAGTGGTGGAAGTCTATTGTGGAGGCCATGGAATGGTGGCAGAAATGGTGGATGCAGGTGAAAACAGGTAAAAAAAACCATGTGGAATGGTGAAAATGGAGCTGATGAAGGTTTGGGGGCAGGAAAGATTCTGGGCCGTCCGATTAGTTGGACAGATGATGATCAACAGTTAAGACTTGTTGATGGAATTTTTAATAGTAAGTTGGGTGGAAGAAATAAGATTTAGTGTAAAAACCCAAAGTTTAATGTTTGGGTGAATTACAAAGGAAATGGAGCAAACTGCATGAAAGTGGTGGCCATTTAATGGTGGGACCCGGAGGGCAGAGGGCGATCGATTGTGGGCCGTTGGATCGCAGGAGGCGATCAACGGTGGGGATCTTTGAAGGAAACTCTACGGAAGCCCGATGAAAGAGATGTGGATGAGGGTGCGATGCAATGTTAGTCGTTAGATAAAACAATCAACAACCAAGATTAAAAGAAGAACCATATCGAGGAGGGGTGGTTTTAGTGAGAAAACAACCGGTTTCGCGATGCAATAGAATGGTTTTGAATTTCGTCGAAAAAAACACGATATATGTCACTAAACGACACGTGTCCTCCTCAAAACCACTTTTATCGTGTGATTTCAAAAATTTAAAGTTCGGATGCCAAAATAACGCGATATGCATTTTGACCGTTGGATCATGGACGGGGAGATCAGACAGTGCAGGCAGCAGCGCGATATGGGAAGATGCGCGGTCAGTAATGGCCGGGATAGCTCAGGGTAGTTTAAATGTGGACCGTCGGATTCTAGGAATGGATGGTAGAGATTAAACAAGAGGAAGCTGACGCAGAGGGCAAGTGAATAGGCAGGACAAATGAGAACCGTTATATCTAAAGAGATCAATGGTGGAGATCTAATCGCACCGGAGCAAGGCAGGGGGCCGAGACTCTGAGATTTTGATGTTGCGATTATGTGAGAGTCATTGGATCTAGTGGGAGGATCGATGGTCCATATATAATTGGAGGGGTAAATTAAAAGAAGCGATGGGCAGAGAATGGAAAAGCGTGCGATCCATTGATCTAGCGTAGATCAGCGGTGGAGATTGTAGCGGGGGTCTATTAGAAGAAAACCAATCGCATCAGAGATTTTCGGAATAACAAAGGGAAAGGCGCTCATTGAACACTCCAATTGTGATTAGCACCCGGGGCTTTAGCGCCTGGTCTCGGGTGCGGGTCATATGTGGGGAAGTGGTTAGGGGCTTGGCCAAAAGGGTCTTAGGCCTGTAATGAAAACAGAGTATTTTTAAGCCAAAATGAGGATTTTTAAGGCCTAAAAAGGGGTTCCGGTAGGCAAAAAAAGAGGTTTTAAAACAAAATAAAGGGATATTTAAGGTTTAAAAGGGGGATTTCAGAGGTTTTTTAGAGGAAAAAGGGATTTTAAAAGACGAAAGGAGGTTTAATGAAAATGAAGGGAAATGGGTGAAAATGGGCAATTACAGAGGCCTTTTTGAGCACTTTCTTCCACAATCAGTGAGGATTTTCAAATGGAAACAACAGTGAAGATTCTTCAAGGAGAAGAGGACACATAAAGGCTTCAAGGATGAAATATTTTCAAAGGAAATATTTCTCTTGAAGGTCAGAAGAATATTTAGCCACCTGTTTGCTTGTCAAAAATTTATAGGTGGCTAACATAAACAAAGTGTCCTTGAAAGATAATTACCCTTTACCTAAAATGGATCTTATATTACAAAGGGTAGTTGGCTCTTCTAGGATGTCACTTTTAGATGGTTTTTCAAGATACAACCAGATTTTAGTCCAAAAAGAAGATCAAGCAAAAAAAACATTTACTACTCCTTGGGGCCCTTTTATGTATGTAAAAATGCCTTTTGGTATAATGAATGCAGGAGCAACCTTTCAAAGGGCTATAGACATAGCTTTTGCAAAGGAAATACATGATTTCTTAGTAATTTATTTAGATTACATTACTGTGTTTTCCAAGACTAATAATGAGCACTTGGATCATTTAAGACAAGTTTTTATTAAATGCAGGAAATTTGGCATTTCTTTAAACCCTAAGAAAATTTTATTTGGATTAGAAGAATGCAAGTTACTTGGACACATAATTTATAAAGAAGGAATTAGAATAGATCCTGCTAGGATAGAAGAAATTCTCAACATCATTCCACCAAGAAACATCAAAGAATTACAAGCCTTTTTAGGTAAGATTATTTTTTTAAGAAGATTCATATCTAATTTAGCTTAGATAATTAGAGCTCTAAATAACATGCTCAAAAAATATTCAGTTCTTAAATGGCCTATTGAGGCTAAAAATTCATTTTACTCCATCAAAAAAGCCTTAACCAAAACTTCAGTCCTAATAAGTCCCGATTTTAAGAAAGATTTCATAATTTTTTCATTTGCTTCAGAACACACCATTTCTGCAGTTTTACTGCAGAAAAATGACCAAGGATTTGAAAAACCCATAGCTTTTTTCAGTAAGACCCTTAGAGATGCCCCTCTGAAGTACAACATTATGGAGAAACAAGCCTTAGCTTTGGTTAAGGCCATTAAAGACTTCAGAGTTTATATTCTCTACTCTCATATCATTTCCAATTTCCCAAATTCTATAGTAAAAGACATTCTTACTCAGGATGGTCCTGATGGAAGAAGAGGTAAGTAGATTTCCACTATCTTAGAATATGACATAGAGATAAAACCTACAAAACTCATCAAATTTCAAGGATTAGCTAGACTTATGGCTGAATCTAACTGTAATGCCCTAGACATAAATTTTATTTCCCAAGTAGATAATCACGAAGAGATGGAGATTCCAATGATCATTGAAGCCTTCTCAGACTCACCTTCGTATACAGATATCATATTTGTACTCCTAAACTTACAAGATCCTCCTGGATTGTCAAGAACCAATGCCAGATTCTTAAAACTAAAGGCAGTAATATTTTTCATTTTAGATAATGTTCTTTTTTGGAGAGATCATAGCGGGATTTTATTAAATTAATTATTAAAGGAAGAAGCTGACAAAATACTTAAAGGATTTCATGTAGGTGACTGTGGAGGACATCTATATTGGAAAAATACTATAGACAAGATCCTAAGAGATGGTTTTTACTGGCCTACTTTGTTTGTTGATGTCAAAAAGTATGTAACTTCATGTCATAAGTGCCAACTTTTTGACGGTAAGAAGAAATTATTACCCCTCCCCTTAAAGCCTATTTCAATTGAAATGCCATTTCAAAAATAGGGTTTAGACTTCATTGGTGAAATTCACCCTCCTTCTTTAGGCCAACATAAATGGGTTTTGATAGCCACTGATTATTTTACCAAGTGGATTGAAGCCATACCCTCCAAGCAAGCCATAGATACTGTCATTATTTCCTTCCTAGAAAACAACATTCTTTCAAGATTTGGATGTCCCCAAAAGATAATTACTAACAATGCAGCAGCATTCAAATCCAAGAAAATGATTGAATTTTTCCACAAATACCACATTACCTTAGGTCATTATACTGCATATTACCCCCAAGGTAATGGCCTAGCTAAATCCTCAAACAAGAGCCTTGTAAACATCATAAAAAATTTACTTGAAGACAATAAAAAGACTTGGAATAAAAATTTAGTTAATGCCTTATGGGCAGATAGACTTACTACTAAAAAATCCATTGGTACTTCTCCCTATCAACTCGTTTATGGAATGGATGCTATTTTTCCATCCTCCCTAGGTGTACCAGTGATGAAAATTATCCAAGAGTTACAAGTTGAAACAAATGACACTCAAAGAACGATCAATCAAACTATTCACTTACAAAAAACAAGGGAAGAATTTTATATCAAATCTGAAGTCATTCAGGATAAAATCAAGAATTTTTTTAATAAAAAGAGTAAAGAGGATGATTTCTACATTGAAGATAAAGTGTTAAAGTGGATTCTAGAAGAGAAGACAAAGGAAAACATGGAAAATTTTATTTTCTGTGGAAAGGACCTTATTTGATTTATGGATATAGAGGTAATAATGAATTCCTTTTGAAAGAAATGGATGGAACAAATCTGCAAGAAGGACTAGTAAATGGTAGAATGCTGAAGCAGTACTGCTCTCCTGAGTTAACAACTAGTTAGTTTTTATTCACTTTTATCATTGTACATATACATTGTAGAGTTTATATTGGATTGGATATTTCCCTAACAAAGTTGAAGCCCTGAGAGAAATTCCTAAGCTTTGAGAGGTAAATATCATAAGTATGAATAAATTGTAGATATCAGAAGACATTTACAGGGTCATCACAGTCAAATTCCAAAGGCTACTAGTCTCAAAGTTCTTGATATTTCACCAGGAAATGTCATCCCCATGTGGAACCACTATTAGGGTCCTATAATAATAGG
This sequence comes from Pinus albicaulis, assembly GCA_034641835.2. Classification (NCBI taxonomy): domain Eukaryota; kingdom Viridiplantae; phylum Streptophyta; class Pinopsida; order Pinales; family Pinaceae; genus Pinus; species Pinus albicaulis. Next base: position 940,323,834 of record CM076583.1, on the reverse strand, counting down.
GTTCATAAATTTTGAATTGACTTTGATAGTCTTGTAAATATGTACATACCTTGCTTTCTACAAGTTGTTTTCCCATATTTTGAAAAAATGAAAAATAATAAAAAGCCAAAAAGAGGGTAAAAAAGTCCTAAAATAAAAATCAAAGGACTTAGAAAGATATAGACCCTAAAAGAAAAAGAAATAAGACCTAAAAGTGAGCAAATCCAAATGCCACTACTTTACTCTTACTGCAAGAATAATGATTATGTGCAGAGTGTCAATAAATGCCATAATCCATGATCAGTTAAACAGTTTAATATTAACTTTTCATGTTTTCAATTTTATGTTTTAGATAGAGAATAAATATTTGTCAAACAATTTAAACTTGAAAAATCAGTAGATAATAGAGAATAATGAGGAGCTCAATAGTTTAATATGAGCCCTCAGATGAAATAAGGTAGACTTAGATAGTTTTATGCTTTGAAAGAAAAATGTTTTAAGGTTGCAAGCCTAAATTCACCTACAAAATGAAGAAACAATGTTAGAAATAAAGTTGGGTAGGTAGAAAGCAGTTGACCAATCATGTAATAAAGCTTCATCGAGAAAAAATCACTAATTTCCCATCCCCTACAAAAAATTAGTATTCTAAACTATCAGTAAAAAGGCTCAGAGCATTTCTCTAACTTTTGTTGGGACCGGACCCAAGGCTCAATGACTGATTAGTTAAAAATATTGAGTTCTACATTAAATCCACATTTCTCAGCATTTACCCTTCATTCATACATCAAAACCCCTTTTTCCTAAGTAAAGACACATTCTTACTTAGTAAAATTGAAAACCCTAAAATAATTAATTTCCCTTCAAAATCATTCATAAAACCCTCAAAATTATATTTATCCTAAGAATTAGTGAAGTAATATAAAAGATGAGCAATTCTTTATTTTTACACTTTACTTAGAGAAAACACGTGTTTTATTTCCATTTCACTACCCTTTTCATATTAAATTTTAACCTATTTTTATGAAATCCCTAAAAATACCCTCACGTATGTTATTAATACCCTTATATTAAAGTAAACTCCCAAAAACCCACTATTTTAAACTTTAGACCAAGGTTAAATATCCCGATGTGCGTAAAATAAAAACCCCACCCTACAAACCCCATGGTCTAAACCTATCTCTATTGAAATAATCTTTCCCCTATAGTTTTTACAAACTGTCAAAAGGTGAAAAGTATATAATAAAGTAAAGCCCGCATTCGCATATGTTTTTATCAAAACATTTCGTAAAAATGTTTCAATTTAAATACATGTTATATGTACCTGTCCGTTATACCATGAAACTAAGGTTTAAACGTATTTTAAACATTTATTTCTATAAATTCAAAACCCATTGCCGCATATATAAAATCATGGTCTCACCTCCCATTTTGACGCAACTTCCAAACAAATTTGGACCCTTCGCATCGATCCCCCAAATCCAACGGCACAAATCCGATATCGCGTAAAAAATATGCACGACCATCCAAACTCTGAATCTACGTGAAATGGGTGGTTTCGTATTTATCTCCCTCGTCCACGTGGCCTTTCCTTACTGGATCGCGTGGGTAAAGCCCAATACCACTTACCACCAAATCACCAAGCGATAACCACCGATTTTAGATCTGTTGAATCCCGAAACCGCCATTCCTGCCGATGCGACCTGCATTCAATGCCAGATTAATACAACCAAAATGCATATTAAACCATAGAAATACATTCATTTCATATCCTTCTTGTGCGTTTAACCTATGCTAACACTTTCCCGACTGTAAAAACACCCCTTTCAAGCCTTTTTTTTCCATTTATGCACCTGAAGCTTGCATAATTTGCCCTGCAACCTTTGAAGACTGCTGAGGAGCTACACATTGCTCCAAATAATTCATAAAAGTTTCCAACTTGTTAAAAAACCTCAAAAATCATTCCAAAGCCTGAATATCTGCATTACAACAGGTATTTTTCTAGAATTTGAACCTAAAATCAAGTTGAAAAACATTTTTAAAGAAATAAAACACATTTAAAGTTAAAAAATTGATTAATAAACTGCCAAAAAGTCCCAAAAACAAGCCAAACTCTGGCAAATTTTTCCTAGAAACCCTGTTTCTCTGCTGCGTTCAATTTTTCAGGAAATTGTGAGTTTTCTCAGTTTAAATGATCTTTTTCAAGCTCTGAAATAAACCAGAAAAACTTTGCAGGTACCCTAAGCCTCTATGATCTTTTCAAAATAATTTTTCAGCCTTATTTCTCAGTCACAATCTTAGGAAACCCTTGTTTTCTATTTTGAACCGGTTCTAAAGCCTCTAAACCTATTTGACAAGCCTAATTTGACAGAAAACCCAAATATGAGAATGTACTTTGTTTGTTTTTCGCATTGAGCCTCTGCTAAAATTCATCTGCAAACTGTCTAAACTTGTAGAAGTATATCAAAATTCATAAAAAACAGAGTGCAAGCAAGCCTGAAGCTTCTAAAGCACCTAAACCTACCCTTACCATGAATTCAACTACTGTTATTGTTGTCAATCCATTACAACCCCCAGTTATTGATATTGAAGACATTCCCCTAACTGATATCGATTACAAGATAGCAGATCCCATTGTTGAATTTAACCTGCTAGATATCCATAATTGGTGTTATGAAAAGTCATTAGATCATCAAGAAGAAGTCTATATTTGGGAATCCAATTTACCCAAATATGTTGTCCCATTAACTCACCCATGTCAGGAGGTAATTAGATTGTGTTAGCAATATTATGTTCCTGAGCAAAGAGCCATTTTAAATGCCAATAAAGATGTGCTTTTTACCATCACTGCAGAATCAATTAACCAGATGTTGCAGCTTTAGCTTGACCCCCAAGCAATCCCTTTGTCTATATAGGCCCTCACCGAGTTATATATTGGCATAGATTTTCCCAAGAGATTCATGATCTTTCAGACATTTATGCCTCTGCATGTAGAAATTCCTAACCTAAATCCTCCATAGTCTACTGCTAAATTCCTTGAAGGTTCACGACATGTGATTTCCATGCTTTCCTTCATCCTTGGATATTTTACTGATGAACACACTGATGAGTCCATCTTGGGATTCTTAACCACCTTTTCTCCAAGTCAACCACCCTCAGTAATCTTTGATTATGATGGTTTCATTGCTGATAGTATTCATTATCAATTGACCAATTTCCAAATTGAGGGAGTATTCAAATATACCTCCTATCTTTTCCATATATTTTTATACTTCCAATCAGATAATTTTTCAGTTACTTTCCAAAAACTTGACATAGAGGGAAATACTCTATCTGTCATCTTTTGGACATCCATGCTCAGGAAAGAATGTATAGATTTCAGTTATTCAGAATTTTTAGAGTTATTTTTACATGCAGTGATCACAATGTTGACCAAGACAGAGCAGCCAAGAATAAATGAAGAAATGAAAAAGATATTGCAGTTATCAGAGCAGAGTAAGGTTGGTGACTGGTATTTATATGAGAAATATACTGAAATCAGAGTTTTTAGGTCAAACTTGTTACCTTATGCCATATTAGCCCCCTATGAAATTTTTGACAAGAAAATAGGGGGCTAAATCATTTTTGAGTCTTCAAGGATTGCATTTCCCCTGAAAACACAGTCTCCTTGAAGCCTCCATGTGTCTGTTATCCTTTGATAGTATCCCCTCTGCTGGTTCCCCTTTTAAAGCCTCTCTGCTATGTGAAGAAATGCCCAAAAGCCCCATTTTCCCTTCTTATTTTCCCTCATTTGACCTCTTTTTATTCCCCCTTTTTCTCCCCTTCTATTTCCCCATTTACTCCTCAAATTCCCCCAAAATCCCCTTTAAAGTCCCCCCTAACCTTTGCTTAGCCTTTTTTCCCCTTTCCCCTTCCATCGTCTCCCTTTTAACCCCTCAAAGTCCATTAAAGGGGTAAAAAACCCATAGTCCGACCCTAATATAAGGCCTAGCCCCTTTACCGCAAGTCCCTTAACCACTTCCCCACACGTGCCCGTGCGCTGGGACCAAGCGCTTAAGTCCCGAGCGCCAATCGCAATCGGAACTATCAGCGGGAGGCAAAACCCTTTGTAAACAGCAAAAACCCCGATGCGATTTGATTATAACGTTAAGTCCTCGCTCCGAATTGAACCTTTGGTTCGCTGAGATCCGACGGCTGTCCACCAATCGCAAGGCCCGGCTCAATCGCAATCGCATCCTCCATGCTAACACCCCCGATTGATCGCAAGTCCTTCCGCCGATCCCCCGATTGCTTCCCCACCGTTGATCTCTCCCGGTCGATCCTACGGCTATCGCACAATCACTTCATCGCCCATCGCACCTCCTTTTCTCCCGCCGATTGATTGTGAACCGTTGATCTGTCACAAGATCCGACGGCTATCGCTCAATCGCAATCTCCCCTCCGATTGCAATCGCAAACCACTTCGTCTGAATTCCGATTGCGATTGTTGCGATTAGATCTCCGCCGTCCGTCTCCGTGCAAATCTAATGGCTCAGGTTTAATCGCCCCCCGCCTCCGCTGGGTCCCACCTCCACGGCTCCGCTCCATTGTTTTTCATTCATTCCTTTGTATTTCGGCCCGACACTAAGTTTTGGGTTTTTACACTGTTCGTTTGTTTCTCCGCTCTTCCGCCACCATTCCTCCGCCTCTGCAGAATTTCTCCGTCTCTGCAGCATTTCTCCGTCGCCACTACCCGGTTTGCAACAAGTTTGTTCTACGGAGAAGATAGTACAGAGATGGCCCGTTCAGCATTGCCAGCGACCAGCAGAAGGAATTCAAAGGGTTTGGTGCCCGTTATTAATGAAATTAAATGTCTCGCCCCATATTCAAAGGATCAAAGCACAGTTCGAAGACCAAGAGCACGCGGTAAAGTCTTATCTGTGTTTATATATCAGCAGCAGTACTCTTCTCCAGAAGTACACCTTCCTACAGCGCCTCCATATCTCCTCGAGCCCTGAAGAGATTAATTGCGCTGTCCAAAATCCATGTAGGACAGTCAAGCAGCAGTTATGAGGTATGGAGGGCCTTGCAGACTTGCCACCCAGTTCATTTATTCAGAATGGCAGCACAGAGCTCCAAGCACCAGAAAGGACTCCAAAGAAATATCAAAGGCCGAGTTCGTCCTGACAGAGCCTCCCCATGCAGATTACAAAGTACCTACAATGCTGCAGAAAGCCATTAAGCGGCATGGGCGTGGACACTTCCACCCATTCTGTCTTAATGAATCAGTTAATTGTCTATCTACCTCTGTTTCTTCCTCTTCTCCTATAAAAGATCCCCGAGAACATAATGTAAAGGTTGTTGTTGCCTTGCTGGGCATCTGTTGTTAGGGGGATTCAGTTGACTATTAGAACAGTCTTGGGAGGGAGTAGCAGAGTAGTTTGTATGTAATAGGCTGGGAGGAGAAGTCTGGACTGTATTAGCCATTGAGCCATATTGTACATGACTGGTTTTGCATCAATTAATCAAAGCACATTTCACAGGATCCTGGTCTATTACTATTGGTAATGTGTTTCTTAACTCTGTTTATTACATTTCCATATTGTTTCATGTTCTTCTGGTAGGCATCAGAATAATGGTATAGGATTCACCCTTGTTAGGTGCCCTATGCTGTCTGCTCTCCCTACCATTATGTTTTCTGCTATATGTGTTATCTAAGAGCTGCTTTCAGTTGATTCAACCAGTGCGGCTGATGTTGTTGCCTGTTGGCTGATGTATGAATTAGTTGAAGCTGTTCTTAGGTGCTGTCTGAGAGTGGGTTCTCGGGTTTAACCAGTGCAGCGGATGTTATTGCCTGTTGGCTGATGTATGAACTTGGGGGTTTGCCTCTTAGATCTTTCTCTGTAATCTTATCTCTGTTTTTCCCTTGGAGTTGCTAAAGCAGATCTGGAGTTAAATGACCTCTGGTCTGATCTATAAGCTACCCCTTTGTCTCTTTGAGAGCTGCCTTTGAGTATGTCCAAGCAGGTCTAGAGTTAAATGACCTCTGACCTGATCTATAGACAGAAATCTGGTTGTTCTCCTTCTTTCACTTTCCTTCCTTGATGTTCCACCCCACCATCTAACCTAAAGATCCTCTAGTATTAGATGACTTGCCCTTTGGAAGCCTTGGCTAGTGGATGCAAGTAATTTTCCTATCATGACTCCATAGCCCAACGGATGGCACGGTCTTGGCCTATCCTCTTTGCTGAAGCCTCCTGCTGTTCTGTTCTTTTCTTCCCATTGCTTCCCCAGTCCGTGATCCCTTAACTCAACCCAGCAACCCTTCAACCAAATCATTTAAAACTCCCCTTTGTGCTTCATAACTAGCCTAACATCCTATTTTGAGCTTCAAAGATACATCATTCTTTGCTCTATTTGGAGAGATCCCTCTCCGGGTCCCGAGCTAGATCCTAGGGCCCCAGTCGTTTGATGTTGTCTCATCTTTTGGTATTGCCAAATACGCAAAACATGGGAACCCCAACATAATGGCGACTCCCTTTGAGGAAGATCGATCGGCTGCGATTTGGTAAACCACTGTGGTGGACAGTAAGTTGTGAATCATCCACCTGGCGACTCCACAATTCCTGAATGATTAAAAGACTCCGCTGGTAATCAGCTGGCCACTGGTTATTTGTGGTTTCACATAAGACTCCATTGGGAGACCATGTCGCAGTACAACATCATCCATGCCGAAGATCCAATCACTTCGCTAATGGAGGATTCTGAACAATGTGCAGAAATAGATCCAAGCCTCATAGCAGAGTTTCGGAGTGGAGTAATGAGTGTACTGGCAGAAATTGAATGGGAGGACCTTCCAAAGATTGTCCCTATTGGCTCAGCACTCAATCATCTACCTGCGATTAAGAAGATGTTTCTTGATTTGGTGGTTGATAGATATGAAGCTGAGCTCGAACTTTTGAACTCACAAGAGATATCCTACGAGTTCAGAGACCCCAGAGCATTCTTGGAAAGTCTCCCGCCCCCTAAAAGAGAAGAAATTCCACTGGTCTTCGAAATACAAGAAGAAGAAGATCCGGTTTTCCAGAGCCACCCTGAAGATGCAGTGGATAATACAAGAATCAGAGCTGCCCAGGACGTAGACAGCCTACCAATCATGGCAGGCCAAAAAGGAGAAAGCATACATCAAGTGTTCGTTGATCCTGTGGCAGAATACATGGAGGCCCTGATATGCTCGAACGCTCCAGCATTGATCCTCGGCACGGGCCAGATTCATCAGGAATGGTCACAACTGATGGTGACCACAGTTTTGAAGAACCGCAAGCAGAGCACCCTGTGGTTATCTCTGACAGGCAGCCAGTGCTCATATCCTTTTTCACTACTACTTGACCGGATGTATTGGCTTTATCATATCACCTAGAACATCAGAGATTTCCAGTTAGAGTAGGGTAGGTAGGAAGCTCAATAACGCTCAGCCTATGAGCATGTAGTTAGTTGTTTAAATTTCTGTCTTAGAATGTAGAGAAGAAAAACACTGTTGAACGATTCACAATCCTAGCCGAGGTGGTAAGAGAGTAGGTAAGCTTATATGAGACCAACAGTCTAATCTGGTCTCATGGAGTAATAAGGGTAGAGGTAGAATGGGTTTATTTTTTTTCATGTTTGAAAAGATTAATGATGTAAAGGGTCTGCAAGTCCAAATGCACCCAGAAGAAAAAATGTTAGGACTGTAGTGTGGGTAGGTAGTTGTTTGGGAGAATTGTACTGCTGATATGTTGTCTTCACAGTTTGTGGAAGCTGATCTAGGGAAAGAAAAGGATGGTTCAAATAGCAGGCACCTGGCCTACACCAAGAGATCATCTTCTGGTTTCTTGGCTCCTTCAAGAAGAAGCCATCCCCATGTGGAGCCACTGTTAGCCCCCTATGAAATTTTTGACAAGCAAATAGGGGGCTAAACTATTTTTGAGTCTTCAAGGAATGCATTTCCTCTGAAAACACAGTCTCCTTGAAGCCTCTATGTGCCTTTTATCCTTTGATAGTATCCCCTCTGCTGGTTTCCCTTTTAAAGCCTCTCTCTTATGTGAAGAAATGCCCAAAGGCCTCCTTTCCCCTTTATTTTTTCCCTCATTTAACCTCTTTTTATTCCCCCTTTTCTCCCCTTCTATTTCCCCATTTACTCCTCAAATTCCCCCAAAATCCCCTTTAAAGTCCCCCCCAACCTTTGCTTAGCCTTTTTCCCCTTTCCCCTTCTATCATTTCCCTTTTAACCCCTCAAAGTCCATTAAATGGGTAAAAACCCCATAGTCCGACCTTAATATAAGGCCTAGCCCCTTTACCGCAGGCTCCTGTCAAACCACTTCCCCACATGCCCATCACCCAAGACCAAACACTTAAGTCCTGGGGCCAATCGCAATCGGAACTATCAGCGGGAGGCAAAACCCTTTGTAAACAGCAAAAACCCCGATGCAATTTGATTATAACGTTAAGTCCTCGCTCCGATCTGAACCGTTGGTTCGCTGAGATCCGACGGCTGTCCACCAATCGCAAGGCCCGGCTCAATCGCAATCGCATCCTCCATGCTGACACCCCCGATTGATCGCAAGTCCTTCCGTCGATCCCCCGATTGCTTCCCCACCGTTGATCTCTCCCGGTCGATCCTACGGCTATCGCACAATCGCTTCATCACCCATCGCGCCTCCTTTTCTCCCACCGATTGATTGTGAACCGTTGATCTGTCACAAGATCTGACGGCTATCGCTCAATCGCAATCTCCCCTCCGATCGCAATCGCAAACCACTTCGTCTGACTTCCGATTGCGATTGTTGCGATTAGATCTCCGCCGTCCGTCTTTGTGCAAATCTAATGGCTCAGGTTTAATCGCCCCCCGCCTCCGCTGGGTCCCACCTCCACGGCTCCGCTCCATTGTTTTTCATTCATTCCTTTGTATTTCGGCCCGACACTAAGTTTTGGGTTTTTACACTGTTCGTTTGTTTCTCCGCTCTTCCGCCACCATTCCTCTGCCTCTTCAGCATTTCTCCGTCGCCACTACCCGGTTTGTAACAGGTTTGTTCTATGGATCAGATAGTACAGAGATGGCCCGTTCAGCATTGCCACTGACCAGCAGAAGGAATTCAAAGGGTTTGGTGCCCGTTATTAATGAAATTAAATGTCTCGCCCCATATTCAAAGGATCAAAGCACAGTTCGAAGACCAAGAGCACGCGGTAAAGTCTTATCTGTGTTTATATATCAGCAGCAGTACTCTTCTCCAGAAGTACACCTTCCTACAGCGCCTCCATATCTCCTCGAGCCCTGAAGAGATTAATTGCGCTGTCCAAAATCCATGTAGGACAATCAAGCAGCAGTTATGAGGTATGGAGGGCCTTGCAGACTTGCCACCCAGTTCATTTATTCAGAATGGCAGCACAGAGCTCCAAGCACCAGAAAGGACTCCAAAGAAATATCAGAGGCCGAGTTCGGCCTGACAGAGCCTCCCCATGCAGATTACAAAGTACCTACAACGCTGCAGAAAGCCATTAAGCGGCATGGGCATGGACACTTCCGCCCATTCTGTCTTAATGAATCAGTTAATTGTCTATATACCTCTGTTTCTTCCTCTTCTCCTATAAAAGATCCCCGAGAACATAATATAAAGGTTGTTGTTGCCTTGCTGGGCATCCACTGTTAGAGGGATTCATTTGACTGTTAGAACAACCTTGGGAGGGAATAGCAGAGTAGTTTGTATGTAATAGGCTGGGAGGAGAAGTCTAGACTGTAACAGCCATTGAGCTTATTGTACATGACTGGTTTTGCATCAATTAATCAAAGCACATTTCACAGGATCCTGGTCTATTGCTATTGGTGATGTTTTCTTACTCTGTTTATTACATTTCCATATTGTTTCATGTTCTTCTGGTAGGCATCAGAATAATGGTATAGGATTCACCCTTGTTAGGTGCCCTATGCTGTCTGCTCTCCCTACCGTTATGTTTTCTGCTATATGTGTTATCTAAGAGCTGGTTTCAGTTGATTTAACCAGCGCAGCGGATGTTATTGCCTGCTGGCTGATGTATGAATTAGTTGAAGCTGTTCTTAGGTGCTGTCTAAGAGTGGGTTCTCGGGTTTAACCAGTGCAGCGGATGTTATTGCCTGCTGGCTGATGTATGAACTTGGGGGTTTGCCTCTTAGATGTTTCTTTGTAATCTTATCTCTGTTTTTCCCCTGGAGTTGCTAAAGCAGACCTGGAGTTAAATGACCTCTGGTCTGATCTATAAGCTGCCCCTTCGTCTCTTTGAGAGCAGCCTTTGAGTATGTCCAAGCAGGTCTGGAGTTAAATGACCTCTGACCTGATCTATAGACAGAAATCTGGTTGTTCTCCTTCTTTCACTTTCCTTCCTTGATGTTCCACCCCACCATCTAATCTAAAGATCCTCTAGTATTAGATGACTTGCCCTTTGGAAGCCTTGGCTAGTGGATGCAAGTAATTTTCCTATCATGACTCCATAGCCCAATGGATGGCACGGTCTTGGCCTATCCTCTTTGCTGAAGCCTCCTGCTGTTCTGTTCTTTTCTTCCCATTGCTTTCCCAGTCCGTGATCCCTTAACTCAACCCGAAGGCGACCCCTTGTTAAATCATTTAAAACTCCCCTTTGTGCTTCCACTGCTTCAAGCCTAACATCCTATTTTGAGCTTCAAAGATACATCATTCTTTGCTCTGTTGGAAGATCCCTCTGCGGGTCCCGGAGGGCTAGGATCCTAGGGCCCAGAAAGTGGTTTGATGTTGTCTCATCTTTTGGTGTTATCGTCATAGAAGCTGTGGGAACCCCAACAACCCAAACATCCTTCAA